>LOEQ01001000.1:134796-169018 GCA_001685075.1 Bramus lutescens | reverse complement strand
GCTTTCCAAGTGCCAAGATTAAAGATGTGTGCCAAAACCCAGATTTTAATTTTTTTTTTATTTTTACTTCATATTCTTATTGTCACTTATAAATGGATCAATACTTTAGTACTTCAGTTTTAAGTTAAAATAAAATATGAATTCGCAGAAAAATAAACTCATTGGCATGTTTAGTATATTAAGAGTGTACTAGGGTCCCAAAGATGAAAAAGATTGAGAACCTCTGAACTATATATACTACTACAAAGGAATGTTTTACTTAGAATTCTTCAATGGGTCTTTCTAAAACAGTAGTTCTCAACCTTCCTAACACTGTGTGACCCTTTAATACAGTTTCCTCATGCTGTGGTGACCCCCAGTCATTGAATTATTTTCATGACTACATCATACCTATAAGTTTGCTACTGTTATGAATCGTAGTGTAAATATCTGTGTTTTCTTATGCTCTTAGGCAACCCCTGTGGAAGAGGTTTTAAATCCTCCTCCAAGGGGTCACGTCCCTATTATATAGAAAAAAGATGAACTCGGTTTTATCACACACACACACACACACACACACACACCAAAAATCCACACATGCACATGCACACACACACACACACACATGCACTGTTGTTTTGTTTTTTGTAAATCTGGGCTTTGAAAATGTTTCTGTAGTGCCTTGGGAAAGTAGCTGAATTAATTCTCTCCTAAACAGAAATGAGATCATTTCATTTAATGCAAGGCTAGGCTAGATAGCATCATCTGAAAATTCCAATCAACAACCATTTGTCTGATTTCACTTGTGGACAATAATGAACATACAACAAAACATGAATGACAGTCACTGCTTAGGATGCTCACTTCCCACACTGTTGATATGTACAGCAGAGACCTGATAGTTCCATTTTGCTCAGTGGTGTGAAAATCTCACTTTTGAAAGGTTAAATGAAATCTGTTCTGGTTCAATTACTTTACTACAAGATAGCAGCTACAGATGACTGGAGTAAGACTTGAAGTTGAGTTTTCCCTAAATAGACAAGGTTAAAGAAATCAAACTGAAGAAAGGAATTCTACTGTTTCAGCCCAGTTTTTTGAGGTTACCTACTTTCTGTCATATATGTGCCAACTCCTATGGCATTTCCTTGGCATTTCAAAAAGCCCCCAATTTTCCCTACAGAGGTAAACTGTATCAGGAATTGCTTAAAGTCCAGGTTCAACACACATGGACCAGACCACTGCTAGGTGGTCATAGTCAGAACTGACATAATTTGTAATGCTTATTCTGTGGTTGGACCCCTCCAAATTGGGTGTGAATCTCCTACTAGTTCCATAGGACCATTTCTAGTTTTGATCCTACCAAAAATAATTGATGGCATCCAGTAATGATTAAATGAAATAAAAACTAAAGAAATGAAAGAAAAATGTTGGTTATTTTATTAAAAAAAAGGATAAGTGGAAAGCTGTATCTAACCCTGTTTGCTTACTACAACTCCTTTGTGAAAGCAAACATCTCATGATTAACTGCTTGCACAGAATATCTATCTGTCATGTTTTAGAGGATGGGACAGCCTATGATCCATTTAGATGTATAGGCAACACATTTTCTTACAATGAGATTCTACCCCCAACTATCATCCAAGCCCTGTTTTTTTTTTTCAGTTTTACTGTGGGAACACACCATGAAGTTGCAGCAAAATGTAATACTCAATTCAAAATTAGCATGTTTGACTTATATAAATCTAAGAAAATCAACCATTTACAAATAAAAGCATACCCTCTCTATTAATAGGTCTGGTGTTAGAATACTGGTATGCCTGGTGTTCACTTATGCTTAGCTTCCCAATAAAATGGTGTGAAACAAGAAGAAACATCAGCTCTCAGGAAGATTTAGGATGGGTTTTATGGATGCCTAAAGTAATCACCCCTCTTTAAGCTTCACTGGGTAGCAAGTATTAGGCTGACTGTGAAGCTGAATTGGTGAGATGGATATCTATTGCTTCTATGTTGCATGCTTCTACTACCACTTATAATTATGTTGTTAGAGACTTAAAAAGCCTACTTTATTCTTTCTTTCTAAATGTTCTAAATATAAATAGAGAGGCAAAGAAATCAATAATAATTCCACTACTAAAGTTTAAACTATTTTGAACCAATGTAGCCTGGGCTACTACTGTATATTGCAACCTCTAGCCTAAAAACTATCAGTCTGCATCACCACAGGTAAGAAATGAGAAATTTTGAGGGTTATTGAACACTGAATACTTGCAGTAGAACAGCAGAGAGTTACTGAAAGCCACTGCATGGCTTTCAAACAGATCCACTGTACAGTATCATTCCAACAAAAATGGATAAATAAAGTCAATGACAATGAGTCCCACTCAGTAACACATTTGTTGGGGTCTGGAGTGAGAAGTTGTTTCATCTTCCATCTATCAGATTTATTTAATGTCATTCTGTGGCTTCCTTATAAAACTACTTTTGTTTAAGCACTATTTAGCACTATAAATGGTGTTTGCTCATAATGCTAAATAAGTGCACATTTTTATAAACAAATAGTTTAACCAACATTCCATTATGGAATGGTTACACTTTTAAGGGGCAGTCTGAGACATAAGTGTTTCTTCGTGTAGACCAGGCTGGTCTTGACCTCACAGAGATCCATCTGCCTCCCTAGTGCTGGGATTAAAGGTGTATGCCACTACTCCTGACTCATCATTACACATTTGATAAAAGGCAATTCCAAGGTCAATCTTGAGTTTAAGAACATAATGCTTGATGGCTGATTTTAATTCTCTGGGCATAAGTTTTTGAATTCCTCATAAAAATGGGCCCCAAAGAAATAATAATGAACCTTTATCACAATAATATACTAAGAAATAAAACAGAGAAATATAAAGAGAGCGGCAGTAAGCAGGTAACAAGCTAGGTATTGCTCCCCGCTCCCGCCAAGTTATCTAGTTAGGCATAGAACTTCTCTAGTAAGACAATGAAAATACTATACTTCGACAGGCTGCTATTCTATATCGTAACAATAATATTTGTGGGCACTGAATCTTTGCCACATACTTGGCTTGAGAAGAAGGCCATTTGTAACTTAAAAAAACACTGTAAAGAGAAGTCACACCATGCAACAAGGCTCACATGGGAGGTTTATTAGAAGAGGAGAGAGAAGGGGGCAGACTGGTCCCTGGGGACAAGAGTGGCAGGGCAAGGGTGGAAGGAGCAGGGGGAAGGGAGGGGAGGGAGGGAGATAGGGAGAGTGGGAGGGAGGGNGAGGAGAGGAGAGGACAGGACAAAGACTGTAACAAAGAGCTATTTGTCAATGCTTTCAGAATCTTAAAATAACTGTGGAGTTTTGGGTTAACTTGATATTAATTTTGTGTATCACAAACAAGCCCTCTGTCAGTGTAGTAACATTGTGAAAAAAAAACTTAAAGAAAATATTAAAAATAATAACTTTTATTTGTTGGTCCCTTGATTACCAAGAATCAAGAACACCCATTACTAAATGAATGGCTGTGGCAGAGATCACAGATAAGACACAGAATTTTTAAGCCCAGTCCTCAAAAGGCATAATACAGGAAAATTCTGAGATTATAAAACCTGAAGCTTATTTCTAAGGAATTACACCACTAATTCTGGCCCAGCAACTAATCAAGGGCTAAAACACTGATAGCCAGTACTCATATGCTCATTGTTTTTTAGATGCAGGGGCAGTTCCATCTAGGGTTAGCAATATCTCAACATTCAAAAACACTAGCAAAGAGCCCTTTTGCAGGCACCTAGAAACACAGAAGGATGGTAAAGAAAAAAATACTTTGCCCCATTCAAACACCTTAAACACTGCATAATGAGGAACAAGGAAGACATTTTAGTTCACTATCACACTGTGTCTTTCAGAGCCTCCACCTTTAGAAAGGTGTG
The DNA here is from genome assembly GCA_001685075.1 of Bramus lutescens. Classification (NCBI taxonomy): domain Eukaryota; kingdom Metazoa; phylum Chordata; class Mammalia; order Rodentia; family Cricetidae; genus Bramus; species Bramus lutescens. The sequence continues at coordinate 165,112 of LOEQ01001000.1, read as the reverse complement.
ACTCCATGTATGTATTCAAATGAGTTTAATGTACATAGTAACCAATAATAAATGACCCACCACCCCCTCCCAGGTATCAAGAAGGATTGAATTTCCCACTTATCAGAAAGTCATTAGGGTAGGCTAGCATCTCAGTCTCATATTCGCTTTTAGGACAGTTGAGGGAACACTTCAAAAATGAACCAGCTAAACAAACTTCCCAGCAGTACTTGACAGAGCTACACCTATTCTTTCCATTTCCAAAGCAGTGGAGAATTAATTACCAGTTCTATGGATCTATTGTAAGTATAATAGACTAAAGAGCTATCACAGACACATTTATTGTAAAAGCACAATCCCAAGAGTGTCTAGTGGAGGGCCAAAACGATTAACACAAATGCTTTGTCAGATCAAAGATAAAACCTGCACCGCCCAATTGAGGAATGAATTAGAACAGTGGGTTATCTTTCAAATTAACCAGGGCAGTTAGTGAGGAAAATTTCATGAAAGTGTAATTCTTAGCCTTTGTGAATCTACACAGCAGGCATTCTGCCAGCTGACAAGATGATGAAATTTTCATGCTTAAAAAAAGCCCTCATCATTTCCCAATTTAGATTAGCTAGTGCTTCTCTCCCTTTGTCTCTCTCTCTCTCTCTCTCTCTCTCTCTCTCTCTCTGTGTGTGTATGTGTGTGCTCTTGGGGACAGAATTTAAGGGGGATTATGTGTAAATTTTTCATTCTAAACTTGAATTTCAGAAACCATCCTTAAAACTTAGATTAATTTGCCTTCTTATGAGTAAAAAGAAATACCAGTTCAGTATTAACAGAGTAACAAACAAGGCTCAAAGCATACAATCAATTTTGAATTAAGATTTCTTTGTGCTATGTCAGTTTTTCAACACATTATCAAACCTTGAAGTAAAATCTAAAGTTTTATTTCTCCTAAGTAAATCAATATGTTACTCAAAAAGTACATTTGTTCAGTGTCTTGTACATTTCCATGCACATGGAAATTTGTATGTTAATTAAATGAGAATTCGAAGGATACACTCATTACTATACAAAGGGGGTTAGGAAAAAGCATTTCCCACTACAGGAGTCAGTATTAAAATATGATGTAATGTAGATTTATTGACTCTGAGATATATACATTTGCAAAAATGTTACATCACATTTACTCATCCAGTCATGATAGAGGAACATGTAATGCATTTGAAAATGCAAATGATTTAGAAGTATACTTTGTGACTTTAATTTCTTTTCTTGATAACCTAATTTCATATAATCTATAACTAGGTTCCTTGGCAGGTTACAATGTTTGGTCAAATGTCATATTTTACCAAACTTCTCCAAGTTCTTCCTTTCTATGTGTACATTTCTTTTCTCAGTGTAAATTGATTTCCCTTGCTGTAATTTTAAGACTAAAATAAATATGATACTCTATTATCTAAGGTTCACAAATAATTGTTTCTATTCAGTGAGTATTTTTAAATATGACAAAATATGAAGAAGCCATTGTGGTAACCTGCTTCAGAGAAAAGTCGCTTAATCTCAGAAGCCTTTCTAATAGGCTTACTGCATCAGTCTTTAGCTTGATTGCCATTAATTTTATCACACATCACACTAAACAGTGTCACTTGAGGCACAGTTAACCAAAGAAACTCAACATCACACCCATCAGCTGGCAAAAGTAGCATTGTATCTGGAGACAACAAAAAATAAAACTGTCTCTCACTAACTTCTAAGATATACTGTTTATATATAACTCAGCATGAGACCATGAAAGAAATGATGGAGTTATTTTCACCCATCCAGTAACTTATGATCACGATCACAAAGCAAGGAAATTTCTAAATTTGAGGACCACCAGTTCTATCAATCCTTATTACTAGAGTAACATTTGGCGATTTTGATCAGAAATGTCTTAGGAAAGACAATCAAGTGGGCAGTTAAGTGAAGAAAAACTTTCACTGGCATATTACAGAAATAGTTGGTAGACAAGACAAGGCAAGTACTCTAACAGCTTTCTTTTAAATACTTAGTCTCTATGAGCAGATTATTAGCTTAAAAATGCTTTTGTAACTATGGTCATTAAAACACAGGCATGCACACATACATACATACGTGTGTGTGCGCACACACACACAATTAGAATTCAAATTCATCTTTGAGTTTGGGAACATTCTAATTATATGGATCGTTTTTCTCCCTATTCTCAACTTAGTCAAAACAGATAGTTTCATTGTTTTAGTATTAACATTTCCATGGTGAAGCTTTTGATAGACTAAACATAGAGGAAAAAGCCAGGATTCTTCCCAAGAGTCAAAAATCATACTTTACTCAATGAGGCCTGTAAATGAGAAGGTGAACAATTTTGATTTGTGCTCTTCATGCTAAATAAAGGTCTAACATTTCATAAGTTGAACACTTCATGTACTATACAATGTGACCCGACAGATAACCTTTATTCCCAACAAGCTCTTCATTTAAGTGCAGCGCAGCTTTATTCACTAAACTTTGCAGAGTTTCCCAAAGTGTAGTCATTATTATTATTTTTTATAAAAACCTTCAGGCAAACGTACTTTTTAAAAATATAAATACAAATTTTTCTCTGCCAAATCACAATATGACTCTGTGTTCTCATCCTTTACCTTAATGCTCTAATACCCATTTATATATAATGAGTTATATTTCTTACTATGTGAAACATGTCAAATTACTTCACACGTGTTTTAAAGGGCTATGTTACATTTTAATTAAGAAGTAGAAAGAATAGAATGTTAAAGACATTGGTCTTAGCTAATAGTACCTGAACATTTTTATTTAAAAAAAAATGCCTTGTCAACACAGCCTTTTTGCTTGTTTTTGTTTTTTAAAACGGGGTTTCTCTGCATATCTCAATACATATTTTTTAAAAGATATAATGAATTTTCAAGTGACAGAAAATTTGTTTAGGTGATAAATGATATGACACACTAAGAAAAATGAGAAATGTACAGTCTTATTAAATTTTAATTTTTAAAGAGAAAAAACATTCATTTGAAATGTGGTAAGAAAACAAAACAAAGGCTCGATTTTAAAGCAAAGAAAGCTTACTCTTCTGGGATTTTTACTGAACATATAAAAAAATGAGATATTCTCTATGAAATCTCAAATTGCACTTCAATTTAAAAAAATGTTTCTTTTCATTCTTCAGAAAACTAATCAAGAGATTGGCTTAGATTGTTATGTGTGAACACAAAGTATTGGGCAGTGATCAATCCAGTAAAATCATTACCCATAGTACCATGACTCTACTTACTGGAGACAGGCAACATTGCTATTTTTCCTACTCTAGCCAAAGTTCTGAGTGACCATTCAATTTAGTTACCTAGGCAATAATAAATAAAAACAAAATTTCTAAATACAGTTTCACTTCTCTTGAAATTAAACTTTAAATCTTTAAAATACTCTTCAGTAATGACATATGAGAAAAATCAAATTGTTTGTCATATTACCAGACTAAAATTTCATACTTTGGGCAGTTGACACAGATTAGGTGGTAAAGGTCTTGTCACCAAGCCTGATGAACTGAGTCTGATCCCTTTGAACCAACTTGATAGAGAGAACTAACTCCCTCATTTTGACCATACAGGCACCATCCTGCACCACCATCACCCACCCATCCACATATAAATAAGTAAATGTAAACAAACTTTAAATTACAGCCTGTCACATTTTATTAAAAGTATTTTACTGCGAATTTCTCCCAAAGGTTTTTCACTTGTATCAAAAACTATAAAACAATTATTATATTTCACCAAATTAAATATGTAAAGTCTTATTCCAGATACTTACATCATAGTACTTTTTGATGCAATGTCTAATGTCCATGATCAGTTTGTTGCTCAGCTGTACCATGAAGGTGAGTGGTGAAGTCTTACAATCAATATTACTGCAACGATACAAGCTGGGCTCCATATCAATTCCCTACAGAAAACAGGACAAACAAGTACACAAAAAGTTATTATCAGAAAGTATTTATGCTTAAAACTTTCATTTTTTTTCTTGGTGTACAATACTATTAGAGGTGAGTTTTGAACTATACTTTATCCACTACTTATGGATTAAGATCCCCTTTAGAGGTACATGGCATAAATTCTTGTTATCACAATGAAGTACAAAGTCAAAGGGAAAACCATAAACTCACTATTTTACATTGCATGCAAGACAGGCTTTATGGATAAGGCCCCTTCCCCTCGGAAAATACCAGAGAAATCATGTTACCAAAAATAAATATTCTTCTAGAGACACTGATCAAAACTTAACTTGCACTCATTCATTCCAAACTTGAAGATAAAGCAAAAGCCCTTACATGATATTAGTGTGCTGTTACTGCACCAAGTGAATTTTAGGCAGAAAAATGTAAAATTTTAAATAAGCACACTACAAAAGCAATAAAGCAAACTCATTTATCACCAGATTGGAAAATCTAAAATTTCTGTGCTTGAAAAGAATTGAAATATATTTTGGGAAAGAAGGTTTCAATAAGAATATAAATTTGAACGAGTAACTATTAACAGTTGGAGAAACATTTTATTATATCGTAATTTGTTTTAAACAAAGACAAAACAAAAATAAGATATAGGAAAACTGTTGGGGTTTCTGGAGCATTTGTTTTCTTTCTGGGTACTTAAACATCTTGGTTGGTTTCCTGCTCCAATCTGGTGCATAACCCTACCCCGACAAGCTAAGCAATTCCAGGTGGAAGAGATTTCCGAGCTTGACATGGGCTCTTCCACAGTTAGCCCATCTGCAAGTCGTCAAGCCTCCATGCAATTAACTATCTTATTTACAGCTGTAATGAAGCAAAACTCAAGGATTTAGCAAGTATTGCTGATATGTGTCTGCCTCTTCCTTGCACTTGCTTCCAAAGCTGCTTTGTTTTGATTCAAAAAAATGCAAAACATCTGCTGTTTGTCCAAATTAACTTAAGATAATTACTTTTAATTTGGATAAAAGATGTATTTTCTTTCAGTTTCAAGGTTTCAGAGTTCTGCTGCCTACTCATTTGACAATGGCTAGCATTTATAACACTGCAGTAAAATTAAATGAATTGGCTGAGTTTCAAGTTCTGATCCAAGGTCAATGATACATTTTTGGCAGTACTTCTTGACAGGAATGTCTCCTTGTGATTTTTTTTAAATGTATGATAAGGAAAGAACACAGACAGATAAAAAGAGTAACTGGGAAAAAACAAGGTGAGAGGAACATGTAAAGACAAACAAAACTTTCCCCAAATGCCTAATTCTTGTTAAGATAAAGGTAATTATTGCTCTATCTAAATAAGTGGAGGTTGGGAACAGGGAATACAGGTTACTAATTAAGGAGTTCCAATAAAAATATTTTGAGATAATTAGAATTTTTAAGAGATTCCATTTTAAAACTAAGGTCAAGCACTCTAGAAAGGCAAAAACAAAGCATACTCAATTAAGCATGTCTCAGCAGAAATCAAGTTATAAAAGCAAAATTCATGTAGCAAAACTTGTTTAAAGAAATAAATGCAACATCTAGGTTACCTTTATATACCCTAAAGTGTAGGGGAGGGCACTCTGTACTAGTTTCCAAACAAAATGAAAGACAGAAACAAAAAGGAATAACTAACCGAGCCTTCAAAGACATTATCATAAATATTTTCAGTTCCACATGTAGGACAAAGGCATTTGAATTTTTCACAGTCCTTGTATTTCTCTTCATCAGTCAGTTGTGCTGGTCCACCAAGTAGAGCATCATTCTCCTCATCTTTGTGATACTGATGAACTCTAAACTGAGTGGAGTCAAGTCCTATAAGAAAAAAAAAAGAAGTATTCATTCAAAGTATTATATCCCCAAAGTAAATTCTCACAAAAGAATAGTTTTCAAGTTCGTGCACACTCATACACACACAAACAAAACAAATTGAACTCAAGATCACAGGACAAATAGTTTTTTATAAAAGATTATGAATCAAAAAATAACTCTAAAAATACAATGTATAAACAAGTCACTGGACATACAGGTTCCAAAGCATTTCATCGAGTTTTTTAAATTACACTTAAAAACTCAAATAATTATTCACTGCTATTAAAAAATACTCAAAGTGCAACCATTAAAAAGATAAAAAAAACCAAAATTCCCATTAAAGAATATAAGTTCACTCTTTCAAACGCAGACACAACTGTAAACACTGATTTCGCTGCAGTGGTAGATTTCATATTCTCTCAATGGTTAACAGCATGTATGCCACAGCCTAACTCAGTGGTTATGGACAAAGTGCAATGTCTATTTTGTATGCTTGCAATTCATACACTTAAAACATGTACAAAGGGATGGATCTACATAGTCCATAGGTCCACACACCCACAATAGCTTTGAAACTAAATGTAATTTCTATATTTCAACTGAAACAATAAATCTATGTGTGGTTTATATGATCTTGTTGCCACAAACTAAAGAAACAAAACATTTTTACTAATTTAATTTTCCCTTGTTCAAACCCTGTCAAATTTTACTACTTGGATTTATATTTAAAATTCAAACTCCTATATTCTCTTTGGTCAGTCATCAAGTGACACATAGTAATTATAAACTTCTTGAGGAAAATGCTTTCGGAGTAGCAGGGTAGCAATCAAAGAATATCTCAGTTTTCTCACCCACAAAATGGAAGATAATAAAAAAATAAGCCCAGTTTAATGGTGCTTACTACATGTTAAACACTTAATAAATGGCACTTGAATACAATACAAAGTAGCAAATGGACACCATTTAATTCACATGAAACACACATTCATGCTACACATGAAATTAATAACTATGCTTCATAAAAATTAAAAGTATTTCCTAATATGACAACATATAATAAAATTAAATATTTTTTTCAGAATAATACATAGAATAAGTGATATGTTACTATGATATTTGGCACCTGCCCCATGTCAAGACTATCATTTTTAGTTTACAAATTATCTGCCTCCTAGAAAAACAATAGATAAGTAAAATATGGACAGTAAATATCCTCATATTTAAAGAGGGCAGAGGAACTGAATGTGGGAAACCAGAGTGAGAAGTGAGATTGCTTGTTTTCTATAGTAACAGATAAATGTACCTTTTATTACTCTCTAGTTGTGAATACAAGAGGATATTCACAGAATGTGTTGATTAATCTGTTATGAGAAAGCAGCTCTAACTTTTCTGACTGTATAATTATTAATCAGTTTCCAGTGATAATCTTAACTTTAAAGGAGGGGTGGAAGACAGGTGCTTTCTAAAAGGCAAGATCCTTAAATGCTCCCAAAACAAAGGAAGAAAATCATGTTGGATTGTACATTTACACAATTAACTGGGGCTCTTCCCTAGGCCTCCTCCATCAGTCTTCTTTCACTTGAGGAGCACACCTGAGTACATGGAGGAGCACACTGGTAGATAGCCAGCCAGCCCACCTGCCCAAGGGGTTAACTGAAAATCGATATGGTCTATCTTGCTACTTACAGAGGAACACCCAAAACAAGTCTGACAGTGAGAAAAAAAATCAAATCTTGTGCAATATCTACTCTAAATGTTGACTTCCACAAATGACTATTATCTTTCCATAGCAGTAACTAGACTATCTGGCCTAGTTAATTACTTCAGATTTATCCTCAAGCTGAACTGTTTCAGTCGAAGAAGCTTCAATTTTGTATTCTCTTAGCTATGACTATTGTTAATTTCTAAAAAGAAAAAAGGAAAATAGAGTACAATTAACTTTAAAGTATTAAGCATACAACAGGCTTGTACATACTACTTCAATACAAAAACAACATTAACCAAATGGTTTTCTTAGAAGAATTATGCATGTAACAGGCAAACTGAAGGGGGCTTAAATTTTTAAAATAGACATAATATACTATGTTCTAAAAAAGAAAAAGGATCACAAATCCTTTTCAAAAACCCAAGGTACAGCAAGTCCCAAACTTATTCAACACAAAAAGTAATTTAACCAAATTCTCATAGAATAGTTCCAAGTTTTAGTCAACTTAAAAGTTTTACTGCTTATACCAGAACTTATTAAGGCGTGCCTCAAACAGGAAAAAAGTATCTGGTGCTGCCACCTAGAGGTAGAGATTTTGAATTTTAAGACTGCAAAATAGACCTGCAGCATAAAATTCCTTTTGTGACAACCCAAAATTAAAAACTGTCAGAAATGGCGTTAAAGCACAATCTTTACCATCACACTTGCCCTGCCTGCATATATGTTCTGTAATTAATATTAAACTACTCACAGTGTGTAACCATATGAAAGCTCAGCAAGAGATGTAAAACTGAATTCCAAATTCCTTACCTCTTCTACCGACAGCTTTCTCTGAACAGTTGATTTAGAGAAACAAACTTAAAGCCCTGTTTGAGAAAGGAAACTTCCACTTCTACTAGACTGCTTTTAGTTGACTTGAATCATTGGGTCAGAAAGAAAATAAAGAAAGGAGTAACCTGAGTGGGTTTTGGAAAACCAGTTATCTGGCAGAAGAATAGCTGATGTGATGTATGCTTTAATTCACTCCTGCAACTTGTAGTGATCAAGTCACTTGCGCTGAGATGGGAGGGACAGAAGAGGTAGTAGAATGAAATTAAAATACTGTCATTTATAATTAGAAAATTTCTAGGATCTCACATTATTTTGGCAACAGGATCAAAGCTCTCAGATTCAAAGGCATATTTATAGAAAGTAGCATTACATGCACTGGGGTGGGTGAGTTTTAGCAGTACAGTTTTTACTTACTATCACCAGTCTTAATCATACAATGTAACATTTGACACAGAATTATTTTTTCTACTACTTCCAATTTTAAGCACTGCAGAATACTCCTATTCTTGGACTGTTCATTTATGTCCCTTCTCAAATATGTAATGTGTTCATAATTGAAGACATATGTTTATCTAAGAAGCATCATGACATTTGTTTGAGTATTTCTCTTTTCTTCCAAAAATACAAGGTGTCAATACATCTGAAAAACGCAGCAAAGCCAGTTTCTTCCATACATTCATGCAAGTGGAAAAGGGAAAATATATACTGATGAAATTAGAGTGAGAAAAGGAAGTAACTGTTATCCACAAACAGTTGTTTGTAATAAGAATCAGTTGAGATACTAGGGAAGCCAATTAATGGACTTATTGCCATTCTTTAATAAAAATTTATCTTAAGAAGTAATTCATTTTTCCTTTGTGCAAATTTAGGCTTACATATCTGGATTTCCTAGAAAACAATATATAAAATGCAAATTTAGTATTAAAGAAAAAATTGTGAACACTTAAAGGATCAATGCTCTCTCCATAAACAGCTGTGTATAAAAAGTACCTAGTTTTATTTATAATAGTCCCAGATGAAAACTAGGTTAATGGATGTTAACAGTAGAATGACCTACCAGCAATACTACTCAGCAATGAAAAAAATGGATACAAATACAAGCAACATGATAGAGTAAAAAAATATTACATGAAGTCAAAACAATTGAACATATTAAGTACATACTGTAGAAAACCATTTATATACAATTATAGACTAGGGAAACGCATATATGGTGACAGTATCAGATGAGTGTGGCTGTTGTGTAAGGGTTGACTAGGAAAGGGCAGAAAGAATGAAGTAATCTGCCGTGATGGAAATGTTCTAAAACTGATTTATGGCAATCTTAAGACTTTATAAACTTTCATGATAAAATCTCATGAAAAGAGACAGGTTGTGGCATTGTACACCTTTAGTCCCAGCACTCAGGAGGCAGAGGCAAGTGGATCTCTGTGAGTTTGAGGCCAGCCTGGTCAATAGAGTGAACCCTGTCATGAAAAATCAAAAACCAAAAAAAAGGGTAAATTTTATTTATTTTTAAAAAAACGTGGTCTAGGAGATATTCACAGTATGTTTCCAAGGGGATCATATTTAGAACATGTAAGAAATGCCTGAAAATCAATGAGAAAAATACAATTCAACAGCGGAGATGTTTAGCTGACCAAGAAACATGGGGAGAGGCTCATCAATCATCAATGCAAAGTAAAGCCACAATGGAATGTATGACACTACATAAAATGAAGAAGAAAGAAAACACCAAATATTGGTAAGTACAGAAAACATTCAAATACAGTTTGTATTGTTGTTAAATTCACTTTAGGTAATTTGAAGCAACCATGAAACTGAACTAACATGTATACAATGGCCTAGCAGGAGTACTAGTACACACCCAACAGAAATAAATGACTATATTTAACAGAAGACATGTGCAAGAATTCTTCAAATAGTGCTATACATAATTGCCAAAGGTGGGAACAACCCATGAACATACACAGGATATATTAATACAGTGTGGTGTAGGCGTAGTCATACAATGAAACACTATGTAAAAATAACCGAAAGTACAATTACACAGATGAATCTCAAAAACACAATAGTAGTCAGAAAGAATAAAGGAACAATTCATACAATGTCCCCCAAATAAGAAAAATTCTTCTGTGCTACAAGCCATAATACCAATTTTCTGGTGGTGGAAGACCATCTTCAGGGGACAGAGGAGTGCTTTCCAGGATTGTTTCATGAACTCAGTTCAGACTACACAGCTGTGTGTTGATATGAAAATTCAACAAGCAGCTCGGTTACTTTTTTTTCTATTTTCACTTAGGAGATGAGAAAGGTAAATACTAAATATTTTGTTTGATAGACCTTATAGCTTGTCTTGAAGTCATGACTAGATAGAAAGTACTTCTAGAAAAATGTACAAAACAACATCTGGGAAATACTATTAGCAAAACATAAAACAAATTGAAGTAAATATAAATGTGGCTAACTTTTTACTGCAAGTAACAATTTACATGATATATATGGGATAGAGAAACATGTTTAACGATAACCACCATCAATGCAATGAGCAAACCCAAGAGCCAAAAAAATTTTACAGTACAAAATCTTCAGCTTCTTTCATAAATAGTGATGATAAAACAATGATAAAAAAGAAATTTAACTATCACACAGACCTAGACTGGTTTCCAATTCAAATACTGAGCTTTAAAAAACAAAGCACATTCACAATATGATCAAGAAAATGTGTAATGGAGTAAATGAACTGTGGGTTCTCTCTCTCTCTCTCTCTCTCTTTGTGTGTGTGTGTATGTGTGTGTGTGTGTAATGAGATGATAAAACTGGTTATGCTGAAAGGGAAACTGATGTCAGCTGTAAATGCAAAAAAAGCACTTAGAGATGAAATAATAGGATTCACATCACGGTAATTCAAGGAGGTAAAAAAGAAGAATAAGCCTTCAAGTAGTCATCATTTATAAGCCAGAATTGACAGGCAATGAAGGCCAATTTAAAAATAAACAATTGACTGAACAAACTTCAGACAACTAGCTTCTAACACCAAAAATAGCTTCTCTATAACCAAGAGCTAGTTCCAGGACAGCCTGGGCCATTACACAGAGAAACCCTGTCTTGAAAAACAAAACAAAACAACAACAACAAAAAAACAAACTAGGGTTCTTTAGAGCTCAGTAGCAGTATCTCAAAAGATTTTCATTCACAGCACTCACATGGTAAATTACAACCATCTATAGCTCCAGTTATAGAGATCTGTCACCCTTTTCCCTCTTCTGCAGGCACCATTCATGCACATGCATGCATGTGCACACACAACACACATAAAATAAAATCTATTTTTATTGTACAAGAAATAACAGATAAACATTTGGGTTATTTAAATACTGTTTTGGAAAAGATAGCTCCCAAAATCTCGACAGCAACAAATTCCTAATGGGCAACATCCATGACTTCAACTCAAAATGTTTTTAATGTCTTGATGCTACACCTGAGTATGAATTTTAAATTAATGAAATGTGCACAGGTTGAATATGCCTTATCTGAAACACTTGGGACCAGAAGTGGTTCAGAGTACAGATCTAAAATTTTAATGTATTTGCATATACATAACAAGATTTCTTAGGGATAGAACCAGTCACAGTATAAACACAAAATTTTTTTACTTTCCATATGATCCTTGTACACCCAACTGAACCTAATAATTCTATGTAATACTTTCAAAGTACCTGAGTTTGACTATCACATGAGAGTATATGACCTGTCATATGAGAGTAGTTTTGATATTTTCCATCCTATACGTCAGTTTTTTGTAAAATTGAAGGAAAAGAGCAGTTAAGGAACTACTAAATTATTCAAAGTATGTGCCAAAAGGCTTCTGATTATGAAGCATTTCAGATTAAGGATGCTCAATCCATACACTAGTTCAGAAAAACCTTTACATGTATATTTATTCTTTAATTTAAACATGAGAATAGATAGAATACTATGTGCTAAATAGAATTTAAAAAATAAAATATCACAAATTAAATAAAAGACTAATGATTGATTACCACCTCACAAAACAAATATATTAATATACGGGGTAAAGGGAAACAGTCAGAATTTAAGGCTTCTATTTTAATAACTTCATTTTAATAAGCTATTGTTTAACTTCTTTCTCTTTCTGAGTTTGTACAAACTATTATTTTTAACAATAAAATAAGTTTCAACATTTGACAGATAAGAGGAACTAACAATCTACTACTTTACCCTTTGCTGTCTTATTTATTCATATATATTTAATACAGTTTAGGTACCTTAGTATGATGAATTCAGTTCTCTTGTTTGCTATGTTTTATCTATTTTTCTATTAGCAACTTTTTTGTAGTGCTGAGAGCAAATCTATGACCTCTTAAATGATAGGCAAATATTCTACCACAGAGTTATAACCTCAACCATATTTTTTGTTTCTTTGGTTTTCTTAAGAAAGGATCCATGGAGGTTTGAGTAAGAATGGCCCTCACAGGCTCATATGTTGGAATACTTGGCCCCAGTTGGTGAAACTATTTAGGAAGGATCAGGAAGTTTAGACTTGAGGATTCAAAAGATTTGCACCATTCAATACGTTCTCTGCCTCCTACTTGTGGATCAAATTGTGAGCACTCAGCTTCTGCTCCAGATGCCTGCCACCATGCCTCTGCTCTGCCATTATAGATTCTAATCTTTTCAAACTGCAGATCCAATTAAACTCTTTCTTTTATAAGTTGCCTTGGTCATGGTGTCTTATCACAACAATAGAAAAGTAACTAAGAGAGGGTCTTACTACATATAATCCAGGATGGCTTTAAACTTATGATTCTCCTGCCTTAGCTTCCAGAGTGGTAGGATTACAAAAGCATGGATCACACCCAGCACAAGCAACACAGTTTTAAGTCATCTGGGGTACGCTTAATTTTATTCTTTTTAAAAAGATAGGTCTAATGTAAACAATTTGATAAATCTTCATTTTTCTTCAGAATTTCTAAGTGTCAACCCACTCCAGTGATTTCCTGAACTGTTCTGGTGTGGTTCAAAGTTCTTAGAAGCTTCACTGTTTACATTATATAGCATACAGTATACAAGTTAGAGAGAGGAAACATCTTATAGCATGGATGTACAAGCTGTGCAACTGATACCCTTATAGAGATACCACATCAATTCCCTCCAAGTGCTCAGTGAATAGAGGTAGTAGCTGAGGTATTATGGGTAATTCTTATGGAGATACTGGCACACAACCTATTTTCATAATGTCCTAAATATTTCAACATTCATAAATTTTTTCATGAAGACACCAGGTAGGTGTGCTCTTTGCTTTGCATAATTCTGATAACCTTTTATTCTATATCTTTTTTGGAAACAGGCTGTGATGTATATTAGGTATCCTTACAACAGTGAAATCATCTAATCACTTGGCCTGAACTCAATTAAAAAAATGCATAGCTCCACCTCACCTTTGTATCCTTCACAAAGGATATGATGCTGGGCACAACAGGCCTAACATTAATTTGTTCAATGAATACAAAAGCAGATTAGACAGAGAACAGGAGTTATTGAATAATGAACTTGGGACAGAACCGCAGCATGTAAAAAGGGATCTTACCAGCTGTCAAGATTTCCCTTAATGCATTACCATGCATTTGACGTTAGCTTTTTAATTGTATTATTAACTATATGATAGAAAATGTAAAGCTTGAAAATGATGGCCACATATAATACTCTTGTAAGAGTTTAAACATGAAAAAAAAGACAAATCCTTTGACAAACTAATACTCGAGGCACCTGATAGTTTCACCATTGTTTGACTCTCAAGCAATGCACTTCATTCTATCCCCTCCATGCTATTTTTGCAGATATATCTATCACCTCAAGAGTGCCAAAAGCATTCCCAAATATTGCTTACCTACTATCTCATTTATTTGTAGAAAATAACTAGGCTTTGTCAATTCACAAAAACTAACTTCTGTAATATGAGTGGCACGCACCATTTTATTTTATTTTTTTGAGACAAGATCTTGCTATGAAACCCAGATTGGCCCAGAAAACCCAGCAATCCTTTTGTTCCTTCTTTGCCCGTGCTAGAATTTGGAGGCATGCTCCATCATGTCCAGCTAATAGCATTTTACAAAAGATAACTTATGCTTTCAAATTTAACTCAGAAACACAAGGGATTACGTTCATTCTGCCTTGTCTGAAATGAATATTTTCAGAAAATAAATTCTCGATTCACAATCTTCAAATATCAGTAATTTCTCAGGACCCATAAGAAAAATGCCCAGAAAAACAATCCTTAATTTCTAGCATTGAATATAAAAAATGTACTTAATAGCTGTTGTAAAACTCATTGCTCATTGGAGAAAAAAAAATATAATTCTAACTACTATTATGCACAAAATAAAATTTACAGAAAGATAAAATTCTAGGATGAACTTTCCATTATCCTTCTCACTAGTCTGGTTTGCTAAGAACAGAAGACTATTTGGATGTGTAAGCACACAGTGAGTATTTCATCCACAGAATATAGAGAGCTTTCATTAGAGCTAGAGAGAAAGAGTTACAGTCTGGAGAACAAAAGCTAAGAGTTCCAAGTTTTAGTCACCTTGTTTCCCATTGGGTTATTGTATAAGAAGAGCAATAATATATATTTTTTCTATTCACAGATGAAAAAGAGTAAAATTTTATTTTATTTAAGTTCAATAGCAATAATCTTGCATGAGTTTCAAAAAAAAGATATACATTTTATAGGGGGATAATAAGAACTATTAGTTATTAGAGAGAATAAATCATTGTTTCAATTCAACAGGCTTATCCACGCATTCATTTAATAGACTATCCTCTTTCCCCTTTTTTCCATTAAAATGGCTTTCTCATATAGAACACCTGGTCATGCAGCATGCCACCAGACAGAATTCAGAAGCATCTTGATGGGAGAGAAATAGAAATAGAGAATTTCCAAAGTGAAGCCACAGGATAAAACCAACACTTGATGCTTGCCTTTCATTTCAAGTAAAGTAGCATAAAGGCAGTAGAAAAGGAAAAAGGTAGCTGAAAAATGTACTTGCTCTCAACAAAAGAGACTTAAAAATAAAAAATTCATGAACTTAATCATTTTCCTAAATGAAACTATACCATTATTCCTGATTTCTTTGTACTAACTAAAAGGACAAAATATCAAACTTCACTAAGTTTCGACGCTGTTATACATTTCATTAATCAAAGATAAAAACTACATTAAAAGCAAGAGAATTATTTTATGTCTGTGATTAGGCAGCTGGAGGGCCTGTATTTCATGTATACATTTGTACACTTCAACTTCAGTGTCGGTTCACTAACTGCAGTTTTTTTTATATAAAGAAAACAGATTTAGAATTTTGAAAATAAATTACAGTAATTTTATGCCTCGAGCTTGCACCTCTTTGAAACCCCCATAACCCCTACCACTCCCCTTACTTTGACACTACTTCCTCATACCCTCCCTATCCCTCACTAAAACCACAAACTATAAGAGAATTGCTAATGGGGGGCTCAAAGCCCCAAGTGAAAAGCCACCTTAAATTTTCATGTGGAATGGAGAAATAAAGGGTGCACAGTTCCTTAAGAGAGCAGAAGCAAATGCCTACTGAGATTTGCCTAGTGCATTTTAATGTTTCCCTCAGCTCCTCATGGTTGATATTTATTAATGCAGAACCCCACACAAAGAAAAAGGTATACTACTTAGTAGGGCTAGTAATGGAGAAGATGAGAGAAGAGGAGACACAGAAGAGAAGGGTGGCTTTACAAGTAACAATTTCAAATATTATTGGTATGTATATAAAAAAATTATCAAGAGGCCAAAAGGAAAAGTAGTTTGGAATGAGGGAATAGCAGCAGTTTCTCTATGGTTCAAAATACAAGTGTTCCATTGGCTTTAATAAGTTATATGGTATGAAGGAGTTACTGAAGAACTGTGTTGACACTATCTCTGTTGTACCAAGAGCGCTTTCTGATAATGGAGTAGGAATGATGGGGTACATGATGGGACATGTCCAAGACTGAAAGAGGTCCTGTTTGATTGAAATATGTCAATCACATGAAACCCCCAAAAAGATGGGACTCATTAAACTGCTAGTTGAGCTTTGCAAATAATTTACTTAAACTGGATTCATAAAGCTGCCAGTTATGATAATGTATATTTAAGTAAACAAATAATAGCAAGTAATACTGTCAAAAAAGTAACAAAAATTCTAACCACTATAGATGCTTGAGGTCCATGGTAGAGAGTAGAATTAATATAGCCAAGGCCCTGAATTCGAACCCCAGCATACAGAAAACAAATCTGCTCCTTGTGGTCTTGATTATGACCTTCAGAATGAAAAACAGTCCAGTTCATTCCCAGTATAACCAGTCTTGACATACCAAGTGGGTCTCGGGCCTATGCACACAGAAAGGCTTCATGACCCTTTACTGTCCTATTTTGATAGAACTCTATGTTCTGCACTTCCTTCTGTTAACTAGCATTCATTTTTTTTAGTATTATTTTTAATTAATTCATTTACTTTACATTCTAGCTTCAGTTTTCCCCCTCCTCTCCTCCGAGTCTCTCCCCCAAACTCCATCGGTTACCACTCCCTCCCCCCAATCTACTCCTCCTGCGCTTCTGTTTAGGAACGGGCAAGCCTCCCACAGATATCAACAAAATATGTCGTATCAAGTTCCCTTAAGACTAGACACTTCCCCATGGGCAAGGTGACCCAGTATGAGAGACAGGGTCTCAAAAGCCAGCAAAAGAGTCAGAGACAGTCCCTGCTTCTGCTGTTAGGAGTCCCACAAGAGAACCACCCTATACAACTGTAGCATATTAGCAGAGTGCCTAGGTCAGTCCAATGCAGGCTCCCTGGTGCAGTTCAGTCTCTGTGAGACCCTATGAGCCCAAGTTAGTTAATTCTGCAGGTTTTCTTGTGGTGTCCTTGACCCCTCTGATTCCTACAAACCTTTATCCCCCTCTTCTGCAGGATTCCCAAAGCTCGGCCTAATGTTTGACTGTGGGTCTGCATCTGCAACTATTTCCATCAGTTGCTGAATGAAGCCTCTTTGGTGACAATTAGAATAGGCACAAATCTGGTCACAAGGAGTGCAAACTTGTCCAGCCACTTTGGAAATCAATATGGTGGTTTTTCAGAAAACTGGGAATCAATCTACCACAAGACTAAGCTATACCACTCTTGGGCATATGTACAAAGGATGTTGAATCATACCACAAGGATACTTGCTCAACTATGTTTTTAACAGTTTTATTCATAATAGCCAGAACCTAGAAACAACCTGGATACCCCTCAACCAAGGAAGGAATAAAGAAAATGTGATACATTTACACAAAGGAGAATTATTCAGCTGTTAAAAAAACAATGACATCGTGACATTTTCAGGCAAATGGATAGAACTAGAAAAAAAATCATCCTGAGTAAGGTAACCCACACCCAGAAGGTCAAACATGGTATGTACTCACTCATAAGTGGCTATTAGCTGTAAAATGAAGGGTAACCATGCTATATTCCAAAGACCTAGAGGGGCTAGGTAACAAGGAGGGTTCATGGGGGGACTCCCAGGGAAGGGGAACAGAAGAGATTTAGTGAGTGGACTGTGGGAAGGTGGAAATGGGAGCACAAAAGACCAGGTTGCAAGGAATGGAGGGGGGAAGAGTACTGAAAGAGACTACTGGAAAGGGGGGCATTTCAGAGTCAGGTTAAAAACCTGGAAGAAAGGAATCTCCCAGGAATCTATACAGATGATCCCAGCTAAGACCAAGAAATAGGGGATATAGAGCCTAAAATGGTATTCATTCTTAAGATGGGGCTTTCCCATCTTCCCTCCATTTCAGTTCCCAGTCACTGGGAAACTCAAAATAAAACAAACCAAAAAATACAACAGGACAGTCTGCCTTTGGATTAAGTTACTTATTTTATAACAAATGGAAAAACTGAGAGAATTAATAAAAAACTGGATTAGCTTTGAGTTTTCAGTGAGAAATGTGAAGGCACAAAGTGAAGCTGAGAGAGGAAGAAGGTGAAGCTCCTCATGCTTGCATATCCATATCATCTCTCTTCTGTAAAGAACATCTTTTACAGGCTCTTAGAGCCATGCTATTTATCACTAAGAAGCAAATTTAACATAGTGGTCAGGAGAAGCTTCAGTGTCTCCTAGTGCTTATTTAAAATCCAACTATAGCACCATACTTAACAAGTTATATGATCAAGCTATCAGCTACTTCACATAAGCTTCCTCCTCTGTAAAATGAAGCTTCAGTGTACCTATATGAAGCTGTCACAAAGGCTGAATAAGATGTGGCAAGCACTTATCACAGCAAACAGAGTAAGCACTCAATGTATAACAGAAAAAAATGAGGCTAAAAAGTCATGCATTTATAGTCTCCTCCTCCCAGCTGAGGATTTATAAACATCATCAAATACAACTCAACTTGGAGAATACATTATATGATTATTTTGGTAGCAGAATTTTATCTTCCTAATTATGTTTTGCTTAGGCAAATGTCAAAAATGAGTTTCCACTTCCAGATCAGACACTGATGGGATAGTAAGATGGGGGTGGAGGGGTTGATCTCAGAAACACATTCAACAGGGGCAGGATGGAATATATGTGATTTGATAATGAGCTTTGGAAAATCCAATGACATGCCACAAAGACATACTGAGTACTACCTATGCATAAATCCTATGGACTGAAGGAAGATGGACATATTTACACAGAAGCCTGAAATTAGGGTGGCAGGTGGCTATACCACCATGTGCTGAGCACTCCCTCTGCCTCAAGCCCTGTGCTGAGCATCACACATACATCTTATCTCTCTCAGAGCAATTATAGTCTATTACTCAAAAAATAAATCAATGTACAGAACAAGATTCAGAGGCTTGTTAATATCAAAACCAGCATTTAAACCAGGTCCCAGTGATGCCAACATTCTGTAACACTCAAGCTAGACATTTTAGTTAAGGTCAGAGAAGACTTTTGTAAGAAAATGAGCGACACATTATTTAGAGAATGCACAGGTTGGAGTTTGAAACTATCAAAGCTAAAGTCTATGAGATGTCAGCAGCATTAGTAGACTTGATTTATAGAGAATGTGGTACCATCTAAGGACTTTATTAAGGAGTACTTTAAAAACATTCAGCCTTGCTTATGATAGAATAAAGCAGGGATCTTAAAAGCAACATAACTATGTTCTGGTCACTTGGAAGTGAAATAAAGAATGTTTAAAAAACATTTTAAAGATGGCAATAATAATGACATAGTAAAGGGTGAAACTGAAATAAAAATCAAAGAGACATTAAGGTCTCAAGGTTAGCTGTTACCTCCTGGGATGATGATAAATTAGGAAACAGCTAATTCCTCTAGAATAACAGTGAGTCTTATTTTAGAAGAATATAAAGTAAAAACTAAATATTACAAAGTCACGTTTTCTCACTTTATAACAAAATACATTTAGACAAACAAGATGGCTAAAAAATGCAAAATATCATTAACCTCCTTACTAATGGAAGGTCACTAATTAGAACTATAAAATTTAAGTCCAATGACCATATTGATACCTAAAATTCTTTCTCCCTCTGTACTTACTTAGTGAGTACACATGTAGAGCAGGCACAGATTTCCACAGATTGCTATGTATGTGTGGAGTTCACATTCTAATGGGAGATAGGAACTAAACAATTGTAAAAATCAAGAAACAAAGAAGTAACGACAAAATCCTGAATCTACAAGCAGGAATCCTAACAGTTACAAGAGGACTAGGCATATCATGATTTTCTTATGAGAGTTCCCACATGTTTGAGACACTTACCTAGCCACAATGCAATGAGCACAGAATCAATTCCATCTATGGGCTCACAGATCCGAGCCACGACAGGGTGGATCTGCTGGGCCAAGTAGTATTGGGTGTCGATGACTAAATTGTCCTGTTTATGCAGCTGCTCAGGTGCATAGGCCCTCTGAGTTGCAGTGAGGTTTGACCCATCCTAACAGAAGACACGGTATAAGTAAAGTTGTGAGCAAAGCAATAATCACACAAACACTTGCTTAATCAAATAGAGGGACAACAGTTTAAGTTTTATGTGCTCAGTTCCAAACACCAATAAATGGTACCCTATTGAAAATCTCGCATGTATCTTAGAATAAAAAGCCCAAGAACTTCTCGGCCTCAATCTTATCCATTGCCTGAGAATGTAAATCCAGTGTCTTGTGTTCTTTGCTGTCAGAATGTGGAACCAGTAAGCAAGATGTCACTAGCTAGATTATATAATTCTACCTGTCACGACATAAAAACACATTGCAAGACTCGTGACAATTAGTCTACTGAGAAAGGCTTTTAGAGGCACAATAATAAAAGAATAGCACATCTTTTATTCTGTTAATACAATAACTTCCAGCCACAATTCCAGCCATAGAAGCATGTTAGCACCCAACTTTGCCCCAAATGAGCAAGTGGGAAAGCTCAAGAAATAAACCCCAGTAGAAACAACGCATATATACAAGACAGAAGACAGAGCAGTAATAATAATGCACAATCCTGGTAGGGTGGCTAATTTTCATTGTTATTTGACTAAGCTAAGATATACTTTTGAGTTTTAATGAAACAACCCTTTGAGCATGTCTGGAAGAGTGTTTCCAGAGATAATTAACTGAGGTGGAGAAAACCAGCCCTGAAAGTAAGCATTACCATGCACTGTGCTGAGGTTCCAAAATGAATAAAAAGGAAAAAAGGAGAAAGCAAGCAGAGCATCTGCCCAGCGTCTCCCGTTTTCTACTTCTTAGTCCTACTAAAATACAAATACCTTCACAAGCTGGTCCCACTGCCATGCCTTTCCCACTGTGATAAACATGTATTCTTTCCAACTTTGTGTCAAAATAAATACTTTGTCCTTTGTTTCTTTCAGGTATTTTATCATAGGAACAAGAAAAGTAACTGATCTACCTTGAAAGCAGCAGTGCTCAAAAGTCAAATATCTGGCCAGAGGAAGGGCTATTTACTCTCCACTGTTAAGCTGGCTCCTCCTCAAGCAAATGAAGGTGGGTTAGAGACTCTTTTCAAGAGCTATTTCTTTTACATTATAAAATTAAAGTTGTGAGATTCTATGTAATTAACCCATATGCAGCTCCGTGATGATGTCACTGTCATCTGTGAATCAAAAAGTCACCATTCTACTGGACCAACATCCAATGACTCACTCCACTCTTCCTCTTGACTGAAACAACAGAATTTAATATTCAGACTAGTAAATTATAACTATTCACAGGGCTCAGCTGCTCTGCAGAATTGATTATAATGTGAATCCTATTCTTTCACTCATGCCGCAATCAGTCTCTTCTCAGCTCAGCATCTAGCTCAAAGTTGAGGCAACCTCCCATATCAGTCTTTCCCAGAGACCCAAACCAGGGCCTTGTCTCTCAGGTTTTGTTCCCAATAGAATGTTTCTATCTTTCAACTAGCTTCTGCCTGGTCTAAGGCATAATGAAATACCTAGAAAGAGAGCAACCCTCACGTTAAAATTTGTTTGTCCCACATTTCACAACTAAGAAAAAATTAGTCAGAATTAATCAGGCTTAAGCAATGTCCTTTAATAAACCAGAATTTTAAGGGGACAATAAGGCAACAGTTGCTAGCTAAGAGTTTGAAAACAAACCACTGGTCTGTGTCTTCATATATACTATACTTAGACTGCCTTTTAGTACCAGAAATCTGGTCAGCCTATAGAAGTGTATTTTTTGATCAGTTTAATCTTTATCTTTTGTTGCTGTTGAGGCTGATCTTATGTTGCCCTAGGCAGGCTTCTAGCTCAGAGGACCTTGAACTACTACTGACCTTCCTCTTCCTCCCTCCCTCCCTCTCTCTCCCCCTTCCAAGAGCTGAGTTTACAGGCATGCGCCACCACAGCCAGAAAATTCTCTCATTTTCAAATCATGAATTAAAGTCAAAATTGGAGAAGCAAAGAGTTTTTAAGGCACTGGTGGACTGAACGGAAGAGGTAAAGTGCTTGCCTAGCATTAGCAGGCACATGGTCCTAAGTTCTATCCAAATGCAGGCACATGGTCCTAAGTTCTATCCCAAGAACTACAAAACAAATGAAACCAAGTTGCTTGAGTTACTTTCTAGCATGCCACTAGAAGTTCTCATAAAGGAATATTTGTACATTTAAAGAGCAGTTGAAAATTTCTGAGCATACTTTCTACTTAAAGCATTTTAAGTCTAAATAGCTTGTAGCTAATAGTAACCCCAACATATTTCCTACTGTATTTTAAAAATCTAAGCTCAAAAACAACACAACTGGTTAGACAATAGGTTTTCCAACATGTGCTGGGAAAACATCTAGGCTTATCTAAAACATTACTCAAAGATCTAGTCCTTAAACTGAACAAGATTTCAAGAACATGTGATATACACCTTTTAAGAACAAATAAGGAAGGAAGATTGGTCTTTCTTGAGGTGTCCATGTAGCAATTCATAAATTTTAGGGATAACCAGATGCTCTGAGTTAACCATTGTTTGTGAGAAAATAATGGGGGAAAATTTAAATGGTTGATGGGAAGGGGGATCTCAAAGATATACCCTACAAAAATTATGACTAATGAAAACTAAGTAACTACAGGTTTTAAAATTAGTAGACAAGAGGCTGATGAGATGGTTCAGCAGTTAAGATCACTTGCTTCTCTTGCAAAGGATTGAGTGGTTTAATTCCCAGCACCTACATGGCAGCTTCTAATAGTCTGTAACTACAGTTCCAGGGGAACTGATGGCAGTTTCTAGGTTCCATAGGTACCAAGTACACAAGTGTTGCAATACATACATACAGGCAAAATACTCATACACAATTTTAAAAATTAAACTTTATCTGTAGGATACAGTATTCTACACATAAAATATTAAATAAAACTGAACTTGTTTGAAAGACAAGCTGTTCTTAGAAGACAACTTGGCTTAGGGCAGCACACAATCTTCTTAGAAACTTGTCAACATACATTATCAAAAATTCATTCTAAATGTTATGCTATAAAACTAGAAAGAAAAAGAGGCAGGCAGATTTGGCCAATAAACATGCTGAAAGGTGCAAGTGTCCCACTGAGGGCAACAATGGTAAATTAAAATCCTGTGCCCTTTCTCAGAATATAATATGGAAAAGAAGCTGATAAAACCAAATATAACTTGTATTTTAAAAAAGAAGGAACAGCATTAGTGGGTGGGAAAATGTTTAAGTCACACCAAATTGGGTATACTATACTACATTAGCATCAGCATTTTAAGGACATATAATAATCAAAACAAGAATAAGAGCAAATATTTTGACATTAAGGAATACAAGTTTGACCTTTAGAGATATCTATCATACTATTTTATACATCAACAAATACCTCCATTTCAGTTTTAAACAAAATACTTTGTTTAAAAAAAACTGTCTAGATTTTATCATTCGATGTTATTTCATTAATGTAATATTTTGCAAAATTGTCAGCTACCATCTGCTCCTGTCATTAATAATCTAGGATCTTGTCCATGTATGTGAAGACCTAAGTGAAAAAAGGTCTATTTACCAAAATCTTTATTTGCATAATTTGAAAATTGTTTTTTGAGACAAGACTTGTCAGAAGCAATATGCAAAGCACATTAAGGATTTGAGCAAGCCAGACATTTATGGAAATATTTTCCTGCAGGAATTGGCTTCCTCTAACAGTTCTTAATCAAGGGTAACCCTAGGAGGGAGATAGAGTCAAGTGCTGATTCCTGTCCATGTACTTACCATTGTTATGTACATCATCTACAGTATGTGGCAGACATTACATTGGTAGACTAGCTTTTGATTTTCATAAGGTTCTATGCATTTCAAAGCAAACTGGCTGCGTTTTAGCAAAGGGCAATTGTATAGGAATGAATTTTAAAGTTTATCTAAAGATTTTACTGGAATAATGTACTATTGCTCTTATTGTTTTAGTTAGGGTTTTATTGCTGTGAAGAGACACCTTGACCACAGAGACTCTTATAGAAAACATTTAACTGGGGCTGGCTTACAGTTTCAGAGATTTAGTCTATTAACATCATGGCAGGAAGCATGGCAGTATGCTGGAGAATTCTACATCTTGATCCACAAGCAACAAAATCATCTTTGTCTCACACTGGGCATAGCTTGAGCATATATGAGACCTCAAAGTCCACTTCCACAGTGACACACTTCCTCCAACAAGGCCACACCTAGTCCAACAAGTTCACACCACCTATTAGAGTCTAATAGGGTGAAGCACTAAAATACATGGTTCTATGGGGGAGCGGTCGTATCTATTCAAACTACCACATTAATGTAAAAGAAAGAATCTTATTCAAATGAGTTATGTGTTGGGGTGAGTAGACCATACAATAGCAATTTTAAAGAACTTGAGACAGGCTTACAACTGGCATATAGAGAAAAGATTGGGTTTTCTATCATCCAACTGAAGTCAAGTGCTTTCAGAGAAAAAAAAATCCTGATTTCCTTCTCTGCCCTACTTTCCTCTTTACCCTGTTAGGGACAGACCATTCTCAAACAAACTAGTTATTAGTTTTGAAGTACGTTAAGAAAGCATACAGTTTCCTTAGAGGTGTATAGGGAGAAAGAAAATATGGGAAGGAAAGAGGCTGTAGGGAGAGGGAGGTAAAGTTAAGTCTCTCCATATATCTATGCATTTCATATTTTTTCAAGTAATATTTTGACAAGCTAGGAGGACAAACCACTTACTTTATTATTCCATTCACTGACATTTCTCACTAAAATTATCAGAAAAGGAATGATTAAAAACAACAACAAACTACTACAGTTGCTGGATATATCACCAAAAGTACACATACTATTTTATTTTCTCTATTTGCAGTGTTGAGGACCAAAGCCAGGGCATCACACACACTAAGCAGGTGTTCAACCACTAAGCTACAACCTATGACATAATTTCAGGAAGGTAATTTACAGTTGAAAAACAGTAGTAACTGTGGGAGGTCCTTTTGTCTATGTGTTGCTTTTATTGGTTAATGAATAAGAAACTGGCTTGGCCTGATAGGGTAGAGCAGTGTTAGGCAGGGAGAACTAAAGTGCATGCTGAGAGGAAGAAGGCGGAGTCAGAGAGACTCTATGTAGCTCCACAGGAGACAGATATCAGAACTTTAGCTGGTGAGCTGCAGCCACATGGTGATACACAGATCAACAGAAATGGATTAAATTAATATGCAAGAGTTAGCCAATAAGAAGCTAGAGTTTATAGGCCAAGCAGTGACTTAGTTAATACAGTTTCTGTGTGATTATTTCGGGGCTAAGCAGCCAGGGACCAAGAAGTGGCCCTCCATACTACAACTATAATAAGACAGTCTCATAAAAAAAAATTTCAATGACCTTCAAAAGCTACTTTGAATTTTTTGGTGGAATTTTTAATGAAACATTATAGAACTTTTTTTTTTGAAGATTTGAAAGCTAGTTATACTAAACCATCTCTCTATGGGACCAGTTATTGAGAGAACTACTACTAAGTAAGATACTATGGCAATCCAGATTTGACTCAAACCTGTGGGATAATGCTCTTGCATACTGTAAAGATTTGTCACTCATATTGGTTTGCAAAAACACTGACTGGTCAGTAGTCAGGCAGGAAGTATAGGTGGGGCAACCAGACTAAGAGAATTTTGGGAAAAGGGAAAGCAGAGAGACAGTCACCAGCCAGATGCAGAGAAAGCAAGATGAGAATGTCTTACTGAGAAAAGGTAACAAGCCACGTGGTTAAACATATACAAGAATTATGGGATAATTTAAGTTGTCAGACATAGTTAATAATAAGCCTGAGCTAATAAGCCAAACAGTTTATAATCAGTATAAGCCTCTGCGTGTTTCTTTGAGACTGAATGGCTGCAGGTCCGGGTAGAACAGAAACTTTTGTCTACAACTCAAGATTCCTGTGGTTCATGTTCATGTGTGCACTTGTGTGGAGGATAGGTCAACATCAGGTAACTTGCTCTATTACCCTCTACCTTATGTTTTCTGTGTTTGGGTGTTTTGCCTATATGCATGTCTGCACGACCTGTACCTGGTACCTGTGGAGGCCAGAAGAAGGGTATAGGATTCCCTGGGAATGGATTTAAAAGCAGTTGTAAGTAAGCTACTATATAGGTGCTGCAAATTAAACCCAGATCCTCTGAAGCAGAAGCTGATGCTCTTAACTGCTGATTACGTTCTCCAGTAGCCTATATTATATTTCTAAAACAAGGTCATCACTCAATGAATGCCAGCAAGCTCTGAGTATCTGCATGCCTCCACCTTCCAGCACTACAGTTATAAACACAAGCCACTATACCTGCCTTTTCATTTGAGTGTTGAGAATCTGATCTCAGATCCCCACTCTTGTGTTGAGCTATCTTCCCATCCCAGGATTCTTAGGGGGCACAAGTCTTATAAAAATGGAATAATTTTACCTGACAGATGACATAGGACACTGTATCTCCAGCTTTCACCTTCCGTCCTCCTTGAGAATTTATCCACAGGGCAACATGCACATGAGGTAGACTTTTTTTATCAGGGTAATCCTGGGGATCCTTTGTCAATGCCTAAAAGGCAAAAAAGAGGAACAATAATCTCACCAAATTTTAAAATAAAACTATATATCTATATATAAACACACATATATACAAACATATTTTTGCCGGAATCATTTATGTATAACATGAAAATGACAATGTATGCAGAAAACATGGTTTCCTTCTCTACCAGTTAGTAAGTGGCATAATCACATACAAGCCTAACAAAAAGAAATATAAGTTTATAAACTATGCCACATAATATTTGAATATTTAAAATAATCAAGGCTCTAGCTCCATTGTTCTCTGAAGCCTTAGAGTTTCTCCTCATGTTTAGTTTTCTCATTTGATTAGTTGGGATCAGAATATAACAGCTACTCTGACTTTTCTCAAAAAGTTTCTCAAAGGCTTCTGTAACGAAATAGACCTCCAATGCACCCACCACACAGCAATGAATTTACTTTGAATGTCAATTTGAGCTCTACAGAGTACAATGAGTTTATAACAGAAAGTGGCAAAACAAGATCAGCAACAGCACCAGTCAGGAGAAAAATTATTTTCTAACAATACTATTTGAATTACATAGAAGGAAAGCTTGGTAAAAACAGTTCATGACTTATAAATATGAATCTAACAGTAACACCAAATTGTACTAACACTCAGTATATTACTTTCCATCACCAAAGTAAGGTATTTTCATTTGAGAATATTCTTGACTAAGCAGTAAAACCTAGTAAATCTGAGTGTGTGGTCTTCCTCTATCGCCCAGGTTGACATGGAACTCACTGTGTAGAGCAGGCTGGCTATACAATTGAGGCAATCATACTGCCTCAACTTCCAGAGTAATGGTATTACAACTGTGAGCCATGATGTCTGGCAAAGTTAGCAATTTCTAAAGCTTTTAAACTGTGAGAATAAGTCTGCTGTTTTATATGATTAAACACAAAGAATACACACAGAATATTTGAAGAATGACGGTTACTATAGGAAAATTATTTGTGCAAATATTACAAGCTAAACTAACTGTTGTTTACATAGAATACAATTCTTACTTGAAAGAATGGTAGGAAAACTATAGTTATTTTGACATATGGATCTAGCAGTTTCTCAAAAAATAAAACCTGCTAGTTCAAGAAAAAAAACAATCTGACAATAGATATCATCAGTGACAGAATTCAACCTTTTAAGTGCAATTCGAACTTTAGAAACTATGTTTCAACTTCTGGGAGCCTGACAATTTTCCAATACTTAAATAAATTTCTAATGAAGTTGGAGTATTTTAACATGTGTTTTGATAGTATACTTAAAATACATCCATTGTACTATCTGTATAATTCGGGGAATAAATCAACAAAATAATCTACAATGTCATACATGGATAAACTAGCCACTCAGGGCTCAATACAGGAGTGAATAAGATAAAAATAGATGATATATATATATATATGAAAATAACATATAGCACATTTTTACAATGACTATACACTAACAAAAATATGGAAAAAACTCGAAGTAAAATGCAGAGCAGAAAATTTTAAAGTAAAAGAAAAAGATTGCTGGTATAGTCTTAGATTTAATATTACAAATAATTTTAACAATATACAAAGATTAAAGATTACTAGCAAGACAACTAGCCTTTTGCATATGAATGAATATGTAACTATAAATAGACACAGACTCTATGCTATATTTATCAGAATTACTATGCTTGTATTATCACTACAAAAATATAAAAAACATAGGGTCACACTATGTAGCCTTGGCTGGCTTCAAACTCAGTAAACAGAAAAGGATGGCTTTGAACTCAAAAATCTGCCTGTCTTTGCGTCCGAAGTGCTGGGATTAAAAGTATGCACTACTATACCCAAAATATACCCTTCTTTATAAATAAAAACACAAGGGCTAGGGAGATAGTTGTATCATTAAATAGTTTAACCACTGTTAAGAAAAACAAACAACAAAGCAGCCAGCTTAGTTACTAATAAATATCATGTGTTAACAATGGAGATGCAGAGACAAGTAGGTCCCTGGGGCTCCCAGGTCAGCCAGCTAGCCAAATCCACTCAGTAAGTTATAAGTCAGTGACAGACACTTCTGTCTCAAAAAGCAAAGTAGGGGCTAGGAGATAGTAACACTTGCTGTGTAAACAGGAAGATCTGAATTTGATCCACAGAACTCATGAAAAGTAGTTGGATATGACTTGCCCTTGCAATCTCAGTACTGGAGAGATGAAGACAGGAGGATCCCTGGAGCTTTCCATGAGGCTAACCTGGTCTACCTAATAAATTCTAGACAGTCAGAGACTATTTCAAAGAAAGAAAATCATGCATGAAAACACACACACACACATTGCACTATTTACAGTGAAGAGCTCGTATTAAGGCACATACAGCCAAAGGTATGATATAAATATCTCCTTTTTTAACATTAAAGACATGATGGTCAAAAGTATAGAAAAAAAATGAACCAAGCATGAAAGTAAGTTCTAAAATCATTCTCTCGAAAAATCAAATGAAAACACACTGTGAAAGTGGTAGCAAAGTTTTAAAAACTCATCATCATTACAAAGAAAGTGCGATGAAAACAGCATCAATATTTTATTATTAACAAGCACCAACTTTTCACAAAACAATTTTCCTACACCCATTCATATAGTCATATCTTTGATACAAATGTTTTACTTCAAGGAACATACAATAAGAAAGTAATCCATCTAAAAGCAAAATGACAAGTGAACATAGATGCTCAGTGGAATTATTTATAATAGAAAATAAAACTTAATAATCAATAAGAAAAATAAACATGTCTGAAAAATAGATGTTTAATATATTGACAATCCTAGGGCCTTGCATACATGATTTTCCAGTAATATGAAAATATGAGATTTTTTCAGGTAATTAATACACAGAAGCCAGGCATGATGGCACTTATCTGCAATCCTGGAACCCTGAGGGGAGATGGGAAGATCAGAGGTTCAAGGCCAGCCTCAAGTGTACATAAAGTTCAAACTAGCCTGAGCTACATAAGACCCTGATCTGTCTCAAAAATATATAAAAATGGATTTCAAAACAATAAAGTAATTCTAACATGTTTTCAAATGTATGGAAATGTAAAAAATGACAATCTTTAACATAGAAGTAGTATAAATGAGTTTTCATTATAAAATTTCTCCTTAAAGTCATCAACAGATCCTTTAAATTTTTTTTGTAGGAATTTTGACAAAGAAATCTATCAGAAAGTGGGTAAACACTTTTGGGTATAGAACCAAAGGATGCTCAATCATGCCACAAGGACATGTGTTCAACTATGTTCATAGCAGCATTGTTTGTCATAGCCAGAACGTGGAAACCACCTAAATGCCCCTCGATTGAAGAATGGATAAGGAAAATGTGGTACATTTACAC
>LOEQ01001000.1:117452-134705 GCA_001685075.1 Bramus lutescens | reverse complement strand
TTGGGAGCATGGGGACCATGGGAGAGGGTTGAAGGGGAGGAGAGAGGAAGGGAACTGGAGAAAAATATATACCTCAATAAAAACAATAAAAAATTAAAAAATAAAAAAGTGGGTAAAGTGATTATTTGTAAATTAGCTTCTGATTATGTAAGGATACTTGTTCTAAAGAGGAAGAAAATCTATTGATTTACCGGTAATCTACCTTATTACACACTACTTTGGAAATCAAGATTTTGCTTCTCAAATTAACTAAGAAAAATATAAAAATATCCATACCCATGATGTGACATGGTTTTGTTTTAAGATGTACTTGTGCTTCGGGCATACAGAATAGATTATCACTATAATTAAATCTGTACTCAAAAGACTTTTGATTACACATACACATTTGGGGGTGGAAGCAGAAGAGAGGGAAGGAGACAGGGACAAGGGGGAATGGGGAAGAAAGAGAATGAATGAAAATATAAGAATGAATATGAATAAACAGATCTATGTGTCAAACAACTATTACTCTGGAGGAGTATGCAAAATGAAGCATTCTCTAGGTCCTTACACATAAGCTAAATCATTCCAACAATGTCTGGAAGAAAAAAGGAGAAGTCTCATCTATAGCAGATGTGGTAGTACCTGTGGCTGGAAGAGTTATGCTAATGTTTAATCTGTGAGCCAATTGTTAAGCAACTTTCACCCCCAGCCAGAATTTATTTAAATTGCAAGGATGAGGTGGTTCTTCAAGTATCTGAAGGAGGAGGAAAAACATATGACAGCAGCTGGGCTCAGCAACAAATGCTACATTTACCTTGTTAATTTCAAACTGGCTCACTGGGACACTGCCATTTAGCACATTTTCTCCAATTTCTATTAACCTCTTCTGAATGTTTTCCACAATGGCATCCCGGCTTTGATCAGAAAGAATCTGCCCAATGACAAAACTGTATAAAGAAAGAAAAATACGAGTTTTAATATCATGCATGCATCAACAAATAAAAGGAACATGTTCTGAGATTGGTATGTGGACAAGACCTAAGAGCTAACATGAGGATTAGTGTCTAGAAGGCAGTTTAGATTTTATGTTCATGAGTGTTTTGCTGGCATACATGTCTGTACATGAAATGTGTGCCTGGTATCTGCAGAGGTCAGAAGAAGGTATAAGATTCCCTGAAACTAGACTTATGGACAGTTGGTTCTGGAAATCAAACCAAGGTCCTCGGAAAGAACAATAAGGGCTCTTATCCACTAAGCCACCTCCCCAGCCCCCACTGAATTACTTTATTTTTAAATATTAATTCTAACAAAAATTTACCAGCCTTAGAATTCCCTTTTACATATACTTCAGTCATTTATGTGGAAGCTAATGCTTTATGCACTATACAATACAGAAAAGTGTTCCATCACATTTTATGTAACTGTAAAATCCAGAAGCAATTATATTCTAACCGTAAGTTAAAATTTATCTTTATTAATAAAGCAACAGATAGCATCTTTGGCATCAAGATACCATCTCCACCTAAGACAACTATTTAGCTAGGTAAGAAGGAATATAAACATCTTAAAGTAAACTTTAAAAGAAAATCTAAGGGGCTAGAAAATTGGCTTAGTAGTTAAGAGTACATGTTCTTACAGACGACACAGGTTTAATTTTCAGTGTCCACATGACAGCTCACAACTCTAGTCCCTGGGGATCCAATGTCCTCTTCTGACAACAATGGGCACCCAGCATTAACATGGTGCATAGACAAACATGCTCGAAAAACACTCATACACATAATAAACTAAAAAAAAGAGAAAAAATCCAAGATACTAAACTCTTCTTTCTTCAGCTTCCTTTAACTTTATGCTATCCCTCAAAGCCTCAAGAAAAAAGAAATTAAATAAAGAAGCCAATATTTTATCCATTTCTGAAAAAACACAGAGCAAGAGTTTGACAGCTGCTTTACAATTTGTCAGAAAATGAATCCTAACAAAAACATTTGTATAGATTTAATTACTAATACATTTCTAACTCAGAGAAATTTACTTCTATTATGATCCATCTTTTCTTAGAAAACACAAAAGTTGAGGAAAACACTCTAATTGACAGCCTACACAAAGTAGTTTCATCTTGAGTATATTTGACGGCAATGAAGCATTTCAAATCACATTTCATAAAAGACAGACCATGACCTATATTCAGATGATCAACTTTGCCTAATCAAAAGTAATTTTGCAGAAGCAACACAATCTCTCAACTTGAAAGCAGAAAAGATTGGAAAATAAATTTAAAATGCTGATATTTTGCAAAAATTTAAAAGAACTTTTGAATCTAGCCATAAAGAAAAATTTTATTTTCAAAACTGATCTAGATCACAAAATATGAATATGTAAAGATGGCAAATAACATGTATTAATTTTTAAAATGGTTACTTCATATATTAATAACACCATAAACAAAAAATCTTTGGCTCATAATATTCAGTTTAAGGTACAAGGCTAGTGGGTTGCATATTACTTCAGAGGCACACACAGTATTTTAAAACTAGCTCTCAAATTAATCTGTGGTTAGTCAGAAATCATTTATATCCAAATGATATATGGGAATAAAGTCTCACTCCATGGCCAACTTTTAATCACACATTTTAAGTTATAAAACAGGGAAATCATAAAAATTATGTTTATAATTAGGATCTAGGGATTCAGGAGCATAAAACACACAAAACTTTCAAAAAGAGGAATAATAAAACAGTATCAACAAAATCAACCCTTTAAAGATCTAGGTATAAAAACTTACTCTTTTTTCATCTAGGGTTTCTTGCTGTGCAAATTTAGCTTTATCTAACTTTCAATCTAACTGTAAAACTCTATTTATAATATACAATAATAATAGTAACAAAGAATTAAGGTGTACCCTTATGCTTGGCAGACTGACAGGAATTTTCCAAAGTACTTGGATTTTCTAAAACAAAAATTTGAAGCACAAACAAGAAAATCAAAATTAAAAGCTAAACTCACTTTCCGGTGTCCTTGGCAAGATCACACCAGTCTCTTCTAACTATATCTAATCCTTTTAGCTCCTGTTTGGTAATGTAATTCCCATCTGAGGTTGGTTCAACAACCAGAGCAGCATATTTCTTTTTCTTCAGCAGTAGTAGAGACTTGAAAACACCATCAATGTCTATTTCAAGCAGTTTGTATAATTTATTCACTTCACTTTTCACCTGTGAAAATTTCAATTATTTTATTGACAGATTCTCAAACACCTAACAGGGTAAAAATGCACATGATATAAATTGCCAAGAGTTAACCTCAAAAAAACTTGAAGGCATATGTAATTAAAATTTATTATTTAACTTACACAACAGAGAATTATTTAGGGTACAATTTAAAAACACTAAAGTACAAAATGAGATCTTAACATCACTCTCCAGTGTTTACTGGGAATATTCACAGATAGAATATCACAAAGCTTTTGGCTCATGGATGTTTACTGTAGCACTATTAACACTAACTTAGTTATGAAATCAGCTTAGGTGTCCATCAACAGAGGAATGGGTAAAAAACACTCAGTATATCCAAACACAAGGAATTTTTCCAGGCATAAAGAATTAAATTATAATGTGTGTGTAAAAATGGATACAATAAGAAATATTCAACTAGTTAAGTCAGACTTAGAAAAACATTATATGCATTGTAGATTTTATATTACATACACACACATATCCATACATATATAAATTCAAATGACATGAAAATAGAAACAAAAATTATCTAAGAAAACAAAGGAGCTTAACTCACATATGGTGGTAGGGAGCTAGGGAGAACATGCCCAAAGTACAATGCATACAGTATGACAATGTCTGTATAAAACCTAGAAGTATCTACAATGAATATATACCAATTAAAATAAAAATCGCAACAATTTGGGAAGTTGAGGCAGGATGATATCAGCATTGAAGTCAATTTTGGGTGGTTACAAAGTTCAAGACAAGCTTGAGCTATATAACAAGCTTTTATCTCAAAAAACATTTTTTAAAAAAATTGACAAAGATAATAATATAAATATCATTCCATCAAACAAAAAAGGCTATGAACTGGCTCGTTTCACTCCAGGAAATACATAAACTAGGGGAAATTATGTGCAGGTCTTTCTTGAGTGTAAAAGAATGCATATGTATTTGCCTTGAAACTACTGAATTGATTAACCACTAGACAATCCAATAACTATGTGGACAAAAAATATATAAAACTTTGATAGATAACGTTCAAAATGTTCATTATCACCTTGAGTACAGACAAATAACAATGTGCTGAATGAATAAGTGAACAGTCTTGAACAGTCTCTAGTCCTTTGCTGACAAGGCCAAGGCACAAATCATCTCCTCTAGGGAAAACTTCAAAGATTTGCAATGCCCACCATGAGTACAAAAGACCAGGCATATGTACAAGTGAAAAATACAGTTTAAATTCCACACTTTCCAGGCAGGAAAACCTGGTAATTTGTAAGGTATTTCCACTTTTAGAACACTAACACAAAATCTTAACAATCAAGTGCTCAAGTGTGAATCACCATTAAGAGGCCACCAATGGCTAGGCAGCAGAGGCATATGCTTATAATCCCAACACTTGAGAGGCAGAGGAGGTGGAAATCTGTGAGTTCTAGGCCAGTCTGGTCTACAAAGCAATTCCAGAGAAGCCAGAGCTGTTACACAGCAAAAACCCGTATCAAAAAATAAACAAACAAAAAAAAGAGGCTACCAACGACAGCTTCTAAATGTCCCTTTGTATTTTCTAATATATTTAAAATACTCCGATAAAATTAAATGTGTATGTGTGAGTACACGTGTATATGTAGAAAGGTAAATATTCATCCAATCATATCTACATATGAAATATATCTGAATACTATTGGAAATAATTTCCTTGTGAATGACAATACATGAAGTTCTAATAGGACTACATTTAAACTTTTTTCAAAGGAAAAATGTAATCTAATTTTAAGGAAATCAACTGCCTTTGAATTTTGCCCTCAAAACAAATTAATATAAGGAAAAAATAAAGAATGAAAAATTTAGTGGCACCCAATTTATTATTTTTGAAAGTATACACATGTACATAACATATGAACTGATTGTATTTACTGTGTTAAATACAGAATTCACAAATCCAGGTAAAATAAGCAATCATTAAATCATCTCACCTTGTTTCCCAATTTAAATACTTCTTCGAGATTGGTGCTATTGGTATTTATCATAATTGAATCTGTATCTCCATAAATAACTTCAAGATTCATCTAATGAAAGCCAAACGTATAAGGATTAATAACAAAAACACACTGATCACTAAACACAATGAAACTAAAGGCTTCTAATATGAGAAACTATAGGTGTCACTGATTTTTCACAGGTCATGTTACTTGCTATCTATACTGTAAGGCTACACTTGGAGATTAAGCCTTTTATGAACAAGAAATGCAAGCATTGCAAGATTAAGAAAACTTTCTCAATTATCATTTTAAAAATCTAGAAGGTTTAACTATATGTAGTTTCGATGGAAACAGAATATGGAATTTAATAAAAATAAGAAGAATAAGGCTAGGAAACGATCTATATTTAATTATTCTACCATGTACTTAGCAGTCATAGCAGTTTAAGAAGCAAAATTATGGATTTAAAAAATTCTGGGGCACAAATATTTATTGGATTCTCAAAGAATATTTAGTAGAATATGAAGTGTGCCCCCCCAAATCAATCATAACAAACAACACTGCAACATATATACTATAAAGGCTTGGAAATAAACTCTAATTAGCACCATAACTAAGTTGCCTGAAAGACATATAGGCTTCAAGCAGGTCTAGTACTAGATCTTATCAGGGCTGATTCAAGAGAAAAGGCTGCAATCAATTATCAGGGATTATAAATGTAAAGGAGGTATAATATTGAAAAACAATTTCAGTATGTTTGGGTTACAATTTTTTTGAACACTAAAATGTCAGCTGGTATGATATTTAAGAGTTGTCTTAGAATGCAATGTTCAGCATTACCTTCTGTACCATGTCTTTCGTGTGCATCAAAATCTAAATGAAACAAAAGTCAACATTAATATATTACACAATTATAAAGGCATGAATATAACACAATTTCCAAGCATCTTTAAAGCTCTTGAATGTTTCACAACACCCAATCTCAAACAACAGTAACAGTAACATCAATATAATCTAAGTTTGCCTTCATGCTGATACCTAGTGGAGACATGCAAGGCAATAAGTATCTATTCCTGTGTATCTTTAATAATCATGTATAATAAAGAAGCCCTTAATAGTATGGTAAAGGTCACTTATTCTCAGCACTAAAATTTTAATAGAATTGTATGACTAAAGAAAGCTTTATAGTGCTTAAAATCTAGCAATTCATATCCATATTCATCTTTAGAGATGAAGAACAAAGTACTCCATTTAATTTAAAATTCTTTTCTAGACTAAATTCCTTGAAAGTGACTATATGGTCTGGAGCTAGCATAGTGCCCAGTAAAATGATGGATTTCAATACAAAGCAAATGAAAAAAGATATACAGATAACTATGAATGGGGACCGTCCCCAGGCACACATGGCTACATGCTTTAAAACATAAAAAACATAAACACAGACAAAAGAAGATATGTTACCTTGGGCCCTTATCAGAGGCATCATATTTAATATGTGAAGGACTCTGAGGACATAATAATAATGATGTATTGAGAGCAGAGACAGAGCAAAGAGATCCTAAATCATGTGCAAGATACTGCTATGCTGAGAGCACTTCCTACATTCTGTCCTTTCTTTCTCCAAGATCTCCAAGAGGTGGCTACTATTAATATCCACATCTGTTAGCTGTGAAATGGCAAAGAAAGTAATTTCTCTGACTTAGCCACAGTAAAACAAGGGTACAAAACTAGGCACTCTAGCTCCAGGGCAGAAACCTTAGTCACTCAAAACTACTGCCACTCGAGTACCACTCATTCTCCATGCACCGATCTAAGTAAGAGTTTTTTTCAAT
Source organism: Bramus lutescens (assembly GCA_001685075.1). NCBI lineage: Eukaryota > Metazoa > Chordata > Mammalia > Rodentia > Cricetidae > Bramus > Bramus lutescens. The sequence goes on along the minus strand of LOEQ01001000.1, from coordinate 127,694 downwards.
GAATCAGAAGTTTGCTTTCATCCATGGTTCTTTCTCCTACCTTTTCAGCTAAGCTGAAATCCCTTTCTTATCCTCTATAGTAAAGAATACTTCTGTCTTTGAAGAACCTTATCCATCTACCAATCACTGCCCATCTTCATTGTTCACTGCCGTTTCTTACTGTTGTCCAACTTTCTTCAGATGTTCAAAAGTTCTTAGTGGTTTTCATGCCTTGGCAGGGGATGGGGGCTCATGGTGAATTCTGATTAAGCTTTGATCAGATGTTCAAAAGTAATTTTTATAATGGCTATACAGTGTAATTGATGTGGGAGTTCCCTCTGTGTGTTGCTTTTCTTGGTTAATGAATAAAAAAAAAACTGCCTTGGCCTGTTGATAGGCCAGAACTTAGGTAGGCGGGGAAGACAAAACTGAATGCTGGGAAAAGGAAAGAGTCAGGGAGACACCATGGATCTGCCACCAGAATAAGACATGCTGCCAAAACTTAGCTGGTAAGCCATTGCCACGTGGTGATATACAGATTAATAAAATGTGTTAAACTAAGATGTAAGAGTTAGCCAATAAAAAGTTACAGCTAATGGGCCAAGCAGTGATTTAATTAATACAGATACTATGTGGTTATTTCGGGGCTAAGCTAGCCAGGCAGCCAGGACAAACAAGCAGGCCCTCTCCTTGCAACATGTAATTACCTGAGGATCATTAAATAACTAAACCAGTGACAACCAAAAAGTGTCTCCAGAACTTGTCCTTGGTGTGTAACTCTCTCTGACTCCAGTGTTGAGAACTACTATGCAATAGTACTAGCTCTCTAGAATTTATTACATGGTTCTATTTTTTTCTCTTCCAAAGCAAATATTTCCCTCTGCCAATATCTGGTCCAGAATATCTTTGACCAGAAGTGGTTTTATTAATTAAAATATTTTTCATTTATTTTATAGCACTACTACAGTTTCCTCTTCTTCCTTTCCACTCCGTCTCCCCTCCACCCCCATCCACTCCTCCTCTATTTCTGTTCAGAAAGGGGCAGGCCTCCCATGGGTGTCAACAAAGCATGGCATATAAGCTGAGGTAGAACTAAGTTCCTCCCTTTGTATTAAGTTTGGGTGAGGCAACTCAGTATGAGGAATAGGTTCTAAAAGCCAGCTCAAGTATCAGGGACAGGCACTGATCCCACTGCTAGGAGTCCCACAAATAGACCAAGCTACACAACTGTCACTCATAGGTAGAGAGCTTGGGCCGGTCCCATGCAGGCTCCCTAGCTGTCTCTCTAGAAGTTTTTAAAAAGAGTTCCCAAGATGATTCTTAAGATTGGTCCAAGAAAACCATGGTAATTCCACTCTGGAGACCTTCCTGACGTAGACATGTTCATGACTTTACCTTGACCAAGCAAAGGTAAGGAGAATTCCTCTAGAAAACTTCTGCAAAAAAATGTTTCTCATGAGAATTAACAGAAAACCAGCATCATACATTGAGGGCTGGCTAGAGCAGCAACACCCATCATGCTAACCATGAAGGACCATCCCGGAAGGCTCAACCTAAAATGCTGAGAACAGAACTGTCTCACAGAGATATGGGGTTGCTGCTGAATAACACCTGTAAAGCAACATTCTAACTTTTCTTAGAACTTACCAACTTGAATGAATCAGGACGAATCTCCTAAAATGGGAGCCTCCAAGATCAAACTTAAATTCTACAGTTACACCTAAACCCCAGCTCTACCTATTTCCTTCTCAAAACCTCTAGCTGGACAAGAAAAACTTCATAATCTTTAAATAGTTACCATATACAGGTTCATCTTTTGGTGCCTTCACTCATACAATGGACTTTCTTCCCCAGTCCTCTGACAATGATTACATTTTACAAAGTTCAGCTTAAACCAAATTTTATTCCATAAAATCTGAACTGGCCATTCAAGCTAGAACGATCTCATTGACTGTTCTCTAGTTTCTCATAGACCTTGCTGTTTCTCTAGTAACTGAATGTGCTTTATACTATTAATGACTGTTACCTTCTCTATGTAGACCACACGCTTCTGGAGGCCCAAGGGCACGTTCACACCTACAGACCTTAGATATGACAAGCAATCAAATGCTGTGTCAAGTGATTGACAGGTCCCATTGTAATCTCAATTATTTTTCTAATAGACTATAATTAAATTATGGTGCAATGCAGTGTGGGGAAATACCCAACAATCTTTTGAGGAAAAGGACATAATAAGGTTAAGTTAATCAAAGAGGACAGAACTACTTATCAAAGGTTCATCTCCACCACCTTACAAGACATAGCTACTCTCATCACAACCGTCAACTCCATAAGCTCTCTAGGTAGCTATTACATGCAAGTGAAGTAGTACAAGAACAATTTGTCACTTTTTCAATACATATTCAGTATACATGTTCTCCAGTGCTTTCTACTAAGAGCTGGTGACTTTGAGGTCAAAGTTTGACTTTGAGGTCAAAGTTCTCACCACAGTCTACAACTCTTCAGTTTATCTGATGTTGTATCAGACAAACTGTAAACAGGCTGATTACTAACCTCTTATGTTTCTTCACTAAGCAGTTCTACAGGGTGCATACTGTGGTAACCCTGAGTCCAATGCTAATTGAACTACTAATGAGCAAGATCATCCAAAGGCTGCCTTAGGCTAAGGCCTCAATTCAGACTGTTTTAATAAACAGGAAGAGCTCTGCTATTGGATACCCAGTGAACTATAAAACTTAGCATCTAGCAGAGGTCCTGGTACATGGGGACCACTAATGAACAGTTGGAGGGTAATGGCTGAATGATCCTAAAGATAGGTAGTTCACAAGACCCTGGTAACAAATGAGGAAAATCAAACTCTGAGACTTCACCTGAAGATGTGTTTGATACAGATGTTATAGTTCACTGTCTGACTTAGAGGCAGGACCTTTGGATTCATTTGCTTTTCACTGTATCTATCTCACAGCCTTATTACAAAAGCCAATCCATATGAATGTTCTAGAAACTATTAATCAAAAACTTATACATTACAGGTATTTCCTCCACTGAAGAAATGCATTTTTTAAAAATAGCCACTGGAATCCAGAAAAATCTCCGGGACACAAGGTACAGTGAATACAAGATGACCGTTCATAAATTCATTTCAAAGTGACAAGCCTAATATTAAAGCTAGCCATTCTGACAGAAAATCATTTTATAAGTACAAGCGGCCAGCAAACAGGGCTCTAAAAAGATTGCTAAATTCATTAATAAGGCAGTCTGTAGCTATCTGATTTCACAGCAACACCTGCATATTTAGCTACTCATTACCAATTGGATGATGGAATTTTTTCAAGCACATTTCAAAAATCTGCCAACTTCAAGTGTAAAAAAATAAACTTTGTGGTTAATTTTTCCCTTAACAAAGTACAGCTGTTGAGAATTGTTCAAGATCTTACCCTGTAATGTCAACTGCAGCAGAACAAAGAGTATTTAATTAGCAAATCTATCCAGTAATTCAACACCTATTATATAAAATGCCTTCGTGATTTTATTCAGGATAATTTGCTAAGAGGGTTATTACTGACATTCAGATGGAATTTAAAATTCCTACGCAAGTCGAGTCATAATAGCAGTAATGATCTCCCCAATCAGGAGATTCGGTGTCACACAAGGCTCTCTTGCAATGCAGCAGCCGATTTCCTGACTTCTTAATTCCTGGGCTCAGCTCAGTGAGAGCCCTTCATGCCGATATTTCAGTCAGCAATACATCTTTAATGGGACTCTATTAAAATAACTAGAACAAAAATGACTTTTTTTTGGTTAAAAAGAATGACAGCACTGCCATCATATCAATCATTGCAGGCTTTGCAGAACAGGGCCTTTGGGGAAAAGAGGAGGGGGAAACAGGAAAGGGGTGGGGGTGGGGAAAGCAATAATTAAAATAATATCAAAAGGTATTTAAACCCAAATCTGAGCCTCTGAAGGCTGGAGAAAGATGATACAAACTAGAAACAAAACTTAAAAAATTGGTTTGTAAAAGAAAATGGTTTGTTCTGAAATATACTTACAATATGCTGTTTATTAAGCAGAAAGTACAAGTTTTCTATACCAAGTTTAACAGAAGCAACCTAAGCCTATTACTGATATACCAAGCAGGACACCTGGTATTTATTTATATTTTCTTTTGAAACAATATTGTTGTGTTGCAAAGCACTCAAAAGTTTGTTTTTAGGTGTCACTGCAGATCAACAGTATTTATTAACACTAAACAATAGAGAGCATCAGTTTTTCAGTTAAAAAAAAGTTTCAAGGTCCTACTCCCAAGATTATGTCTACTAATAAATACTAACAAGAAACCCACTTCAATGCATAATCTATATGTTAAACATAATGAAAATATTACACTCTAGTGAAATAGTGTGTAAGGTTAAATTCTAAATTATACATAAATAAATGATAAGTGAAATCTCAATGGCTACTAATGACACAGAGTTAGAAATAACTGGGAAATTTTAGAAGTGGATTAGCATAATAGAGGTAGAAAAATGAGGGATTTTGAATGATAGGAAATAGGAAAGTAGAAGGAATGTAAATATTGTGATATTTGGTAATCCAGCCATCATCTAATTGCTTCCTCTAAATTTCAGCAGTTTCCAAGCAAGACCCGCTACAATTCCACTTGGTGAACATTTTTTAAATAGAATTTGCACTGCATTTTCTCTCCACATTTTTAGTATTAATTCTTATATATGTTTTTTCTCCATAAAATGTGCAAAGAATAGGTGCTGAGAGCTTAATAAGCATTCTGTTTTCTATCTTTAACAATTACTGCCTTTATGCTACTGGGTTGCTTACTGCTATTAACATTAATTTATTTTCTCTAAAACTGGGGTGTTCTTTGTACCTAGTTCCCTGAACTGGGTTGGAATAAAAAGAACTATTGCTGAAAAGGTGCTCTGTAAAGATAAAACATTATACAAATACTTTTTTAAAAAAAAAGTGAAAAGGCCTGAGCCCTGATTTAAACTACCAATTACTAGTTAGGTCTCTGAGTCATTACTGATTAAAGGAGGAGGCTGGGAATACCTCCAAATCTAAAAACCAAGAACTTCAAATTTGACATGAATAAATGTCTCTTTACTAGATTTGGTTGTTTTACTTCTGAAGCAAACTCACTTCTTTAGTATTAGGAAAGGAAGACATTAATATATCCAGCAAAAATAACACTGTCTTGAAGAATATATTTTCATATTTTTTGCCTTTGAAAGTTTTAATTGTAAAATAACTAAAACCATTAGTGCTCACAGACTGTCTACATAGCTTTAAGCACATAGTATAAGTGGGTGGCTGGCTATATTTGCAGTACTTAGAAGCACCCAATACCTTTTGTTATCTTTTTCTACTCCCAGAGAGTGCACATACACATCTACAAATTTATCATGGTCTCTCATCAACAGCACCATTTATATTTTAGGTCACATAGTTCTTTGTCAAGAAGCAAGATTGAGAGGCTATAAGCTAGCTATAGACAGAGATCATGTTGTAACTAAACCTAACACAATTCTTGGCACAGAACAATAATTCAATAAATAATTATCTCAGGTTATGATATAATGAGGAACACCCTCAGTGGTCCATTTCAAAAGAATAAAGCTATTATAAATCAGAACATTCATCTCTAGAAGACCTCTCCTACACACACACACACACACACACACAATATGTATTTAAATGCTGGCTCTTTCCATACAAGAAATGAAGTAAGTCAGTTTTAATCTTCCAACTCAATCCATGGTTATAGAAACAGATCAAGAAATGAAATTCTAGTACAACAATAAAGGCCTATCGATTATAAACTTAACTGAAATCATATTCTCCTATACATCTCCAGGTAAATGGAGTTTGTTTTAAACCTTAAATTTATAAGCTAATTAGATCTTCTGGTAACTTAAGTGTAAAGAATAGAAAACTTGTTGAAAAACAATACTTTCTGAAAGGTTTCTACTCCCCAGAAGACAGATTTAATGATATTTATCAGTATCTCTCAATTATTTCCCTACAATTTGACAGGTCTCTAATTTTGATCCAAAAATCTAAAATATCATCAACTATGTTTTCAAATTTTAAACTGAATCTCTTCCATATCTTACAATTTCTTTACTCGAATATGAATATTTGTCCTGTGGATTTTTATAAACTCGCATTCCAACGTTAAAGAAACCCCCCTTTCACAACCTACATGCTTATTATTCTCCATTCAGTGCACACTTAAGTCTTTGGTTTAGAAGTTCAAGTCATGCTGGAACAGTAATGCCAGGCTTGAGGTTGTACCTCACACGGGACCCAGGAGAGTTTGTAGAGATGGCTGTAAAGCACACTTAAATCTAATCTACTCACTAATACAAGAGCTCAAGTATGGGCCTGTATACTCCAAAAATATTAAATTCCTTGTAAAAAGAAATAAAATCCTAAGAAGCTAAGATTGAAATTAGAGCAGGGGATATTAACCTAAGGTCAGTAAAAAATTGTTAAAACTCCTAGCAAAGATTTGAATATATGCATTTTTCTAGAAAGAAGGTCCTCATTTTTCATCAGATTTGAAACTTTAATTTGCTTAAACCTAAGTACCCTTGAAGATACCCGAAAGTCATGAGAACAGAACTTTCTGACTCCTTAGGATTCTTAGAATGTCCATAAGATTATAAACACTCCCACTCAATGGGTCTTGCCCCTAGCTTTTGACTTGGGCATTTTCAGCCCCCTCCTCTAGTGAAATTCTCCTCACAAAAAAAGCATGTACATGTCCAAAAGCTCTGAGAGTGGACTCCCTGATTGATTCATCTGTGGGGCTAATTAAGATGCGGCCAAGCTATGTCCATGCTTTAGTGAACATCAGCACTCAAGCAAGTTTCACACAACCTGATTAAAATTGACTCAAAATGTCTTACTTCAGTAATCACTTAGATGGAATGAATTTTACATTAGTGGGATCAAGCATGAACCAAGCCTCAGTGGAAATGAAAAGGGCTTACAGTAATAGGATTTATAAACCCACCCATTAGGTTAATGGCTAAATGATTTACATGTAACTTTCTCCCCCACTCCGCCTTCCCTCACCCTTTAACTCAGTAAAAACTATGCTTGGCATTTTCCACTGCAGTGCCACACACAAAGGAAATAGCCTTTCTATTTTGGGACATTCTAATTTCTAATAATGGCCTGGGTAGCTACCATTAACTCTTTCAAAGCACAAATAATTGACTAATAAAATTAAGTATTCTATAAGGCCTGAAAGTGCTTAATTGATCATAATTGTCTATTTGAGAAGGAGGCGTCAGGCTGGCTATGCTCAGATAATGAAGTTGGGCAATTCTGAAGCACTACAATCAAGATAATACTTACAGCTAAAAGGACATTAGCATTTTCTAGAATCTGCAACATTTTCTTTATAACTGAGGTCATGGGAAAATCTGACTAGAAAACTTTAAGCTCTCAACCCCTAACAAACAAATGACAGATCTAACAAGTTGTCACTTGTCATTACTAAGCACATAGCTTAAAGCTCAATCCTGAAGGAGCACATAGCTGGTAGTCTAGAGGACATGAAGCTGGAAAGTGACCAATGCATTGCCATCATCATTTTGACAAAAGCATTTCTGGTTTCACCAAGTCTCCTTTGTAGGATCAGTATGCAACAAGACAGTCACTGTTCTACTTTTCATTACTCTCCATGTACGTGCAGGTGGAAGAAGGAACTTTTATCCTTCCTTTTTATTCTAATTTTTTTAGTATTGAAATTGAACCCAGGGCTTCAAGAATGTCAGGAAAGTGCTCTGCCACTAATCTGCTCCCCAGTATGACTTAGACAGTTCTACACTTAATACTTTAGAAGTTAACTTCTTTGCTCAGAACTAAAATTATACAGGAAATTCTGTTTAACAGTGATCATCCTTTCAGTACACCCTCTTAAAGTAAGGTTTTTAAACAAAGGCTATCTTATTAGGAGTTCAGAAAAACAATTTCATGCTTTAAATCGAGGGGCCCACTTCAGAGAAACAACTTTCAGAAAGATATTCTAGTTTCAGGAAAAAGTAATTGTTTTCATCTATTCAGAGAAATAAGTACTACAGACACTTGCTCAGCCATTCTTCTAGAATATAAATATTTATAAACGAATCAAATAACAGGTTATCATTTATTAACCATTTTTTTCTCCTGCCCCATTACCTTCTATATTTTCAGAAAAAAAATATGAAAGGAAATTAGTGAAAAGTCACCTAGGAGGGAGCCATAGAATATAGTCTAGAAGCAGTAATTTAAGATTTGTGTAAGAATCTGCTTCTCACTGCCCCCCAAAATTGTCCATCACTTCCAAAGTGGCATTTCTACTCATTCAAGTTGGCCATGGCTCAAGCATTTTATACAAATGATATGTGAAGCAATGTATTATCTTTTATCTTCTTGTTTAGAAGCCCCCCTCCAAGAATTCATTTATTCAGGCACCAAAAAGAATTCACTGAATTTCTCATGCACCAGCTGATAGGGAACACAAAGATGAATGATTAAGCAATGACCCCTTTCTACAGGGCAATGGTGTTACACACCTTTAATCCCAGCACTTGGGAGGCAGAGGCAGGCAGAGTTCTGTGAATTCTAGGCCAACCTAGTCTACAAAGCAGTTCCAGGAGGGCTGTGACACAGAGAAACCCTATCTCAATAAAACAAAAACAAACAAAAAGAAATGATCCTTTCCTTTGTGTGCGTGTGTGTGCTTGCACACACGCACATACATATATGTACGTGATAGAAGCCACTGGAACTGGAGTCAGAAAAGTTTTGGAAATAGATTGCATATAAGTGGAAGAGATAACAGAAAAAAGAGAATGAAGGAAGACTATGTAAAGAATATACAAACTGATACACAGAAACTGAAAGCTAATAAAAGGAAATCACATTGTTCTAAAAGTTTTTTAAAATAAGAATTTTATTCCTCCAATGGAAAGACTATAAAACATACATAGGGTTAGAATGGTCAGGGGAAGTGGGTAGAGTATAAAGAAAAGTCTGAACTATGAAAGAAAACCGTATTTAGGACTTGAGAGAGTGACATGGTAGACTGACAGCATAAAGAGGTCTCTAAGACAATAAAACACGTAGCAAACATTTAGGGTAGGAACACAGTGACCAGAGTGGCATGTTGTGGGCTGAACAGCATGAAAAGTGTCACCAGGAATACAGAAACACATGTATTTAAGAAATGAAATCTACATGACTTGGCGACAGGTTGCATTTGGGGCAAGAGGACATTGGGGTCAAGTATAATGGTTATGTTCTTGACTTAACAACTGCATCATCATTCATTATGAAAAGGAATCTGGGGAGGGCAGTTTTGAAATTGAATAGGACATGCTTTAGGGAGTTTTCAATGAAGAGGACAGGACTAGCAAGAGGGTCAGTGGGTAAATGTACTTTACTGGGCAAGCCCAGTGACCCGAGTTCAATCCCTGCAACCCTTGTAAAAGCAGGAGAGAACTGACTGGAAATATATCGTCTTAATCTCCACAAGTGCACCATGGCATGTGTACATGTGTATGCACACACCCCTACACGCTACAAATAACAACAACAATAAATTTAAATGAAGATTGCAATCAAACAGGTAAAAGCTAAAATGCTCAGAGAGCAGAGGGGATGCAGAGTATTTGGGGTACAAAAAAATCTAGTTGAAAGAGGTACAGTATATGAATAAGCAAAACAATGTCAACCTCCTACAAATAACAATCTTGAGAGACAGCACAATTCAGGAAAGGCAGAGCAGATAAAGGGGAAACTACACAAATGCTCACACCACAATCAATGATACTAAAATGACAGGTGCTCCAAGCTCTTGATCCCTCATTCCTCCAGTACCTTCCATTACTGATCAGCTATCGTGTCTCCATTCTCTCTGTCAAAATTGGCAGGTGTCATACACGTGAGGGGCCACTGGCAAATCTGACACAGACTGCCAGTCAGACAGTCAGGCACCATATAATGACCCTGAATGAGAACAATTCTAACAGGTGGCTAGTACAATTGTGAACAAGGTCAAAAAGGAGAACACTGCGACTTTTCACAAGTCACCAAAAGAGTTTCAGGGCGCAACTCAAATAGCAACTAAAACCTCCATTTCTGCCTGTTTTTGAGATGATGTTGATAAGCTTTATAGGAAAACTGAACAAGGATCAATTTATATCACATGAAACAACTAACTTTAGTCTTAAGTAACCCATCCTTTCCTCC
>LOEQ01001000.1:96764-117407 GCA_001685075.1 Bramus lutescens | reverse complement strand
CAATGTTGCAGGGAAAACTGTTCTTTCTTATGCCAAATTTGGTGCCATTAGAAAGCAGCTGATTTAATTTATCCAGTAAAAGAAAAGATGATGGATCCAGACTTGGTGGCTCACACCTAAAGTCCTAGCTCTCAGGTTGCAGAAGCATGGCGGTCATCATGAATTCAAAACCAGCCTGGATTACATAGTGAAATTGAGGCAAGCCTGGGCTACAAAGTAAAGCCTTGCCTCAAAAACTGAAATAAAGCAAAACAAGACTGGGTTCTCCTCAGTATTCAAATTATATCCTTCATACTTTCCCAGAGAACTATGACCAAGTCAGAAGTGATTTTTCTACTTTGTGACTGGTTAGATTTCAAAACAGCAAATATCTCACAGTTCTCACAGAACTTTAGCCCCAGAACAAGTCACTGTTTATACAGGGCAAGCAGCTGGAACTCAGAAGCAGGTGGAGGTGGAAGGATTGGTACAACCTTCTCTAAAAACAAAACTTTAATCAAGGCCCAAAGATCCCCCTGATGGTAAAAAGCCAGGAGTCCTGTAGCCTACTGTTACTAGGAATGGTGGTGATGTTTGTGTGTATGGGGGTGTCTTTCTCTTCTCTGGAGACAACTCTTCTCCACTCCTACCCTCTTAGACCTTATGACTGCAGATGGCATGGTGAGAATGAGACACACACCACTGGCATGTGGGTACTCAGATAAAGAATCCTACCAATAGATCAGGTTGCTGTCAGCTGTGAAAGAGCCAGCACTTCAGCTGCTTCATCATTCTTTATTTTTAAATGGCAGAATGGACTCAAGGGCATGGTAGCCTGTTACCCAAGAAGACACTAAAGATTTAAAAAGATAAAATCAAAACACTTGAGGGTGTACAAACTCAAATAGAACTAAGGAACTGAACAAGTGCTTCAGAAAAGCGCAAAGAGCATTTAAAAAAAAACAGTAACTAGAGAGCTTCTTTTAGTGACACAGTATAGGGGGAACTAAAAAATGGGAATAAAAAGTTCAAAAGTACAAATTAATTCCTCACCAATAAGATTATAATTAGAACACTGAGAACAGACCATTTGGATGTATTCCAAAGTTATCTAATCAGTCTTCAAAACCAAAGGGCATACAAGTCAATCAATAAAATTTCAACAACCTAAGAACTTCTCGATGTAGAATCAAAAAGCACTTTATGTATTCGTACACCACTACCAACATCATCACTGGATCAGTCCTGATTTAATTCTCGTTAGTTGTAGACCAAGTTGGATTTTGATGTGCAAATTGCTCTTGATGATATTTCATTTTAAACAGATAAACACTTTTAAAAAATGCAAGCCAAAAAACACCCTTTTGAGAAACTAAGAAAACAGATGTGGAAGCCATTTGTTTAGATGAAGAGGAATTTTGGCTTTTATAGGAATACAATGATTCATGAACAGGAAAAAAATTGTCATCAAGTTTACTTCAATAGATACTCTTGGGTTTGAGGCAGCTTTCTAAATATGGCCATTGCTTTTCTTCACATCTCAACACTCCTGAAATATCTCAAACTACCACTAACACACATCACTTTTGTCTTTGTTCTTTGAAGTTTTCTGCTTAGTTTTAATATATTATGCTGGGGAAAAATTCCACAACTGTTGATACCATAGATATATTTTTCTATCGCTTAGATAAACTAGACTAACTATCAAAGGCTTTTGTTGTTTATCAAAACCATGCATGGTAACACACACCTTTCTTTAATCCCAGCACTCTGGAGGCAGACACAGGTAGATCTGGATTCAAAGCTAGCCTGGCATGCATACTCACTCAGTTCCAGGATAGCTACACAGTAAGACTCTGTTTCAAAATAAAAACAAAAAGAAACAGACAGGCTTAAGATTATTATAAAGAACACAAATCAACGTCTTAAATAATAGCTCTCCTATATCTTGAAAGAGATGGAATAAGATGAAAGTGAAGTTTTTCCAAGAATTTCTGTCAAAGAGAAAAACTACCTTTCTTGGTTTTTGTTCATTGAGATACTAAAAACTAAACCAAGAGAAGAAACGAATGGTATTAGGTTTAAGAAAAGGCTTAAGAAATTTCCCTTCTTCCTTTTTGCCCTTTTTTATTCACTCATATATTACATCGCAACAGTAGTTTCCCCTCCCTCCTCTTTTTCCAGCCCCGCCCCCACCTCCCCTTTCCCACCTATCCACACAGTCCTTCCAGGGATATCAACAAAACACAGTGTAAAAAGTTACAATAAGACTAGACACATACCCTCATATTGTGGGCTGAATTGAGCATATAGGAGGCTGGAGTGGGCCAAATTAGCACAAAAAAAAGTGACAGAAAAAGGTGCAGTTGGCGCCAAAAGTGTGACAGCTACACCAAAAGCCTAATAGAAAAGGGCGCGAAATTCAAAAACAGTAACGTCACAAAGCCCATGAAGAATTTTCCCAGTCAAGATAGCGCTGAAGGGGAGTAAGGGGGTAGGAGATCTGACTTATTTACAAAAAGGATGACTGGAGTTAAAGATGGGGTAAGATGACAAATAGTGCCTGAAGCCCTCGTGATCCCCATTAGGGGCTGTAGGAGCCATGGGTCATGCAGAAAGTGACTGCTGACGTGATTGGCTAATTTCCGTTCCTCTTCTGGGATTCGTGGGGTTTTGCTTTAGAAATTGCAGGCTGTAAGGAAATAAAGGAGTTCCTTCTTGACTCGACTGCCCACTGAGTCTGATTGTCTCCGGACAGGGGGCTGAGTGACTGAGCTGCATACTTCCCCTCCTCAGCCAGGGCCAGTCGTGGACAGATGGCTCAATACTTCAGCAGGGTCTACAGAGAGACCCTGCACTCATATCAAGGCTGAACAAGGCAACCCAGTAGGAGGAGTAGGGTCCCACAAGCAGGCCAAAGATCAGAGACAGTCCCTGTCCCCACTGTTAGGAGTCCCACAAGAACAGCAAGCTACACAACCATGCATATGCGCAAAGGACCTATTCAGACCTACACAGGCTTCCTGACTGTCAGTTCAGTCTCTGGGAGCCTCTATGAGTTCAGGTTAGGTGATTCTGTGGGCCATGTTCTTATGGTGTCCTTGACCCCTCTGGCTCCTACAATCCTTCTTCCCTCTCTTTAACAGATACCCTGAGCTCAGCTTAATGGTTAGCTGTGGGTCTCTCTATCTGCTTCTATTAGTTGCTAGATCAAGCCTCTCTGATGATGATTATACTAGGTTCCAATATAGAAGAGTATATTTAGGAATCATTTCCTTGACTTTTTCTTTTTTTTTCTTTTTTTGCTAGTTGCATTCGGTTCTTTCCTAGGTCTCATGGGCTATCCAATCTCTGGTTCCTAGCCATCCAAGCAATGCAAGGAGTGGGCTCCCTCTCCTGGTTTGGGTCTCAAGTTGGACCAGTCATTGGTTAGCCACTCCCACAAGTTCTGCTTCACCTTAAACCCACCCTTTTCTCTTCTATTCCACACCCATCTGCTGACCTTCTGGCAGTCTGTCTTTGTAGAGGTATCAACAAGGCCTGTGAGTATGAGACAAAACTGGTTCATGCTGATCAACTTCTTTAATGAACAATAACAAAAAATTTATGATTCTCTATCCCTTGAGATTCTACCACAAGGCCAATTCATGATCACAGATGAAAACAATAACCTTTTCCCAATGCACTTGTTTGCCAATATTGACATTTTACTTTCTATAGTTCAGATTTAAAAATTGATTATCTTATACATAACACTTTCCCAAAGGATAGCTAGCCTCTTCCTCCATACTTATAGTGATTTTACATTGATGCCAAATAGGTCCTAAAATAATATGGGCAGCTACTTAGTACATCTTTGTGTTAACCACCTTTTCTTATTGTTCTCACCAAATACCTGGCAAAAAACAACATAAAGGAGGGCTGAGTTAATTTGAGATCACAGCTTGAAGAGATACCATGTATTATGGTAGGAAAGGCATGGTAGGGAAAACAGTTGGTAGCTGAGATAGCAGAAACCTTAGTCTGTTAGGCTAAGGTGAACCAGGCAACAGAGAAAAGGGAATGCTGACACTCGGCTGGTTTTCTATCATTCCCCTATAATTTAGGTCAGAAACTAGGCCTACGTGATAGCGTCATCTTCATTCAGGACACATTTTCTCTCATTTCTCTCTGGAAATGTCCTCCTTGGCAGACCCAGGTGTGTCTCTTTGGTGATTCTAAATACAGTAAAGTAACAATTAATTAATCATCACAATCTTAGACCCTGGCTACTCTTATTTTACCCAAAAGAATACCACCAAAGCGGTATGACTAGGTTTGCTGCCCAAGTGGCAAGCATGGCTCCTTTGCTGGTAGTTTGTACCACAACACATGGATGATACAGAGGATATTTTGTAGGTGTCAGTTCTCCCTATCCTAAGAATGAACACTTAATGGTCAAGATTTTCTACACTTGATCTTAGCCCAAAAGCTGAGAAGTGTTGGTCAAGACTAATGACACTTTCCAATCTCAATCTACTACTTATGTTTATAATCTTAGGAGTAATACTACAGAATCTCTCTAGTTAAAAAAATATTTACAAGGGGCTCAGAACTGAGGGAATCATAAAAGGAGTTTGACTAACCTAAAGGAATGTGTAGTAAAAACAAAATAATGATGATCACTTCCAACTGAATACTTTCCACTATTTGAAACTTAAAGCAATGGGACCCAAGAGCTGGACTAAAGGAATGTAAAAACAGAGGGCTAAATTAATCACACCAAGTCTCAAAACTTTCTTCTTTGGATCCATTCCTAGCTTTCTGAAAAGAAAAGAGGCATGGCTTGAGACCATGCACAGACCAAACAGTGTAGTCAATGTTTAAAAGGGTAGGGTGTTGATACAAGATGGGAAAAGGGGTAAGTGGTTAGACATCATTCAAATATACGTGACTCTACTTGCTATACTTTTCTTAAAAAGGTAATCAATACCCAAGGCTCTAGCCAGGGTCAGATGTCTGGCAATTCATGTGCCTTTAGTGGAATGACCAATATGCTCTTCACATTTCCTCAAAATCCAGTCGTTTCTGTCAAGATTCTATAAGAATCTCTTCTCTTCAAGCCTCTCTGGCTCCTTTCACTCCAGTATCTGTAGCATCCATTTCTCCCCAACCAAGGATTACTACACTTGACAAATACATTCTGACAGTCTACAGTGCTTAAGACATTACACTTAACACTGAAGATGAATAAAAAGCAGTCTTTAATAACGTGCAAACTATATTGTGAATTTGCACTTAAGAGTATTGACAGTAGCCTCACTTCTTCATATTTTCATTTTAATTTCCTCACTAACCCTATCACCACCTCATGGTTAATGTGTAACCATGTAATCTATGCTTCATTCTGAAAACTTGAGATTGCTCTTTTTCCAGTAAAATTTTCTTGGCAAAATTAATGGTCACTTCTCAAATTACATTGTCCAGTAAACATCTACCCTAATAGAACTAAATCTTTCATCAATTCAAAACAAGCACATATGTGAGCATATCGCAAGACATTGACAGGAGTCCCATATCGGCAAATTGTTCCTCTTGAGAATCACTAACCTGTATCTGTAGCTAAAATAATCTACATAATCTTGGTAGGTCATGCTTGAGAAGTGACTTTCATAAAGCATACTGATTCTAAACATATGCGTACTGCAAGTGTATCTAATGCATGTTTAGAGTCTTTTCATGTTTAGGCAAACTTTTCTAAGTCTCCAAATATGTCAGATACCTCATCTTCACTCCATTCCAGTAACTTGGGTGAAAAGGCTGGCCTAATGTACTAGCCAGTTATCACTAACTGCCAACTGGACTTGGCTAACAGGAATCACTGCAGTGATCAGAAAAGGGAGGCGATTAGAGGTAAATGCCCAAGACTCTCTCCAGAGGAATGGGAAATGCTATCTGGGTCCACATACTCATGATCAGGAGTTTTAAGTATATATCCCTTCCTCTTTCCGAAGAGGAAAACATTCCTGCAATTAGTTGCCCTAGAATTCTTACAGTTTCTCTTATTATTTCACTACTATCAGCCCACATTTTTTAAGTCATCTCTTCAGCAAATACAATTACTCCCAGTGCTATCTTATTCCCCTGTTGTAATCATGGCTGATACATCAAATAAATTCTAAAACAAAGGAAGCATTTTTAATGTCGTGCTTGATCCTCTTGAAATCAGACTCACAAGAAATATCACATTTTGAAAATCTTGGCTTTTAGGATTTGTAAATTACATGTACTATGAACTTCTGTTAAAGAATAATCCTATGATACATCTCTTAACTGTGACATATTAACCAAAATGTTCAAAGCTCTATTTATTTTAACTAGAATTTATTACAAAGAGAAAGTAAGCAGACTATCATCTCCCCCAAAAGGTTTTAAAGTCATTACATGTGACTATTACTATATGTTAATTACATGATTATGTTTCATGCATGTTACTGCACAATGAAACTGAACATGAAATTTGATTGTTTTTCTCACATGCAATCATATTCTGCAAGAGTCTCTTTAACAGAGAATATATGTAAAAAACTGTCAACAGTTGAAAATGTTACAAAAACAAAACCCATAATATTAAGGACACACGACATAGTTATCTGAAGCTCAATTACTTTTGTGTTTCCTTATTTGATATGAGTTACCAAGAGATTCTGCCACCAGAAGAAAAATAAAAGCTTCACTCTAAGGTGAATATAAAACCTTAGAAAAACAGCTGTATAGCCATCAAGATTATTTTTCACAAGTAGCCAACATGAAGTAAAATTGACAACTGAGACAGGAAGAAGAGTAGGTGGAGTTAGAATAGAAGGAAATGAGGAGGCTCAACAAGAATTAATTACTGGTAATTACACATGCTACAGCCTCTCTTCTTTCTCCACCCTCTAGCTAATCAACAGTGGGAACAGATGTGGTCTGTAGTATTGGGGAGGGGGAGATGCTTAACAGCTGTTTGGAGAACATGCCGTTAAAAAGCAGCCTTGTCCACAGAAACCCAAGTGTTTTCTGTTTGAAAGAAAAGAGGTAATGAGTAACGACCACAGGCTTACTTTGAACTTCAGTTCTTTGGGGTCAATGGAAAAAAGTCTTTCTCCTAATTTCTGATATAGTATGGCTATTTACAAGAATGCCTAAATACTTCCATCTCTTTCACATGTTATCCAAGTATTCCTGAAACCAGCACAAAAATCAAACTACTCATTATTGAGGAGAACATTATAAATCTTAGCTAAGATAATGATTATCACAAGAAAAACCTAACACTCACTGTCAGGGATACTAAATTAAGTCAAAATAATCCTAAATTTGCTAGATCAGCTTTATAACTTCTTTCAGAGTAAAAGCTCTATGCAATACAGAACTCAGCACACCAGTTTATGTCTTGAAATAGTTGAAGGTTACAACATACTGTCAAGACATATGGTCTTTTCTAAAACTGAAAGTACAAGTCAAAGAGTGTGGATAAATTCAAAGACAATGAGAAACTATAATCAAAGTTTGCACAGGAAATGTAGTTTAATCACAGAACAGAATTTACAGCCTCTTTCTGGTAAGGAACTCTTTGTTTCCTCCAAACTCAGGATTACTGGTATGGCACAGTTGGGAAATCAATGACATTCCCACCCCATCTGCAACAGCCCCCAAGGTTCAGGGAATGAAAATAAGAATTAGATGATATAATCAATCTGGTTTCAGAGATAAGCACTTGGTACATAACTCTTATGCCAGAGCACCACAAAATATTTAGCCTTCACAACCACTGAGATGCCAAAAATAACTTCATCTACTTCATAAAACCAAAGTGGTGGTCAATAAATGACTGGTTATGCCACAAAGACCAAGCCTTCAAAATTCCTCAAGCAGTTTAATAACTGCAAGTTCTTCTCAAGTTAAATGGTTGTGTGTGTGTGTGTGTGTGTTTCTTTTGCGTTTGTTCAAGACAGGGTTTCTCAGTTTAACAGCTCTGGCTTGCCTGGAGCTAGCTTTGTAGGCCAGGCTGGCTGNGCTGGCCTCGAACTCAGAGTTGCCTGCCTCTGCCTCCTGAGTACTGAGGTAAGTGATGTAGGTAGAAGGTGTATGTGTACATAAAACTTTTGCAAACATGAACATATATATATTTGTAGAATACAGAGCTAAATTCTCAGGTCTACTCTTAAGTAAAATTTGCACTCTTCAAAATTCATTCCTAGATATTTTGGTGGGCATCTTCAAAATTTCCATTTGGAATACGAAAAATTCTGTTTTGGAATGAAAAAAATCTACTAACTGGTTAGAGCTGTGGTAGTGCAAGCCTTTAATCTCAGCATTTGGAAGGCAGAGACAAGCGGATCTCTGTGAGATCAAGGCCAACTTGGTCTACAAAAGCCAACAGTTTGAGTTTGAAAATCAGAAAACTAATAAACATTAGACAACCAACCAGGGTGAAGGAGTGGAAATGCCTCAAAGTATACTTATTATTAGCAAAAAACCAAAAATTTTTATTAAGGAAGCGGCAATATGTAAAAAAAGATATTACCATTTATTACTAATCCAGAAAGTATAAATTAAAGGGTCATTTGTACAACATTCAGAAATTATTTAAGTAAGTATAAACACTGTTTATTCCTAAGGGTTTCCATAGATACACTCCTAACTTTAGTTTCTCTACAGCTATAGTTCCCATGAGGTCTAAAATTCTTGGGCTTCTATTCTACACACATGACAGTTTTCACAAACCTCTTGTTCCTGGTGATAAAAGACTGTACCCTTTCTTTGCAGTTCACTAGGATAAAGCTATTCCTTTTGGTGTGCACTGCAAACCCACCTTTTGATCCCTAGAAATAATGTTAATTACCTGCAAAAGAGCATGTAAGAAGTTTAAATTAATTCTTCATCCTGAATTATGTTGCTTTTCTGCATTAGCAAAGACACATTGCCATGCAAAATAATGAGGAGGTGTTTTTTTTTCCCCCGATAGAGAGTATATTTGGGAGAAATGGGAGTTTCTGGCAAAAAATAAAGGCTTCATTACTTCAGATTTAAATGTAAATTAGGCACTCAGCAGCTTGCAAGTTAGGACAATTTTTCTTACACAAGATAAGATGAATTATATTTTATTCCTTAGATTTTAGCAAGAGTCACTTCCTTAGACATACCTAACCCTTAAACAAAGGCGTTCTTTGTCAAAGCTGGGGAAATGTTTTTATTACTGATGTTCTTTAAAAATGAATAAAAATCTCCTTTCTATACTCATGCTCATAACAAGCTGTTACTTTAGCAAAGAATATTTAAAATGAATATAGAAATAAAAAGAGGAATATATGCTTTCTATGTGAGGACTATACATATCGCCAACTAATAGAGAGCTGATTTTTTTAAGCTTTGAACATATTATCTTTACATTTATCTGTGCTTTTTCCAATTTCTTTCATCAATAAACACAGATTTTAGTATACAGATAATCTATCGCCGTGGTTAAATTTGTACTTCAGCATTTTTTATGGGCCTTCCATATATTGGACCTTCCATATCCTCTACCATCATGTTACATCCTGAATGTGTATTTTATTTGGTGCTGTTGTAAATGAACAGTTCTCTTGTGATCCCTTTCATATCATAAGTGCATGGAAACACAAATAATTTTGCATATTGATTTTTATATCCTGTAGCTTTACTAAATTAATTCATTATTATCAGTTCT
The DNA here is from genome assembly GCA_001685075.1 of Bramus lutescens. Taxonomy (NCBI): domain Eukaryota; kingdom Metazoa; phylum Chordata; class Mammalia; order Rodentia; family Cricetidae; genus Bramus; species Bramus lutescens. Next base: position 107,716 of record LOEQ01001000.1, on the reverse strand, counting down.
AACATTATAGTGGAGTCTTTAGGAAACTAGCTAAGAAAGAGCATATTCTCTGAGAAGACAGTTTGACTTCTTCCTTTCTCATCTGGATAACTTCTGTTTCTTTCTACTACCTAATTGTTCTGACTAGGACTTAAAGTCTTATGTTGAATAGAAGTAACAAGGGTAGGACTCTTTATTACCTTCCTCATCTTAGGAGGACTTATTGAATATAATGTTAGTTGTGGGTTTGGCAAACAGTCTGTACAATGTTGAGATACAATCATTCTATCTCTAGGTTGTTGAGAATTTTTATCATGAAAAGTGCTTAAATTCTATATTCAATTTCCTGAAGCTCACTGGCCAAGAGGCCAGCCTTGCTAAATTTGATAGGCTCCAAGATCAGTAAGATCTTGTGCCTCACTTTGCAAATAATAAGGTGCAGAGAGAGGAAGGAAGATACCCAAGTAAACCTCTGGCCTCCATACACGTGCTCACAAAGAAATACAAACACAAACAAGTACATATGCCTTGCGCACACACAATATACAATGAGAATATTCTTCACACTTATTCAAAACAATCTACAAAGTCAATGAAACTCCTATCAAAATTACGTTAGCTTCCTCTTGCACAATGATTCCTCCAAAGGGGAGTAGATTGTAAGACCTAGAGGTAGTGAATGTCTAAAGCAAAATTACTTGCCAGACATAACAGGACCATTATACACAATAACTCACAATGGCTGTGACTGTGTGCATGAGGTTTGTACGAGATTAAGACAGCCAATATTGAAGCATAAATGAGGGAGAAGTTCATGAAATCCCACCAGTAGTTAAGGAGCTACTGGCAATCAATGGCTGTTGGAGAAGGGACAATCAGTTTTTCTTCAGGCATGTAATTCCTGTACCCATGTACCTACTAGCAGGACTAAATAGACATAGTAGGCTTAAAGAGGTAGCACATGAAGTTGGGAGGGAAAAATGATAGGGGGACTAGAGGAGGAGATTTAATCAAAACATATATTCATGTATGAAATTCTCAAACAATAAAAATAATAAAAATAAAATTTTCAATAGTTTTGTCTACACAACAAAATAAAAAAAGTAAATTCAAATTTCATTTAGGAGCTACACAGACAAACCAATTCTGGCAAAGTAGAATAAAGGTGGAGGCAACACTACAAACTATTTCCAAAGTTTCAATAACCAAATGAGATGGATGATTACATCAAAACTAGACAGATCAATGAAAGAGAACAGAGAGAGTAGAAAGTAGCCCATGTATATATGGTCAGCAAACTTCTGACAAGGGCATTGAGAACAGACAATGGGGAAAGAATGTCACCCTAAGATATGGTAATGGAGAAACTAGATATTCAATTTATGTGTGAAAGAATATTTGACCCTTTCCTCAATAGTATGAAGAAATGAGCTCAAAATGGATTAAGACTTAAATTAAGAATTAAAGCCCAAAGACTTCTAGAAAAAGAATGGGGGAAGAAAGGGGGATCCCTTTGACCATGATCTTTGGAATGGTATTTTGGATATAACATCAATAGTTCACACATCAAATTAAACAAGGAAACTACCTCTAACTAAAGGACACAATTGTGAAAATAAAACGCAGCCTACAAAAAGAGAAAATATTTACAAATTATAAATCTTTTACACGGATTAGTATTCCCAATAGAGATTGCATACAACTGCAAAAAGAATCATATATATAAGTAACAGCACACAGATTAAACAGGCTATATTTAGGAATGGATATGTATATACACAAATATATGTGGATGTAACAACATCAATGAATAGGAAGGCCATTAATTAGAAAAAGATCAAGAAGGGGTATATGGAGAGAGTAAATGGAAAGGAGAACTTATGTAATTGTAATAGATCTCAAAAAGAAAAGAAAAAAACAAATAATCAAATTAAAAACATAGCAAAGCAACTGACTATTTTTTCAAAGATAAAGGAATGTTCACTAGATATATTACAAGACACTTACCATCACAAACCAACAGAGAAACGCAAACCAAACCACGGGGAGATATACAATTTATACCTCTTAGGGTAGTTAATACCAAAAAATAAAAAGACGTAGCAAGTGTTAGCAAGGATATACTGAAGAGGAAACCCTTACACAATATTAGAGAATATAAACTGTTAAGAGTTATGTGGAAGACAGGTTGGAGTTCCCCAAACAAATTAAAAACAGAACCATCATATAATCTCTGGGAATAAAATCAGAGGCAGTGAAATAACCATTTCAATGAAATAACTGTACCCACAGATTTAATACAGCATTACTCACACAAAATATAAAGGCAATCTAAATAATCAATGATTAAAACTGCAATGAGACACCATCTCACTCAAGTTAGAATGGCTATTATCACACTTACACACCTTCAAGACTAGCCTGGGTATAATAGGGAGCCAACCACATCATTTTTAAAAATTGGCTATTAAGAAAAAGACAAATAGCAAGCTTTTATACCCAGTTAGTGAGAATGTAAATGAATACAAGCACAATGAAAAAGTGGGGATTTTCCTTTAAAATATTGAAAACAGAACTACTATATGATTTAAGAAATTTACTATTGGGATTATATTCTTCAAAAGACACAAAATCAGTACATCAAAGAGATACTTTCATGTCCATGCTTATTTTAATATAAGGTTAAGTGAAGCAGGCACAGCACAAGAGGATAAAAGTGTTCTCATTCGTGTAAGATTTTTAAAAGGAGGCTAGGAAGGGTAGAAAAAGAAGTTTAGAAAGATGAATCAAAATACACTTAGGATTTTGGTAAAAACAAAATATATATGAAATTCTGAAAGAATGCAAGCACTTATATCATAGAATAATCCTAATGTTCTAAAGTAGAGCCTACTTAACTTAGTCTACAAAAACTTATTTTACAATTTAACTAACTAATGGAGAAGCGCTTGAGGGTTCTTAATGTATCAATGTTAATATTTGAGAAGATGAAAATATTAATAACCTGATTTGACCACAACACATTTGTATATAAATATCAAATTATAATTTTGCACCTCATAAATAAGTACAAATATTATATAAAAACAAAATTTTTAAAGATGAACAAATTATGGGAATGTGAAGTAAAGCACAAGCATTTACAGTAATCATTACAAAATATATATGTGTGTGTATATCGGTTTGGTTACAGTAATCACTATACAATGTATACATGTCAAAACATATCACATACTTTGAATATGCTTATAATCTTCAGTTGTAAATTAGTTTTTGAAAGCAATAATTGTCCTTTGAGTTTTTACTGTCTGAATTTAGTTTCAACAGTGATTCATACAGAATCACACTAATACAACTACCACTACATGGTTTATTTTAAATTCATACAATTTCCCAGTGTATCTACTGTCTCTACTCTGCACAAGCATTTTAATAAAACTTGTGCCATCTTTGACTATGGCATAGTGTTTGCTAGCTACAAGAAATATGTCTCTAGCACATTCGCCTATTCACAACATCCTTAATATACATAAGAAGCAATGATAGTCCTCTGAATGGTTTGCTACTGATCTTTCAACCTAACTGTGCACCCATGACAAAAATATACTCCTTAGCCATTGGTCTGGAATTTCCCTTTTATTCTGACAGCATGGATATAAACAAAAGAAGGGAATATAGAGAATATGTTTAACACCTTACTGAATTAACTCATAACACTTAAGATTCTAGCACACAGCATCAAGCTTTTAATATCAGCTTTACACTTGAGAAATTCTGTAAAGTCTTTTCAAACTAAACTCTTTGAATAATATTTCATCTAATGAGAGTACAACTGATCTAAATTTCTACATCATGGAATCTTAGCTATATGAATCATTTTTAAGAGTATTGTTCAAGACTATTCAGGAACACATAGGGATACTCCATCACAAAAAGAATTACTAGAACTTAGTCACATGTTCTTATGATGGCTGAGCTTTGTTATTTAGTGCAGAAGAACATTGTGCCTATACCTATCTATTGCTGTTGTAATTCAGAAAATATCCATAGAAGAGAAATGAATTTTTTATTATTACACTAATTTCTACTTCAATTTCCATTGCCGCTTATCTGCAAAACCAAACTTCTCACATATTTTAAACTATCTAAGAAGGAGGTAAATGTATTTAGAAATATTAACCTCAAGAAAAAAACATAAATGATAGCAAAGTAAGTTTGCAATCCTCCCTCCCTAAACTAAGCGTAAGTTAGAGTCTATAACACTGTGACTCAACATATGGCTAATAAACACTTGAAACACAGCCAGTATAACNCTACTCTGTCTACTGGGTACTTGATATGTGGCTGGCATGATTGAGACTGAACTTTTAACTTAGTTCAGTTAATTAAAATTTAAATAATGACTTGTAACTACCATATCGGCCAATGTATTTCTAGAACACTGATAGCAAGAAATAATGTATGCAAGGAAAGCTGTTGTTAACTGAAATATATTTTAAAGATGAGTAATACTGAGACTGACAAAAAATATAGAATGACACAGTGCACTTACAAGTAAACAAATGGCTTTAAAGTATAGACCTCATCTAAAGAGTCAGAGGTAATTTTCCTTTTAAAACAGTGGTTCTCAACATGCCTAATGTTGTGACCCTTTAATACAGTTCCTTGTGCTGTTGTGACCCCAACCATAAAATTATTTTCACTACTTCACAATTGCAATTTTGCTACTGTTATGAACTATATTACAAATACTTATGTTTTCTGATGGTCTTTGGGGGGTCAACTTGTATTTAGGTGTGGTGGGTGGTATATGCCTGTAAACCCAGTACTTAGGAAGTAGAGGCAAGAGAATCAAAAGCTCAAAGTCAGAGCCAGGAGGTGGTGGTGTACACCTTTAATCCCAGCACTCAGGAGGCTGGGGCAGGCAAATCTTCATAAGTTCGAGATCAGCCTGGTCTACAAGAGCTAGTTAGTTCCAGAACAGGCTCCAAAGCTTCAGAGAGAAACCCCGCTTCAAAAAACACAAAAACAAAAAATAAACAAAAAAGTTCAATGTCACACTTGGCTACTAAGATTCCTGTCTCAAAGAAAAATAATCAATTTGTTATCTTTTACGAAACAAAATTTGTCCATCAAGAAAATAGGAAAAGTACTAGAGCAGTTCAGATGAAAAAAAAAAGATTCGCTAGTTGCATTTTTTGAGGGGGAGGGGGGTCCATTAGCTGAATTGTGTGTGGTAATGTGTATGGAGGTATGTGTGCACATGCATAGAAGCCAGAGGAAGATTTTGGGTGTCCTGCCTAAAACTATTCATTGTAACCCTTTGAAACAGGGTATCTCATTGAACCTGGTACTAGGCTGGCAGCCAGCAAGCTTCAGTAATCCTCCTATCTCTACTCCCAACAGCACTGAGGTTATAGAAATGTACATTGGGGAAGCTGAGGATTTGAACTCAGGTCCTCACATTTGCACAGTAATAACTATTTATTACCCATTGAGCCATTGCCCTAGCAATTGCCTAGCAATTGAATCATTGCTATAATTCATCCTTTTGCAACCAAAATTTATAGGTGCTAGAGTATAAGTTATGGCTTAATAGAAAGCAGAAATGGTTACTAATATATCTATGCATTGTATAACCTAGTAATGAAATTCAAATTAGATTAATTCTGGTGAAAGGGCTCTTATTAGTTTGCTTTCCTGATGCTATAATAAAATACCATGACCACTTACAGAATGGAGATAGTTCATTTTTGCTTACAGTTCTAAAGACTTAATATTCCATAATGGCAAGGCAAAGGCAGCAGGCAGACGTGGCAACTGGACCAGAATACTGTGAGCTCATATCCTTTACCATAAGCATGAAGCAGAGAGGGCAACTGGAAATGGCACAAGTCTTTAAACTCTCAAAGCCTTCCTTCAACAAGATAATACCTCATAAACCTCCCCCAAACAGTGCCATCAACTGAGAACCAAGAGTTCAAATGCTTGAGCCTATGGAGGAACTCATTTAAACCACCATAGTTTTCTGAAAAATTACAGAGCCAACTCACATATTTTAATTTCTGCTATCTACTGTTGTGGTTCTTGCCTTCAAGAAATGTAAAAATGGGTCCCTAGCAAGGCTGAAAATTTTAGTGGTTATATAGACAGTGATAATACTCCACTGGCACTAAGAATAAAACAATCATGGCTATCACCAGGTAGGTCTTAATATTAGTTATTGTTTACTTCTTAAAACAGTAACTCAGTGGTAGTTCAACACTATTGGTGAGTGGTTTATGTGTAGACAATTATTGAAGGAATGATAAAATAATCTAGTGACTAAAAATGGCTTAAAATTAAATGTCTGAATGTCCAATGCACACAAAGACATGTTATTTACCCATGAAAACAATAACTTTTCAAGTTCTCCAGACCTTTTATAGAAAATTCTAAGTACATTGACTTTTCCTTTTTTAATTTTTTTCTTTTCTTTTTTTCAAGTTGGTGTGTATGGTTGGATTTCAAAACTTTCTAGGTTTAAATTTAGGTATTTATTGTATCTTTAATAAATTTATTTTATCTCATTAAGACAAATCAAACACTTCCATTGAAACATGCTATTTTATGGGGATTGTTCTTAAGAATGAGGTTCTGGTATCAGTAAATCACAGGGAAGACAGAAATGAATCTATTAACTACTTAAACAGACTCAAATTAGTAATACCAGTACACAAGGGTCATTTACGGGAAATCCCCAAACCCTTTCCACACTATAGATACAAAGCAGAGAAAAACTGGGGGGAAGGGGGGCAAGAGAAAGAGGCCCTATCCTCTGAGGGTAAAAATACCTGCATAATGCTTTATTGAAATCAAAAGTGGGTGTCAACATGTGGGCTCAGCCCCAGTTTCTGAATGCCTCTAAATATTTCCAAAGGTGATCTAAGTTCAGTTTCAGGGGAAAAGCCTAGATTATGCTTGTCAGTTATCTGTATTTTGTAACTTGCTTTGGAAAAAAAATATCAACAGAGGAAAACAGTCAGCACAGAAATAAGACCCTCAAACACCAGACACTGGCAAGCTTTTCTGCTCAGCACTACTGGGGGAAACCCAAATAGTCCCTGTAGCAGGTGGATGCTAATCATGGATTATCTAACCAAGTCCTTTTGTTTTGATTCCATTCTCACCAAGCAACCCTGTGATTGTAATTTGGCTTCCCATGTGGCTTGTCTATAAAGAGAAAATGTACTAATCTCTCAGTTCAACCTCACCAGTCTAATTAACAGCTGTAGTTTTCATTTCAAATGAACAAATTGGCATTAGGGCAAATACATGTGAGTCTGACCATCCAGTGTGCTAACAAGGTAAGATCTCTGAGTATCTAAGAATATAAGCTCCTCCTTTACTACTGAATCTCGTGTCCAAAACACAGTGTGGTTCATGATAACTGCTCAGTAAATATCTGGTTGAGATCACAGACCCAAGATGATTTTTCTTAGTGTCTTTCAATTTAAATTGTAATGTATACTAAGAACAACATTAAAGTTAGATATCAAATGATCACGAAATGAATTCTACTATAACAATTTAAGTTTCACAGCATTAATGTGACTAAAACTAATTTATTATATGCAATTCATATTATACAATTAGAAATGTTTTTTCCAGTTCTAAAACATCACAATTTTCATCATTTTATTTTGAAAAATTCCCTGTGACAGGCAAAACACTCAAAATCATGTTTAAGACGCATATTCATTATTCAAAATGTATACTTTTTAAAGTGGTAACCGTCTCTCCCACAGAAAACATTTTGAAAAGAGCTAACCCAACATTTCCTTTCTGCTTTTCCCCCGAACTCCACAATTTATTCTAAATATCCAGTGGAGCTACGCCATATCAGATCCAATAAAGGCAATAATGAAAAAAATGCTGCTAAGTTATCAAGTTCTATGTATGCTATGATGGCAGCCATTTAAAATATCTCTCATTTTTGTTAGAATGCCACAAAATCAGAAACCGAGATTCTATCTCTACCATTGAGCAAAAACAGTCTTATAAAAAACTATAGCTTGGACATGGCAAACAAACAAATAATAAAAGAAAAATTTAAACCTGAAGGCAACCTTAGGTAATCTAAAAATGCCTATTAAGACTATACCTGAAAAGTGGAAAAGGAATCAGACAAGATGCCTAATGCTCCAACTTTTCACCAGAGGGAAGGCACAGAATCTGAATGGAATAAAAATGTAACTACATTGAAGAACTGAAGACCTTGTTCAAAGTAAACACAATAGCTGGTGCAATAAAAAGATACAAATGATCAATATCAAGAATTAGGTAGATATTAGCACTATCAATTCTTTAAATCATAAATGGTAAAAATACAAAAATGTCATGGCAAAAAAGATTCCATATAAGAAACAAACTACCAAAGCTAACTTAAACAATAGAAATTTAAACAATTATCTGTTCAGAAATTTATCTGTAGTTTAAAACTCTCAAACAGATAAAAGCACAAGCTCAGATGGCTTTAATAGTGACATATTCTAAATATTTGGGAACAAAATAATAAAATTCTATAAAAGAAAAACTGTTCTAGAAAATTGAACAGGAAGGACTATTTTTCAATACACTGTACAGTGTTGTTCTTACCCTTGCTTCATAAACTAACAAAGAAATTAAAAAATAAAACAGGGGCTGAAGAGATGGTTCAGTACTTAGAGGATGCATTACTTTTACAGAGGACCTCAGTTTGGTCTCCAGTAACCACATCAGGTGGCTCACAAATGCCTGTTACTCCAGATCGAGGGAACCCAATAAATACTTTCTTCTGGCTTCCAAGAGCACTTGCACTCATTTGCACATATACCCACACACAGACATACAAACGTAGACGCAACGTAAGTTATTTTTAATTTCAAACAAATAGTCTTCATGAATATAAATATTCTAAAAGCTTTACTAAATAAAGCCACAAGACATAAAATGTATCCATCAAGAACAGGTAGGATTTATGCCAAGAGTACAGGTTGATTTATTGTACTTGAAAACCCATAATCACCATTTTAACAAATTAAAATGTAAAATAGCAAGAAAAATTTGTGATCAACAAACATAAAAAGCATTTGAGGACAAGAGAGGCAGCTCAGCATTTCAGACTGCTTGCTGTTCCTCCAGAAAAATGCAAACTCAGTTCCCAGTATCAAATCAGGTGACCCACAACTGCCTATTATCAAAGTACCAAGCGAATCTAATACCATCTTCTACCCTCCATGACATACGTATGTATGTGTGCATAAACACACACACACACACTACAATTTAAAATATTAAAGACATTTGAAAAAATCCAATAACCATTTTTTTATTTAAAAATTTTTAAAAAGTTATTTTCAGAAAGGAATTTTTCTCAACTTAAAAAATATTTAAGCTGCTGGAGGAGGGTGGCACATGTTTGTAATCCCAATATTCAGAAGTCTGAGGCAGGATTGTAAATTTAAAGTTAGTCAAAATCTACTCAAAATGTGGGGTGGAAAGTTATCTAACAAAAACTTGCAACCAGCTGCTTAATTAATGCCAAAAGGCTGAATGTTTTCCCTCTAGCTTCAAGAACAAGACAAGTCTTTCCATTCTCTCATTTCTATGCAGCATGATGGTTGAACATCATGTACTGACAATCTTATAAATACAAACAGTAGAAAGGAAAAAGAAAAGAAAAGAATGAGGACATGGAGAAATAACTCAGATAGTAAAATGCATGTTATAAAAGGATGAGAAACTGAGTTCAATCCCTAGAACCCAAGAACAAGGACCAGCATGGTGGTACATGTTTGTGATCCCAATGAAGCAGAGACAGATTCCAGGGACTCAACATCCAGCCAGCCAAACCCAATTGTGAGCCATAAGTCCTAATGAGAGATTCTGCCTCAAAAACATGGTGGAAAACTGTTAAAGAACACCCCTATCTACCCACAACCACACTAACAAGAAACAAAACAATGAAATTAAGAGTTACCTTTTGGAAGAGCTAAAATAAACAAAAAAAAAACCACCTTTAGCTAAATAGTAAAAGGGGAAAACCACAAAATTTCATTTTAGGATACCGTATCTGATAATATAAAATTATAAAGAGTGCATAGGAAAATACTGGAAGAACCCAAATTCCAACAAATAGAATAACAAAGAGGAAATGTAACATATCCTAGAAACATTCTTACTACAACTGAATCATGAAAAAATATTAAATAATAGGACTGAACCAATAACCAAAGTCTTCCAACAATAAAAATCTAAGGACCTAAAAGTTTAACTGATAGAATTCTACCAAACATTTAAAGAAAGACTGACTCAAATCAAGGGAATGGCTCAGTGGTAGATTGCATGCCCAAAATACACAATGTTTTATGGTTAGTTTCTACCACCTAAAAAAAAGATTCAAAATTATCTAGATACCAAAGATCTGAAAAGTAAAATTGCAGAGCAGTACTCTTGATGAACAGGAGTAACAGAAACCTTCAACAAAATATTAACAAAATAATCCTAGTGGCACATTAAAAGTAACATACATCATGATCAAGAAGACTACAATAGGGCTGGAGAGATGTGGCTCAGGGAATAAGAAGAGCACTGGCTGCTCTTCTAGAGGACCTGGGTTTGATTCGTAGTGTCCACACAGTTCATAAATTTCTGTAACTCTACTACCAGGGGATCAAATGGCTTCATCTAGCCTTCCTGCGCACTAGGCCTGCACAGAGTGCACAGACACACATGGAAGAAAAATATATATTATATATAATAAAATAATAAAAATATTTAGAAAAATATATTCATTTTGACAAGTTGATAAAATGCTGTTGAAAGAAAAAATGATGTCAATTATTGGGTGGTGGTAGCACACGCCTTTAATCCCAGCACTCGGGAGGCAGAAGCAGGCGGATCTCTGTGAGTTCGAGGCCAACCTGGTTTACAAGAGCTGGTTCCAGGACAGG
>LOEQ01001000.1:59136-70350 GCA_001685075.1 Bramus lutescens | reverse complement strand
AGGTATGGTAGCACAAGTTTGTAATTCTAGTGCTTAGGGGACTAAGGTTAAGAGGATGGCAATTTCAAGATTGCCCTGGGAAAAACAGCAGTGTGGGCTACCCAGAGAGACCCAGTAACAAAACCAAGTAAACAAAAAAATACCCAAATAATAACAAGTGTTGACAAAAACATGGAATAATAAGAATTATGTGAGTATATTTATAAATACATAAGTGCAAAATCCTTGAAAAATAAACAAATTTCAAAGACAAAACTGCGTATCAATCTCTAGATTAGCATCTAAACCTGTGACTGAGAAGAAATTGTGTTGTGGGTCTTGTCAAACATGTGAACTTAGTTAGCTATTTGACAGAATTTAGCTTATTATGGTAAATAAAATCTTATACATGCCACATTATCTACTATAATCCTGCTTGCAACAAAAAATAAAAGAAATGAGAACTTGGGAATTTAGTATTTTGGATAAAGTTAAGACAATGATAGTATCACATACTTTTAATCCCAATACCAAGAAAGCAGAAACAGGAGATAGCCAACTAAGCTAAAGAATAAGTTCGGCTTACTTGAGCTACATAGTATGATCCCATCTCAAAGAAGTGAGGAGAGGGGCCTTTGAAAAAACCCAGTACCCCTTAATGATGAAAGTCCTGGAGAGATCAGAGACACAGGGGACATAACTAAACGTAATAAAGTCAGTTAACAGGAAGCCTATAGCAAACATTGAATTAAATGAAGAGAAACTCAAAGCAATTCCACTAAAATCAGGAACAAGACAAGATTGTCCACTCTTTCCACACCTATTCAATATAGCATTTGAAGCTTAACTACAGAAACAAGACAACAGAAATATGAAAAGAAATCAAGGGGTTACAAATTGGAAAGGAAGAAATCAAAGTACCATTATTTGCAGATTATATATATATNCCCCTAAAAATTTCATCAGGCAACCCCTACAATTGATAAACACTTTCAGCAAAATAGCTATATACAAAATTAACTCAAAAATTCAGCAGCCCTCCAATATACAAATGACAAACGAACTGAGAAAGAAATCAGGGAAACAAAATAGCCACAAATAACATAAAATATCTTGAGGTAACTCTAACCAAGCAAGTGAAAGACTTCTATGATGAAAACTTTAAGACACTGAAAAATGAAAATGAAGGAGATATCAGAAGACAGAAAGACCGCCCAAGCTTATGGAGTAGTAGGATTAATATAATAAAATTAGCTACCTTACCAAAAGTAATCTACAGATTCAATGCAATCCACATCAAAATTCCAATACAATTCTTCACATAACTAAAAGGGGCAATTCTCAGATTCACACAGAAAAACAAAAAACCCTTAATATTAGCTACAATTTAATAAAAGTCTAATTGAATTGTTGGCCAAACGGGTCCCATTGAATACCAAACAACCCAGGCTACTGTGAAGACTACAGGTTGCTCTCTATAAGCGGATGGGAAGGCCCCATTGCTGAAGATAACACCTATACAACTCATTGAATGTGAAGAAGTTGAATAGAATATGGGGAAGTAAAATAGTGCCTACACAGAGCTTTCACTCACAGGTGCTAGCATCTTTGGTACAGGAAGGTTCTCTGGACACTACCAAAAGAGAAATCGAACCCAGCCACAAACCCTTTGATCTACAATGATGTGCTGACTGCAAGATAAGCTAGTGCAATGATGGCACAAAGACTGCAGAAGTAACCTACCAATATCTGATTTGACTTAAGGTACACTCCAAAAGATAGAATCTATACCTGATATTGATAGCCTAGGACCTAGGGTAAAACCAAATACTAATGTTCTAAAAGAAGGTAGCAATAAAGTAACTCCTGACAACATACTGCTATACACATAGATCAGTGCCTTGCTTAGCCATCATAAGAGAAGGTGCCTCCTAACATCCTTCTATCCACGTAGAGCAGTGCCTTCCTCAACCACCATCAGAGAAGCTTCCTCCTGTAGCAGATGGGAACAAACACAGAGACCCACAGCCAGACATTAAGCAGAGAGTGAGAGACCATGGAACCTATAAGGGATTATCTCATTAAATTCCTCCCCTCCGTTCTCAGGGAACCCTGGGAAACAGGAGGTAGAGACAGTGTAAGAAGCAGAGGGGATGGAAGACAGGTGAGGGTAGAAAAAAGAAAACAAGGCCCTCTAAATCAACATAACCAACACACATCAACTCACAGTGCCTGTGGCAGCATGCATAGGGCCTGCACAGGTCTGCACCAGATGGGGTACAAGGGCTGAAAAGGGTGGACACATGGTACCATCCTTAACCCAGAAGCTATCTCCAAATGATAAACACTTCTGTCTCAGAAAACAGCATCTTGAAAAAAATAAAAATAAAAAACTTGGGTATTTTTAATGAAAATATTCGAAAACTGAAATATCCACTTATTTCCAAGTAAAGGCAAAGGACTCTTAATAATTAAAAGATCTCTTTCATCACAAACAACAACAAAGGCAAAAGCCTTCGCCAGTGCCATTCTCAATGACTCCTCACTAGCACTCCTTCAATTAAGAGAATCTCAGACAGTCCAGCCTAGATAGTCTCTCTAGTGATTGGCTGCTTTGTTTTTCTGATCTTCAGGTTGAACCCAAATATCTGTCTCTGGGTTTTTATTATTCGTCCTACAATGGTAATGTTTGCATACAATGATTTGGATACATGTTCTAAATTGCACAGATTTCAGTTCGGAACACAACTGAAAACCAGGTCTTCTACAACTGGTTGGGAAAACAGGCTGGCAATGACTCAACCTACAGGAGAGTAAAATAAAAATGCATGGTCAACTCCTGAACACACTATTTGAAATTGCAATCAGAAATCCAGACCAAACAAATATAAAAGAAGGCAGAAACAAATTAATTAGTAAGTACTGATTATTTTATAAGGACAAATATCTCTATTATGTTAATGATTACACAATGAGTTTGCTTAGAAATCATTAAAAGATGTTTTAAATTCCTCAATTTAAGAAAAAAAAATGTATTTAGAGAGGCAAAATCACATACCATAACATTTCCAATTTTCTTTCAAGTTACCTGTGGTATTATTACTCAGAAAGTTATGTGTCTTCGTGATGAGAGATATGATTTATCCACCTAATGGAAAATTTAGCTAATATAAATTAAATGATTGTTCTTATCGATAAAACTTATAATGCAAAAATCATCATTTTAAGCACTAAATCTATTAGACTATTATAATCCTTTAGGTCTCTTTTAGCCTTTATTTAGTATTTTCAAAAGTAGTAAGAATCTAAAATATGAAGAGATTTAAGTCATTAAATGGCCTTTACATTATTGTTCACAGAATATCTTTAATTGATTAATGATCTTAGGGTGTCTATCGCCATCTAGTGAACAATCACTTCAATTACTACACCAGATATTTGACATTTGATAGTTGTCTTCATGGTTTAAATATTTGTGCCCACTCTGTGTTACCACTCAGGTTTACCCAATTTCTCTTTTCATGCCTCTTCATACACTCATTGAGAACAAGAACAAATACAGATGGTATTGTTACATATTAACATCTAAGTGTCTATAAACGAAGTTTCTGTATTTCTTCAATGGAAATGTTAACTTAATTATTTTTAAATAACTAGTATACTGTGAGATTCCTACATAAAATTCTTTCAAGAGCAACTAATTCCTCTAATTCCAAGCAATTAAAAATTATGGGAGCGTTGAAGTAAGAAGGGATGAAGTATGAAAGATAAAACATGTAAAAAAACACAATATTGATGCCCATTTGACATAAATACTTTTATTATAAACCTGTTTTTAAAACTACAATTAGAAATTACTTGAGTATTCTAGCAACCATAATGCATAACAGAAATTAACAGGCCACCAAAGGCAAATCTACATGATTCCAACAAAACTCAGCACACACAAAATCTACTTAAAAATAATATGGGAGGGAGGACATCAAGGCCATATCAAAACACAAAATTTTATGACTCCCCAAACTGTGCATTAATCCATATCAAAATGAAAACCCTTATAATCTTTTCAAAGGTATGTTATCAGGATCTCTTCTCATTTCTATATTAACTTTAATTTTAATTTAAACAGGAAGTATAAATGCACAAACCTTGCAAGATCTTCAGGTTCTTGCATTACTTTGTCTATCTCTACCTTAAGACCAAAACACCAGTTTATTAAGATGCAAAAGTATTCTAAAATCTCAACTTCACACCTTCTACCTCTTTAACAATTAAGAAATGCTTGACAGGTGTATGCCTGCAATTATAGCTTAGAAATCTTGGGTTCAAGGTCAGACTATTGTATATGGTCATATTCTGTCTCAAAACATGAATTGAAAATCTTTAAAAACAAAAGACTCCACAGTATATAGGCAAATGATAGCAAAATAAAACAGATTTTTCACTAGACTATTTATCTGTCAGTGTTACTAATTACTACCAATATTTTAACAATCATTATTATTTTAGTAAATAACTTCTACAGAGATCTTCGGATCTTCCAAACTAAGAATTGGCAGAGACTAGGTGTATTCTATACTTACTGCTTCTCATTAAATTCACAGTAAGGACATAACTACAAAAACTGTAGAAGGTACTGAATATAGGAAAGAAGACACATGAAAACAAAAAGGGAGAAAACAGAAACTAAGACTTTGAATCCATGATTTATTTCTAAATTTGTCTGAAATTCATTTTTAATGAAGTGAGCTTGGAAGTTTTATATTTTAGTTATGATATATAATCGCTATATTTTATAAAACAAAATGTAAAAATTTAGCTTAGTTCTGTTGTTGTTATATGTTGCTCAACAAAAAGTAAAATTTGAGTTTAAATTCCTTATTAAAAATCTAGCTAAAAGAAAATACTGGCCCTAAAATACAATGGATTAGGGGAGTTGGAGAGATCATTGGACAAATTTGGGGCTTATCATTATCAACGGTGCCCTTTTAAGCTTGTGGATTTCTGAGCCAATGCAGAAAATGTAACAACAGGGATTTCTCAACAGCAAGAGGCACACTCCAAGGGAGTAAATTGTCAACTATTGCCTCTCGTGAGAAACTTAAGAGCAACCTTGATCCAATCTCAATAGTCAACCTATGTATTATCACCCAGTTGGGGCATAGTGAGTGCATTTCTTAATACAAAAATAAGATGGTATTCTATCAGAAGCCACTGGATATATATACAGAAACAAAATTTACATAATTTTGAGGTAAACTTAGCCTAAGAATCCGAAAACATCGTTCTTTCATTTCCACTAGCCCCTAAAAATATCTATATATTTCTTTTGTAAAAAAGAAAATAAAGTCCATGTTATGCAATAATTGATATTGGAAAGGATGACTGTCTAGGAATAAGGATGAAGACAAAGCAAAACTACACTTGCAAAAACTATCCTTTAAAGGTGAACACAACAAATACAGTAAAAGACTTAGAATCAGGAAGATGCAGATTCAATTCAAGGTAGCCTCATCTACAAAACAGAATGCTATTATATGCTAAAGGAATCTTAAGTATTTTTGATATAATAATGCACAAAACAGCTCTTAACACATCATCATTATTCAATATTTGCCTTGTTCTTTTCCTCTGTGTCCTAACCCACCTCTCTGAGACAAAGCAATAAGAGAAAAATGACTAGAAATATCATGTCACAACTGGATATTTGCTTGTCAATACAGTAGTCACTCTCCACATGTTACCTATTCACGTTTAAATTCATTTTAATTACAACTAAATAAATGTAAAAATCCAGGTCGTCTAATCAGGAATATCCAAATAAAAAATGTTTACCAGAACCTGTGTTTAGAGGCTATTATATATGGATAGCACAGATAAAAATCATTTCCCTGTTAGGTTGTCCTGAAAGTACCAAGTAACAAGCATTTTAAGCTTTGCAGGCCACATAAGACTTTATCCTGACTACTCAACTCTACAACATAAATGAATGGACTTGGCTCCATTTCAATAAAACCTTAGTTATAAAACACAGATAACAGGTTGGGATTTGCCAATATGATAGCTTGCCAATCATCACTCTAGAGTTTAAGTCCAGATGCTCAGTATGAGCACTGTGAACTATGTTTCAACTAAGAAACCTTAAATTCAATGCAAGAAATCAGTATCTTAATGTACTTGAATTCAATGTTTAATATAACCATGTTTTACAGATTATAAAAATAAAAACCTCTACACAAAGCATTAAAGCAGATTAACTTAAAATGTTTATAAAGTGAAAGTATTTAATGGTAATTGGTCTATCATCTGTCATCCTCAAGTCAGTATGTAACTCCAGCTGTGACATAGACCTAGAATTCTGGATTCATATGCCCAATAACCTATTGAAAATGCCTAGAGATTTATTACTCAAAGACAACACACAGAAGACAATGTTTTTGAACCCTTTCTCTGTTTTCTCCCTCTTAGTAAAAAAATATAAGGATCTACTGCTATTCTCCTGAATTCTAAATTGCTCTCATATTACACATTAAACTATCCATTAAAAAATAAAAATTAGCTCCTATGTTAGCATCCAATCTAAATCTAAGCTAGCCTCTCAAGGTTGCCACCATCTGAATTATCAGAAGAATGTTACTTCTATTATATTCAACCTAAATAGTTCTATACTTATTCAGTTGTTTTCCCAAACTATCCTCTCTTCAACTCGGGTACTCTACTTTCGTCCCATTCCCCCCACAAGTCTGAGTCAAATACAAGCTTTACATAATGTTTCACACTCAATCTTTATTGCCTAGAGGAAAGCCTGGCATACAGACATTCAATAATTGCACACACACGTGCAGAACTGACAAATTCTTAATCAAGTGCCTATTTGTCTCAAACTTATTCTAAACAAGAAATATTTCAAGCTGTAAAAACCAGGTAATAAACTTAGTTCTCCCATATTGCAGCATATATTTACATATTTATTGATGTGAATTTTATTTTGCCATTTACCTCCCTTCCTTTGCATGTCACCAAGGCAGCCAGTGGTTTGGCATAAAATCTGCTGTAGGAAAATCCCAGGCAACCATACATACTGTTTGCCGTGAGCTTCAAAGCCTTCTGTCGGATGTCATACTGCAGATCAACAATGACAAAAGATAAACAACAGTATCTGTAGATGCTTAAGCATTACATTGGATATCTTTCTAGATCACAATAAGAGGGAGAACCTTTCAATATCCAGGGGTAAGGGGCATACTTAATATTCAATCTGTCTCCCCAGATTCATCTTGCCCTACCCTCTTAGAAGCAAGTACATAGACTACTGATTTCCCAAGATTCTGTAAGATCTTGCTCAGATATGGCCTTAGCAGCTAGAGAAGACTTCCATTCTGAGGCAGTCTAGTGCATCTGAATAATTATTATCCAAAATAAAACAAGCACACCATACTATTAATTCCACTCAATAACCAAGTGATAAAAAGTGAAACTGTCAAGCAAACATGCTGCAGTGAAAAGATTTACCTGAAGAACAAGGTCCGAATTTAAATCTTGCTGTTTCATTAGCTGTTTGACTTGTTTTCTCCGCTCTACCAGTTTCCGGATCTCTCTGGGCAAAATGCCCATATCTAAGTTTGGATCTGGCAACTCGGGGATCTGTTCCTGTTCCTCATCCTTAAAAACACATAATAGAAACTTCATACAAGTTAAACATTATTAAAAAATTACTTCTAAAGTAATATTTGACAAGTGCTTTATCCCACTACCACACCTTAGAAATCCTTCCTGTATGAGGAAATCAATAATGCATGAGAGAAATCTCAAAAGGGGTTCATCTAGGTGTGGTGATACCAGTCTCTAGCCCCAGGACTAGGAAGGCTGAGGCAGACAGATCATCTTGAGGTCAAGGTCAGCCTTGAGCCATATAACACGTTTTAGGTTAGTATGGGTTACAGAGTTAAGCTCCTGTCTCAAAACACAAACTAGACAAACCAAAAGAACAGAAACCACAAAGAACTCAAACAAGAAAAAGATCTGTATGATCACAGACCACCATTCCCCTGTACCCAGTTATATCTCTCACCCTTGCTGTTACTTACAAAGTTAGCTTTACTGTAAAAGGATGGACTTTTACAAATGTGGAGCAACATGATTGGGAAAATTGGTTTTAAAATACAAGTGTTAAGAAAAATTCCTAAGAATAAAAAAACAGCTAAACTCTTTGTTTTTTAACATTTGTACAACCAAACAAGATGCCATAGAATGTTTCACAACAATTACTATAAATGCTTTTGCTGTTAAAAATAAAGAAGTTATATACTAAATCAGCAAAACTCTTTTTAAAATTTGGATCACATTTAAATAGGTCATGACATTTCTAAAATTAATTCACATATACACACACATATTACACATATTCCTTAGTGTTTATGGAGTACCTTTTACCTATAAATTGCTTTGCAATCACCAGAAGAATAGCAACATTTTAGAAAGGCAATCAGCAGTCTTCTTATATTAAAATTTACAGCAGGAAAAAGCAGGGAAAGCATTAGGGCTTTTTTCTCAAGCCTCCATTAATTCTATTAACAGGCTGCATAGAAGAGCCAGGCACAGTTACCCTTTGAAAGGTTCAAAATTAAAAATAAACCTTTTGGCTTAAAGCATGCCAAGTCAATGCCATCTGATAACCCAATATTTTAAAAAGTATGTGATTTTATAAAGATCAATATCATAAAATAAATACCCTTACAATACTAATAAGGACCTATTATTTTCCAATATAGCATATGATGATAGCAAACCTATGAAAGAGACCTTGGTATACATTCCACTGTGTTTCAGTTACTAGAGTCATATAAAAAGTAATCTAAAAGATTCTTGGGTCAGGAAATTTATAATACATCTGAAACCCTACCACCACCTCCAGGGTGAAACTACCTGCTCTGAAAACCAAATGAGGTGCTGTACATGAAAATGATAAAGAATTCATAAATTAATACGCATATAGTGTTTCTTAAGATGACCTTTTGTGTCCTTCCACTCTATTTATATCCAGAACTCAAAATGAAAAGTTCAAATAAGCAAAACATTGGTAGGCATCAGTTGTAAAAGCAGAAGAATAACTGTCACATTACTTAGAAAATATCAGGACAAAGCCAGAGTATCAACAGCAGCTGCTAATTTGGGGGGGGTTGTATGTCCAATACTTTCTTGCAAAATTATCCTCTAATCCCAGAGAGGTCCACTTTTAATAGTCAGATTTATAGTGAATGAATCCATTCCTGTGGAGAAAAGTGATGGGACTAGGAGTAATGACTGACTCAAGCAATTCTATCAGATACTCTCTTCTAGGATTAGGGAACTGGAACTAAAAAAAAAAATACCAGACAGTTTGAAACTAAAGGATATATAAATTCAGAAACTGGAGGACAAATGGGGAGAAAGCAGGGAGAAAAAGAAGGGAGGGACAGATGGTGAGATGGATAAATGTGATGAGTAATAATCCTATGCTGCACTGAGACAGGATTATTCTAGAAATACGGACAAATGAAGCACTGATTTATGCTAAAACACAGATGAATCTCAGAAACAGTATGCTAAGTGAAACAAGTCAAACACACGCAAAAAATCACATCCTTTATGATTCCATTTACATAGAATGTCCAAAGTAGGCAAGTTTACAATCAGAAAGATTCATGGTTGCTGCTGAGAAGACAAATCTCCAATAGACAGTTCCAAACTCATGATCGCACACATGGCCTAGGTTAAGTTCAATGAGTCAAAAAATAAAACAAAAAGACATGAATGTGGGAATAGGGCCTTGTAGAGAAAAGAGATATAGGAGAGGGTGTGGATGAGAACAAACAGAATGCATTATATACATTCACAAAACTGGCAAAGAACAAATTAATAAAAATCTACAGTGAAAAAAATTAATGACAGACTAGAGCTGGGATGGATAGAGGAACTTGTTAGAAATGACAGCTACATGGATTTTGTGGAATAATCGAGCTGAATGAAGCAATGGTTTACAAACTCTATGAAGACACTAAGAACTATCACTGCACACTATAAATAAGTAGACTGTATGGTAAGTGAATTATATCTCTGCAACATTTTTTTTAACAAAGACCCAGAACCAGTCTAAATCTCTTTTTGGTTGGTCCTCCTTTTTGATGACAAAGAAAGTATTTAATTAGGGCTGGAGAGAGAGTTCAATCAGCAAAATACTTACTGAAAAAGCATGAAGACCCAAATTTGTATCACCACAATCTAGGAAAGAGCAAGCACAGGGCCAGTAGGAAGGTAAAAGTTTTTTGGGGTTTTTTTTGGGGGGGTGAATGAGTTCGAGACAGGGTTTTTCTATGTAGCCCTGGCTGTCCTGGAACTCTCTATAGACCAGGCTGGCCCAAACTCAGAGATCTACATGCTTCTGCCTCCCAAGTGCTGGTGTTAAAGGTGTGTGTCACCACCTTGTGGCTAAAAGTTCTTAATATACAAGCCTCACAGACTAGTTTGATCCCCAGGAACCAGTGAAAGGAGGGATAAGTACTAAAAGTTGTTTTCTAACCTCCACATGAACATTTACATTGACACACAAACAAAAATAATGAATAATAATGAATATTTTGTACGGTCAACATGGTGCTACAGCCCTATAAACCAGTTGGGGGATGTGAGACTGAGCCAGGCAGATCCCAGGACTTCACTAGCTAGCCAGTCTGGTAAAAACGATTAGCTCCAGGTTTAGTGAGAGACCCTGTCGAAAACATTTAAGGTGAAGATTGATAGGGGAAGGTACTGGCTGGCAGTCAACATCAAGCATTCACGCGTAACACATTTGCACAGAAACACACATGGACACATGAACATATCCAAGAAAGAATGTTCTTAATGCAATCATGCAAAGGAACGAGAAATAACTATGATACTAAACCCTTTGGCTCTTTTACTTCTTTAAGGAATACCTTTAAAATTGACTTCAAGAGCCCCAGCTGAATACAAACCTTTGCAGCTTTCTCCACCTCTGAAGCAACTCTTTGTACTGTTGTAAAACAAATGTTAAATTCCTGAATGATGGAAGGATATAAACTGTTGAAATCCAGGAGCAAAATGAACTTGTCATAAAAACCTAAAACAAAAAAGCCACATAATATCAAATAAAAGTCAAAAGAAAAGTGCCATCAAAATACCTCACTATATAGAAACTGTATAACATCCAGCACTGTAAAGCAGATAAAATGGGGG
>LOEQ01001000.1:28592-41615 GCA_001685075.1 Bramus lutescens | reverse complement strand
GAGGCAGGTGGATCTCTGTGAGTTCGAGCCCAGCCTGGTCTACAAGAGCTAGTTACAGGACACTCCAAATCTACAGAGAAACCCTGTCTCCAAAACCCAAAAAGCTAGCCTATTTTGATGAAACTTAAACTTATAGGTTGGTACCTGCTTGATTTCTTTATATTCCGTGACTCAGGTATGTGCTGTCATTTATAATAGTGTATAACTGTCAAGGGACACTCATAGGGAGTGACACTTTTAGGAGGTGTAGCTTTGATGGAGTGGGTATGGCCTTGTTGGAGGAAGTGTGTCACTATGGGGGCAGGTTTTGAGGTTTCCTATGCTCAAGATACCATCTAGGGTCTCAGTCAACTTCCTGTTGCCTGCAAGATGTAAGATTCTCAGCTACTCCAGCACCAACTCTGCCCACATGCTACCCAACATGATGAAAATGGACTGAACCTCTAAAACTGTAACCCAGCCACCCCAACTAAATGTTTTCTTATAAGAGTTTCTGTGGCCAGGTAGTGGTGGTACACACCTTTAATCCCAGCACTTAGGAGGCAGAGGCAAGTGGATCTTAGTGAGTTCAAGACCAGACTGGTCTATAAAATGAGTTCTAGGACAGCCAGGATTGTTACACAGAAAAACCCTGTCTCAAGAGAGGAAAAAAACAAGAGTTGCTATGGTCATGGTGTCTCTTCACAGCAATGAGAACCCTAACTAAGATATAGTCAGAGATAGTGATTCTCAGCAGCAAAAGTGAAACATTATTTGTTGGACATGACAAGTCCATTGCACACATTAACTGACAGTGGCTGTAACTGCATATACAAAATCGGCACAAGATCAATGCAGCCAAAATTTTAGCACAGATGAGAGAGGCTGGTGAAGTCCCAACCATAGCTAAGAAGCTATTTTATCAAGTAATGGATACAAGGAGAGGATTGCTAACCATGCTACAGTAGATGGACCTCTGTTCGTGTATATACAAGCAGTACTAAGTGAACTCAGAAAAAAAAAGAGAGAACACATAGAAGTTGAGAAGGAAACATGATGGGGAGATAGAAGATAACTGGAACAGAATGCAGAGGTGGATTTGATAAAAACACATATACAAAGTGATTCCCACTGAAAAGATTTATTTATATGTGTACACACATACACACACACACGTGTGTACGTCACATATGTGCAGGTACCCATGGAGACTAGAAGAGGATATTAGATACTCTGGAGCAGGAGTTACAGGTAGCTGTGAGCTGCCTGACATGGACGCTAGAAAGTGAACTAAGGTTCTCTTCAAGAGCCGCATGGATTGTTGGCTACTAGGCCATCTATCTAGCTCTTTTAACTTTATTGTGAAAATATTTATGCAGATTTAAAATTGAGTAAAAATTAATAAAACTAATTCCCATACACTCATAGTTGGGTTTCAATTATCATTTTTCCTAGATCTATTTCAGTAAGAGTCTTCAAAAGTGTTTTTCAACCTCAGTTCTACTGGTATTTCTTGTCAAACAATTCTTTATGAGGGCTGTCCAATGCACTATACAATGTTAAGACTTACTCACTAGGTATTAGCATTGTCATCCATTTCCTTCCACATATCTCTGAGTTATACCAACCCAAAACATCTCAACATTGACAAGTATACCTTCAACAGCCAAATCTTACCCAGTCAAAAACCATCACTCTAAAAGACCACTTTTTAAAATGTAGTCATGTTTTCTCTTTTATTTTTAAAATCTTTATCTTTATTTTTATTTTATGTGTATACACATACATACATACATATAAACTGTGTACTGTAAGATGGTAAGACCCTATTACAAAGGACACCACATATTTGCAACATAGGACATGAAAAGAAAATCAAGTTGGTAAACCAATGGAAATTTCATCCATACAGACTAGTTTTAATAGTGCCAGAAGGTTCTATTTGTGCTACAGGGGAAGAAAAGTATTGAATACTCTTATCCAGCTGTGAACCCTAGAAGCTACTAGCCTGGAGGTCAGATTGAGCATTGTATTCCGTAGACTGGTGCTACAGTTAGTTATGAGCTGTGGGTGCTGGGAATGGAACCTTGGTCCTCTGGAAGAGCACCCAGTGCTCTGACCATCTATCCGGTCCTCGACAGTCTATATCTCAACAGGACACTTTCTCCTGTCTCTGTAATATCTATAAATTCAGTTAGATCAAAAGACTTGATCAAAACCAGGTTCAAACTACTTGCAAGATTTCAGATGTGTTACTGATTATTTCTATTAGAAGGCACATGTGTTGTCTGCTTCTCTGTTTCAGTAATATTAATGTCCACTGGTGATCATTACTTAGACCAGTGGTTCTCAACCTTCCTTCTGCTATGACCCTTTAATACAGTTCTTCATGTTGTGATGACCCCCAACTTTTGTCAGATATTTGTTCACTGTGTGAAGATATACTGCTGTGATTGGTGTAATAAAGAGCTGAGTGGCCAACAGCTAGGTAGGAGAGGATAGACAGGATTTCTGGCAGAGAGAGAGGAAATAAGAGGGATGAATCTAGGTGCAAGGGAGTCACCGTACAGAGATGAAGGTGATGAACAACATGTCAGAACACTAATTTAAAAATATGGGTTAATTTAAGTTATATGAACTACTTGGGAAAAAGCCTAAGCTAAGGCCAAGATTTCATAATTAATAATAAGTCCTCAGGTCATTACTTGTAGGTTGGTGGTCCAAATATAGTTTGACAAGAAAGCTTGTTACATCCAACCATAAAATTATTTTGTTGCTACTTCAGAAATGTAATTTTGCTACTATTATGAATCACAATGTAAATATCTAATATTTAGGATATTTGATATGTAACTCCCAAAGGGGTCACAACCAACAGGGTGAGAAACTACCTAGACCCATTTCACTAGGGATTACAAATTGGTTGTTTTTTTTCCCTCATCATGTACTTCTAAGTAGAGCAATTTCACATTTCAATTAGCTGGCATCAAGAAGCACTTATCCCAGAAAAGTCAGGACAAACACTTGATTTGTTTTTTTTATGTTTTCAAATGAGTTAGTTCCCTAGTTTCCCTCATAAAGTGATTAATGTGGTGGTATTGTTTGACATTTATGTGTTTATTAGGAACTTGTATATCTGATATTTCCATCTGTAGCAGTTATTCTTCTGATGCTCATAGTGTCCCATATTTTGCATAGGAGACTTTTCCACTTGTTTCCTGAGTCAGCTGCATCTTCAGAAAATTTTAATAATGCCCTTGCTTTCTGATATAACAAAATGTTCCAGGCTTACCTTATATATTTCCTGCTCTGAATCAGCCTTTTCTCCACAAATTCCTATTCCCTTTGTTAAGAAATGGTATCACTCTGGGAACGGATATCTCTCTTAATTCGAACCAAGTATTAATTAATTAAATCTTTCCTCAATACTTAATTATTAACACTGGCTATCTACTATGATAACTGTTATTTGAAAGATCAAGGACATGGAGCATATCTCAGTGGTATAATGAGCTTATCAAGTGCAAAGTCTTGAGTCAATCCTCAATACTTCCAAAAATCAATAAGAAAATGATTAAGTAAAATCTCACATTAAATACTAAAAGAAAACATTTGTCAAATGTTATTTTTTAAATCTTAAGTATCAAAAAGACTTAGAAGAAAACATAGAGAAACTTCGATTAACCAAAGTAAGGCAAATACACCCATGAAAAACAACAAGCTAGGTGGGGCAGCAGCAGTCCTGTAGTGAAAGCCATTTGGGAGACTGGGGTGGAAGGAATTGAGTAACACATTCAAGACCTGGGCAATAGAGTAAAACCCCAATTCAATAGTAATAATAGTAATGATGAATGCCATAGATTAAAACTACCAAATAGCCCACAAGTAACAGGACAGAGATTGTTGAGCAGGCAAAGGTGCTTGCCACTAAGTCTGACAAACAGAATTCAATCCCTAGGACATGGAGGAAAAAGAGAACTATTGCCTGTAAATTGTGCTCTGACCTCCACACACATTGTGACATGTATGTGTCTACACACCACACTGACACATGCACAAAAATATAATTAAAAAATTTAGAATTTAAAAAAATTAATAATATAAAATACAGGGACATCATGAACACATAAAATCTATGTACAAAAAAGTCAAAGCAGAAACAAATAAAGATAACTGATGCTCAAGTTCCCAACCCCCTACTCTGAAAATCTGAAATTAAAGCATTTAGCCTGTTGTTCCTGTACAATGTAATCAAGTAATTGCCAGTTAATGAAGGTAACTTTACAGAAAAATTTAACTCATAAACATAGACATAATAAGAAAGCCACCACTCCTACAGTGGCTCTCTAGTGGGGTAAATTTACCTCCTTTTCCTTCTGAATAATATCTAGTAATGGCTATAGGAATTTTTCAGTTGTCACAACTAGGAGGAAGTGGTGCTACTTGCATCTAGTAGATAGAGGCTAGAGATATTATCAAACCTGTGATGCACAGAACAGTGCTTCAGAACAAAGAACCACCCAGCCCAATACATTTGTAGTTGCCAAGGTTAATAAACTTTATGAAGAAATTCATAGAAAAATTTATGATGACCACTATTTGATCCCATTAACCAATCCCAGCCTCAACGTAGTTTGACTAGGCATTACCTGCCTTCTGAAATGATCCAATATTAAGTATATTGGCCACCTACCCATGAATTATTCTGTATAAAGAGCTAAATTTTAATCTATTTGATACTTTAGCATTAATGTGACACACAGCAGAACAAAGGACAGAATTGAGTTTGGCACACTGTCAGAAATATTTTAGGCTCTTCAGACCATATAACCTGTCATTACAATTGTTATTGTAGTACAAATCTGAAAACCTACTGTATCTCAATAAAATTTTATTTACAAAAACAGTTGGTAGGTTGAATTTAGCTCACAGGCTACTACTCTGTGTCAGCATCGGGTATAAGATTCCTAATGGTATCCTAACAAACATACACAGAAAATGGGGCTTCCTATGTGATCAGTGCTTTTGTAATTATTCCTTAGCATTGAGAAAAACTGAAAGGCGATGGGTGGGAGCTATTGTCATTTAAAAAGAGATTCAAGAAGCATAAAAATGAAACGTTAACCTATGAATCTAATGTGCAAATCTGGATTCAAACAAATCAACTTTTAAAATCATGAGAAACAGATTCTTCCAAATATGTGCTAGAAACTGTAGACTGTATCAAGGAACCATAATGTTAAGTATTCTAATAGCGTAATGTAAGAAAAGTGTGCATTAAGTAAGGATGAGAAATGGCAGCCAGTTAAGTGCCTGCCAGGCAAGCGTGAGGACTTAAGCTTTGATCCCAAACATAAAAGTCAGGTGTGGCCGCATGTATTTGTAACCTCAGAGCTAGGAGAGGCAAATCCCTGAAGCTCCTTGGTCAGCCCAGGTAACATGATTGATGAGCGTCAGGTTCAGTAACAGGCTCTGTCTCAACAAATAAAGGTAAAAAGAGCAATCAAATAAAAGCACCCAATATTCACTTCTGACCTTCACAAGCACAAACGTGTGTGCACACTTGTGCACACTCTGACTAACAAATACATATACTACAAACACATATAAGAAAATGTGCATATAGTGAGAGATGTATACCAAAGCATGCTGGGGTAAAATGACAGTACCTTTTAAATACTTATGAAGGAAAAGGGAAAGAAGGATACAAACATGTGTCACAAAACATTGATAACTGCTAAACAAGTGTGACTGACATAAGGAGCTCATATTATTTTCTCTGTGTCTACTTAAAAAATAAAAATCAAAATATTTCCAGGAATTTAATACTTTAAAAACTGTGAAATACCAGGCAAATTCAATCCATTCTCTAAAACACGGCCCAGTGCCAAGTTTGCACCCTTTCCCCTCTAAAAAGAGTAACTTGCTTTTGCAGGAAAGCAGATCAAATTCAGGCAAATATTGTATCTAAGGCGTAAGTACAAACTCTGCCATTTTACTTTACCTCATGCTCATGGTTCTTTACATTCTGCATTGTCTTCATGCTGAAAGACATTACCACAAGTGGAGGAGGACTGACATCTTTAATTACATTCACCAGGTCTGGTTTCAAAACCACTGCCTCAAATTTACACCAACTGATTGGCTGATTCAAGAGCTCTGAGAAAGAATAGATACAACATATCAATAACTTACTGAAAAAGAAAAAGTACTATAATTATGACATTTTTGATTAACAGATAGTCTTCAAAGCTATTGTCTACTAAGAATGACATAATATAACATCTACCTAAATATAAGTACATTAGTGGGTAGTATGCCAATCCTTGCGTGTGAATAATACACTTATGTTCATTTGGGGTGAGTAAAGGAGGAGCAATACCTTTTATAATTTTTTTCAAAGAATCCAAGACCAGCTTTAAAAATAACAGCTGTCTTAGAGGAATTTAAAATATTTTAAAGAGATGAAGACAAATTAGTATCCTAGATACAAGTGCTAAGACAATCAAGTAACAAGCCAGAGAATTCTGTCCACGTTAGGTTGTGATTCTCTCCCCTCCAAAGGACAGCAGTGCACTCTGGAGAACAGTTGTACCCTATCAGCCAGGTTAAAAGAACTCTCAAAAAAACAACATAATGAGAGTTGGACCCCACACAACTGCCTACACTAAGACCTCCCTCAGACTATATTGTCAGATATTAGAAATTGATTCCAAGTGTATTACCTATAATCACTCAAGGAAAACATTCAAAAGACAAACACAAAAAAGAAGTAGAAACATTAAATAGACCAATTCTTTAACTTCCCTTAAAAAAATCTAAAGAGGATCCCACCGAAATTCCCAAATAACTCAGGCTGTTGCTAAAATAAAGGGTTACTCTCTGCAAATTGACAGCAGGACCCTATTGCCAAAGACAACATTCATACAACTCACGTAGTGTCTTTGGTGTAGGAAGGTACTCTACAGGTTACCGAAAGAGAAATGTGAACACCAACCCAACCACAAAACCTTGGACCTACAATCTGCCCTGCCTTCAAAATAAAGCTTAGGGTAATGGTAGCACAGAACTTGAGGGAGTAGCCAGCCAATATCTGATTTTACCCAAGGTGCACGCCACAAGATAGAACCTATACCTGGCACTGTTTGAGTAACCAAGAACCAGAGATTAGATAGCCCAGAGACCGATGGTAAAACCAAACACTACTGATCAAAACAGAAGTATCAATAAAATGACTCCTAATGATATTCTGCTATATTCTTAGATCAGTGCCTTATCCAGTCACCGTATGGCTTCCTATGGAAGAAAGGAGCAGCAACAGCCAGACATTATGCAGAAAGTAAGTCTAAATAGGAGATCTCCATCAAATCCCTCCTCGCACCTGTGATTATATAAGAGCCAGAGGGGATAGAGAACACCAGGAGAACAAGACCCTCTGAATCAACTAAGCAAGGAGCCTATGAGCTCACAGAGACTGAAGTAGCAAGTGCAGGGCCTTCAAGAGTCTACACCAGGTCCTCGGTATAAATACTATAGCTATTAGCTTAGTACTCTTATGGGACTGCTAACTATGAGAACGAGGGAGTCTCTGATTTTTTCTTGTGCCTACTCTTGGGACTTTTTTCCTCCTGTTAAGTTGTCTTGTCCAACTTCAATATGATCGTTTTTGTTTCATCTTGTATTTTATTTTGTCATGTTTGGTTGTTATCTCTTAGAAGCCTGTTGTTTTCTAATAAGAGACAAAAGGGAAGTGGCTCCAAAGGAGACAGGAGGCAGGAAAGAACTGGAAGGAATAGAGGGAGGAGAAACTATAAGCAAGATATACTGTATGAGAAAAAAATCTATTTTCAATAAAAGGAAAGAAAAGTGGAAAAAAAATCTCAGGAATCTACTTAGCATTTTTCCTTACGTGGATTTTTTACTTCAAGCCAACAAGGTCCTTTGATCTTTCTGTTCATCAAGAACAGTTCCAAGCTAGACGTGTTGGTTCCAAATACATGAGAAAATGTTTCACCTTTCAAATGCTGTGGAAGCTGTGGCATTTCCGCCTGAAGAAGAAAAAAGTTCATTTTGTTTAAAACTATTACTTCGCATTTTCCCGTCGATATTTGAAATAAACAAAGCTTCTATGGAGCAACAGAAGAACCCCTTTGATATATAGGAAATGTAATTTACTATAAATGAATCTGAAACAATTCACAATGGAAAACAAAAACAATTCACTATGACAAAATAATGCATCTTGATGACACCTGTTAGAAGAAAAATAGGACAAGAAGCTCCCTCAAAAGAGAATGTCTGTCCAGAGTTGTCCTGTCTCACTAATAAAGAATAGCCAAGTAAGCACCACACGATTAGAAAAATGAAAGCAATAGAATGGGACTCACTGAAATTGTTTTCAAGTTATTTTTCATCATCATCACTGTCAAAAAAATTCCTTTTCCAACATCAGGATGAAAAGAGCAGAACAGAGGTAAAAAGGTAAACAGTCCAGCTAACAGCCAGAGCAAGTACTTTGCCTCTCAGAGGAGCAGGAACAGCACTGTAGCAACTCCTCTCTCACCAGACATTTCTGTAGACTGATAAGTCCAACTCCACCATGCAGCATATGCGTTCCACTTGACAAATGCTTCTGCTATTTCAGCTTTCTTATTGAAGATGTATACGTGAAAGGCAGTATAACTTATGCTCTATTACTTAATTTTACCTATTTCAATGATTAATGAACTGTGGGCTTCAAGAATCCTGCCAATACTCCTAACTAAAAGCCAGATGAAGATTCAAAGATGAAAAAAAGTCATTCAAAACTAAGCCCCAGTTTTCTTTGTCTGACTTACCGAGTATCTAACTTCCAAGTACTCAGATTTTTCTGGAACATCAGGTATCTCAAAAGCATAGTTCTTCTCTACTGTCTGGGTAAGCAGATATTTTAAAAATTATCAGGACAAAATCTTTGCAAAAATTAAACCAGCCAGTATGATATACATATAATAAATGTTCACATATTTAATCATAAGAAATCTAGCATCCTAACAGAATACCAAAATAAACAAAAGAGATAGTTTTTCTCCTTTCAACTAATACTAGAAACACCTACTGACAAAAATATTAAAGAACATCTCTTGAACTTAAGAAATAAGTGCATACAAGGGGAACAATAAAAGACTGATTTCTTAAAATGATAATGCACTAAATCATTGCTACTATTTGAAATTAAACAACTGTATCTTGCTGTAAAAATTCAACTGACGTTATAAATTCACCTCATATGCAGTGAGTATCAGCTATGTATTAAAAATTACTATAGTATAAGTTATCACCTAATATAAATTAAGTGATTTAACTCTGCAACTTTTGCAATATGGCTCCTTTTTCAGCACAGAAAACTGAGTGCACTTTCCATAGTTACACACTAGTACATACAGGGCAAAGTTTGAATACACAAGCAATTGAGCCCCAGCACCTACATTCTTTACTATCATACAAAATATACTGTTTCCGAAATTTTGGGGTTTGGAGTTTTTTATTGCTGTCTGTCTATAGTGATGGTGATCAAACTTGGGGCTCTTTGTATTGTTTCTGGAATTTTGAAGATGTGACTCTCAATTTCAAGCTCAAATAATTAAGAGTGTTAGCCTATCTTTAGCAACTCAATTCTCCCTTTACTGAAACCATTTATATAGCCAGTATTTTCAAATGGGCTACAGTTCCCACATTCATAGCCAAAGGCATCAATAGCTTAGCAAAATCAAGACAATACCCCACACAGATCACACAAAGAGAACATTTTCATTCTGTCAGAAACAGTATCATAGGGATGGATTTTTAAAGACAAAGCCTTACCCACCTCTTAAGCAAAATTGCACTGACAGTAACTAGTATAAACAAATCAGAATAGTTTCTTCATTTCAGAAAAGGAATACATGATATATTGTAGGAACTGGGGGCAACTAATTTGCTTCAAATCATTTTTCTATTCAAATTCATGACCATTATTTTGTAAGTGATTTTAAAAGAAACAAAGTAGTTTTGCAAATTTAGCATACTGTTTTTACATTCACACCTATAAAATTTCCATTTAATGAGTTCCAACTATGCAGAAGGCATTCTGCATGAATGTGCAGTTAACTATCTAGCAAGTCAGAAAATAAACAAGAACCATAAAAATTACAGTATCGACTACAAACCTTGGACTTGAACTTCATTATTTTATATTTTGCTGCAATTTTTGAGTCAAATTCTTCATAAACGTCCTTCATTGTAACTGGAGTTGTTGTTTCTTTCCCTGTGTTTAGGTCAGTTTTCTGTTATCCCATGGAAAGAATAATGAAGGGAAAAGAGTATAAGTCTTCTCATCCATGAAAAACAGAAGCCTAAATCAATTTCCACCTCTACTCATTTAAACACTGACTACCACAGTCTTACAAATGAGTGTGAAGACATAGACTTAAAAAGTATACTAAATCCAATGTCAAATCCCTCCAGTGCATTATAAAAGCCAATCAGAAATAAAGATGACCAAACCTACAAAATGGGAAAAACAAGTTTTAAAACCTGGCCCAGAAGTTCCACAGTTAAACTAAGATGGAAAGGGGAAAGGACTAGGGCTTAAAGGGATTCGAGATGTTAAAAGTACAGATAAAGAAGGGAAAGGAAATGGAAATGATTTTGTTAATTAGTCATGGAGATGATGTTACTGCTGCGTAGAGAGCAAAAACATGAAAACTGAATCAAATGCCATTGCAGAGACTTTTAGTTACAAGTCCATAGTGCTAGGCAAAAGGGGAATAAGGAAAAAAAAGTAAGCATTACATATATTTTAAATTTTATTATTTTTTAAACTATGTCTATGAAGCCTAGCACAGTGACACATCTTTAATCCTGACACTCAGGAGGCAGCGGCATGTGGATCTCCATGAGTTCAAGGCCAACATGGCCTATATAGTGAGTTCCAGGCCAGGCATAGCTTAGGCAGTAAGACCCTTTGCCAAAAATAAACAAAAATTATGTCTATGTGTGTGTCTATGTATATGAAGGTGCCAGTGGAATCTAAGCCATCTTTCCAGCCTCCAGCAATATATATTTTAAGTTTTTATTATAAAAATAGAAAAACTCAGTTATACTTCATTTCTATACTTTTTAAATTAAAATTGTGTCATTCACAATTACTGAGATTAAAAGGTAAATCACTAATGTTTACCATTTCACGTGGAAGGAAGTAAAGTGTTCGCTCAATGTTTTTCACCATAACACAACAGCTCACATGGATTTGGGCAGATTCGATCCACACTTTGCCAAACAGAAAAACCACACCTGAAGAAACAAAGGAAAACAAAAGGAAATAAAACTTTCAAGTAAATCGAATTAAAGTGGCAAGTCAAAGGCCCAATGAATTGTGTTCACATATTTACACCTAGTTCATATTTGTATTCCCTTATATTCTTCTAAGATCACCAGGTAATAAATACTGTAGCATTAAAATGTGGCTTTGCAAACATCAAGTCACTATTCATAAAAACTGGCTGTCAAGTAAGAACTCCAAATATTTGATAGCCAACTCAAGAGATGGTCAACTTTGCAAAATCCTGGGATTCCTGAATTATAAGTAATCAATACAACCACTCAAAACAGCCACTGATCTTAGACACTAAGGAAATTCTGACACATGCAAAGGTTACTGTTCACAAGGCCAATTACTCTAGTTTCACAAGACAGTTCATCAGTGTTTTCTTTTGTCACTCATCCTGGCAAAAAGAAGTAAGACCACCCAAGGATTTTCATTTCTGCAGATGATTCAAACTCTTACAAAGATTGTGGAATTTTCAACAAGAAGATGGGGTGTATAAGTGGGGAATATAAAGAGAGGGAAAGGGAATACAGAGAATAATTTAAAAAAATCTTCAGAGTAGCACAGAAAATTAGAAGTCATCCTTACAACAGTTAAAGATAAAAAAAACAAAATTCCATGCAAAGAAAAAATGAACACCCTAATATTGGATTCAAAGACTCAAATAGCTCATTTTACAGTCAAACTAATATCACACTTCATGCAACACATTTGACACTGTTTATGCCTCATTTGCCACAAAAAGATCATGGTAAACAAAGATTACATTCCTCTCCCCAAAGTTACTAGCTGAAACCAGGTGCAGTCAGGATTATTCAACCTTGAAAAAGTCATAATGAAGACAGGATATGTTCCGATATGCAAAGAGTAAGATTCTTTTCATAATTATGGTTCATTCAGCAATAACTGACTGACTTAGAATCTGGAAGAAAGTGAGCAACAATAACGGGGAATTTAAACATACTCCGTTCTTATTAGCAGCATTGACTTCACCAAAGCATAGTGATCAGTAGCAACCATCATGATGAAACTGTTCAAGCCCTTAAGATTAAAGCTTTTAAAAGCTATTTTATTTAACCCATTGGCATCATAAACAGAAACATATGCCACTGCAGAGAATGCAACTTGAGAAGTGCCACAGTAAAGGAAAGTGGACTTAGAGAGGGAAGCAGAGACTTATGATAGGAAAGGGCCAAGGGTACATTTTTCAGTCATGCTGGAGATTGAACTCAGGACCTTACGTATTCTAAGCACATGTTCTGCCACTGCTATAGTGCATTAAACGTATTTTACATTTTTTTTTCAGTATTGCTCAGGTTGCCCTCAAACTTCTTAGCTGAAGAGACCCTTCCACCTCACCTGGGTAACACAACAGAGCCAACCATGTTGGCAGAGATATGGGTGAGCCAGTCTTAAGTTGTTAGTGTGGAAGAGCTGACCCCACTACTCATCTGTCATTCAGGGGTGTGGGTGGAGGAAAGATGTCCCCTTACTCCCCCCTACCTGCAACAGACTAATGAGATCACCCGCCCCCCTTGCCAACTACAGCACTCAGGAAAGCGGGCCCTGCTCCTCATCTAGACATTACAGCAGTTGGCCTTGTTGTCTGAAGTATGTGAGCAAATGAGAGCTGTCCCCATTACTCATCTGACATGTGGTCACATGGGTAGAGAGATACCATCCATTCCCACACCAAC
>LOEQ01000999.1:255366-275000 GCA_001685075.1 Bramus lutescens | reverse complement strand
CTTATTATATATATATATATATATTTAAACACGTATTACTTTGGGGAACACATACAAGGTGTGTTCCATGAAAAATGCACTGTGAGATGCTCATAGAAGACTTATAACTACCCTGACCTGAGCCAGCAGGTAGTTCTTCAGTGACAGTAGCCTAAGGGAGAAGACCAGGGGACCAGAAGATAAAGACAACAAGAAAGTTTAGGACCAAGAGGTCTTATACAAGCTATGTCTCATACCAATCAAGTTTATTAGGAAGGACAACATCTTATATATAGTTTTCAAGGCAGGGGATGGAACAGAGTTAGCACAAAGCCATCATACAATGGGATGAAGTCGGCGTGAAGCTAATCAAGCCATGTTACACAAAGGGAGCATCATACAATGGGATCTTCATTGAGTGAAGCTAATCAAGCAATGTTACACAAAGAGAGCACAGTAGATCTCAACTTCATCACAATCTGAGCACACAACGGCCTTGGGACTGGTAACTACAGTATCTTTAGGGGGAAAAGTCAAGTTTCCGGGAACTAAAACCTTAACTCTTTTGAGGTGTTAACCCTAGACCCAGACTGAACCTTGACAAGTCTTCCACTGGGCAAGGACACAGAGCTAGGTCCCATTTGTCCTTTCATTGGGGCCTCTGAGAAAACCTTGGATCAGCCTGACTTGCTATCTAATGCTGGTCCTAGAGGGAGCGCTCAACCTGTGTTAGTAGTTTGTTTCTGTTGCTGTGATAAAAACCTCAACAAAAATCAATGTAGGGGTTTAAGGAGTCTACTGTAGCTTATAATTTCATGTTTGAATTTGTCTGTCTGTGTGGGAGGTCAAGACAGGAACTTCAGACACAGGGTGGTTATGTCACATCCGCAGTCAACAGTAGAGAGACGTGAATACCTACATGCTCATATGCTGCCTTACTCAGCTCCATGTCTCCATTCTTACAAAGATCAGGACCACCCCTGCCAGGAAATGGTGCCACCCACAGTGATGTGGGTCTTTACACATTAGTCAACTTAAGATATGCTCACAGGCCAACCCAGTGTAGACAATCCTTCACTGAGGATATCTTCCTAGGTGATGCTAGGTTGTGAAAAGTTGACAATCAAAACTAACCATCACATTTTTCTTTGCAGACACCCACACAGCCTAGTAGGAGATTCTGCTGTGTGGCAACTACTCAGGAATACTGGCGATCTCCTTCACATGGCCTGCCTCCCTGCCCTAGCCCTAGCCCTAACCCTATTCCTCTCCCATCACCCTGCCTGTATAACCCACACCCTGTCCTCACTACAGATGTGAATGAGTGTGACATGAATCCCCAGCTCTTTCTCCATGGGAACTTTGAGAACTCAAAAGGTTCCTTTACCTGTCATTGCCACCTGGGCTATGCCATCAGGAAGGGAGCTCCAGGCTGCTCTGGTGAGTGAAAAGTCAGCCAGCTGGAGCCGGAGAGATCCAAAGAGCCAGCTTGAAGATCATTAGCACTGTCTCAATGCCTTAGGATAGAAGACTCATTCTTACCCTTTAAACTAATGAAACCTCTTGACAATAAAGCACCCTGGAAGCCTCTTAAAGAGCTCAATAGAGGGAAGCCCAAAGGAGAGAGCAGCATTCCCAACGCAAGCAAACCAGATGGTTTTTTGCATGATACAGGGATTAGCATTTAAACATCTAACTAGTTAAAGAATTCACATCTCAGATCAAACACAAATCAACACACACCTGGTGACTTCGAACCCCAGAATATTTTCTCTATCTAGAATGACAGCTAGAAGGCTGGAATCAGGGGATGGGTGGGTAGATTTCTTCTTGGTACAGAGAAAGGACCTGCCCTAGGCATCTCTCCAACTTCTGGTTGTTGTTGGCAGTCTGTGGTAGAATTTTATTCACAAGAACATTATGCCCACAGCTGCTTTTATATTTGCCTGGTATTCTCTGTCTGTCTGTGCCCAAATTCCCCCTTAGGAGAGCTGATTGAATCAGGATGCAAAACAAACCATGATAACACTGTAACTTAGTGGCATCTACAAAGATCATTTTTAACTAAGGTCACCTTCATAGATGTGGGAGATCATAATTCTCTCTCCCTGTGTCCCCCCCTTTTCCCTCTGTGTGTGTGGGGGGGGTGGGTGGTGTTGTATCCACACACACAACTGTGTTTTTGTAGGAAGGGATACATGTTCGAGTGGATGCTTATAGAGACCATAGGTCAACCTTGTGTTGTTTCTCATATCCACCCTACTTTTTTGAAGCAGGGTCTCTCTCTGAATTTGATGCAGGGCAGTTAGATAGACTAGGCTAACTGGCCAGTGAGTGTGAAGAAATCATTCTGTCTCTGCTTCTCTTGACGTAGGATTACAAGCACGCCCCACCATGCTTGACTTTTTATATGGGTGCTAGAGATTAAACTCAGGTCCTTAAGTTTATATAGCCAGCACTTAACCAACTGAACTGTCTCAGGCCCACACAATTCTTTAAACATTTTGTTTACATATGTATGTATTATGTATGTATTTTGAAGCACTGGGGATCAAATCCAGAACCTTTCTCATGCTAGACACACACTCTTTCAGTGAACTACCTATCCAGTCAAACTCCAATACTTCTTTGAAGTTATTAGGGTTGATATAAACTTTTACTTTAAAATTTATTTATAATCAAGTATAGTGGTTCACATATGTTACACCTGTACTCATGAGATCAAAGCAGAAGGATCTCAAATGCCAGGCCAGCCTGTTCTACATAGTGAAACCATGTCTGTCTCAAAACAACAAAATAACGGGCTTGGGTATGGCTCAGTGCTAGAGACCCTGCCTGGAGTGTGTAAATTCCTGAGTTCAATGACCAGACTCTATGAAGACAGACAGATAGATAGAAATAGATAGGTGGATGGATAATATATAACCTTTATTAAAAATGATGGATGAAAGATGATAGACAGACAGATAAATAGATACCTTTAAAATGAATGGATGGATGATAGACAGATGATAGATAACTAACCTTAGAAAAATGAATTGATTGATGGGTAAAAAATAAAATATGTTCATGCAAGTCAAAGTGAGGAACTATATAGAAAATGTTTATTTAGTAAACAGTGGCTCACACTGATTCAAAATTGGAAAACCTGGTATAGATAGGCATCTTGGTTTAAATGTTCATTGGATAATTGCGCTTAATGTCTACCATGAGTCATTTCTGGGGGCCACTGCAAGTCAGATCTGGTGGCCTTGAGGCTTCTTTCTTGGGCTATAGAAGAAAATAGAAGGTCCTTGGGAAGGCCAGTCTTCCATCTGTCTTTCTATTGCTGCCTCTCTGAGTTTTCCCTGCTGTGGCTGCTTCCTACCACTGTTCCCTCTCCCCTCAGATGTGGACGAATGTGAGTTTAAAAGACACAATTGTGACAGGCACGCCTCCTGTCTCAATATCCCTGGGAGTTTCATCTGTAGATGCCACCCAGGCTGGACTGGGGATGGCTTCAAATGCCACGGTGAGTACCTAGGGGCAGGATATCCCTGAAAGGTGGAGAGGTAGGTGGAAGGCAAGGCAGGATTAAGGGTGGAAGACCAGGAGATGATCTGTGAGAACCATGTGGGGCTGGGATTGGAGAGTCAGTCTCCCCACAGCCTCAGTCCATACCAGGGGATCCTGGCTCTGTCTGCTGCAGACCTGGATGAATGTGCCATCCAGCAACATCGTTGTGCTCCGGAAGCTGGCTGCCTCAATACCCTGGGCTCCTACCACTGCACGTGCCAACCAGGATTTGTTGGAGATGGCTTATTCTGTGAAGGTGAAGTGGAGGGCAGGGCCTGAATGGGACAACCACAGTGCCAAAGTTGTCCTCCCCTGCCCCATGGGTACTAGAGGGTCTAGGTCCTTAGCTCACAGAGCCACTCTCTGCATGCCCATCCGTCCTCTCTTTTGGTTACCATATTTTTTTCTTATTTTTAAAAAATTATTGTTATTACATTGTGTGTGTGCACAGATGTGTGGGAGGATGCACTCATGTACAGGTGCACATATATGTGAGTACGTGCGGAGGCCAGAGGTTAACTTCAAGTTCCTTCCTCAGGAGTCATTCACCTTGGGCTGGTGGTTAGTTATGGGTTTCATTTGGCTGGTCTATTGGTTGGTTTGGGTTGGGTTGTTGTTGTTATTATTGTTGTTTGTTTGTTTCATGTTTTGTTTTGCTTTGTTTGGGGGCAGTTTTTCTGGTTGGGACCCCTAGGACTCACCAATTAAGCTATACTGGTTGGCTAGTGATCTCCGAGGATTCAGGGATCTCCATCTCCCCAGAATGGATCACACATTTGTGCCACCATACCTGGCTTTATCCACCTGGGTGCTGGAGGTCAAATTCTGATTATTATGTTGGTGTAGCAAGAATTTACCAGCTGAGCTATCTCCACAGGCTTTTTCCTCCCCAATTCTTTTATTATTAGCTTTTCCTTATGATCTACACCACTGTAGTCAATTTAATCCTCTTCTTGCTTCCTTGACTGTGAATCTGTGTGCATCCAACTGGACCCTACATGTCAGGGGCCACCTTTTCACTCCGAATCCCCCATCTTGGTTATCTGCCTATTCAGAGTTAGCATATGAGTTCCCAGGGCTCTCACCTGAGATTCTGGATGAGAATAAATGGTTAAGTCCAAGGCACTTCCTGCCCATTCAATGTGGGTCCTAACCCAGTTGGTTCTCAGCCCTATGCTCTCTCAGACAAGGATGAATGCATGGAGAATGTGGGCCTCTGTGATAATGGACAGTACCTCAATGTACCTGGTGGGTACCACTGTGAATGTGATATACGCTTCAACCCTACCAAGAACCAGCGAGATTGCTGGGGTAAGTCTCAGCCTAGCCCAGTCCAACCCAATGGATGTATACAGTGGACTAGTTTCCAGAGCATACAATCAAACATGGTAGGCTGAAATGAGGTCCCTACAGATGTGGATGAGTGTGCTCTTGGGAACCTGTGCATGTTTGGAAACTGTGAAAACCTGCCTGGAATGTTCCGCTGCATCTGTGAGGATGGCTATGAACTGGACAAAACTGGAAACAACTGCACAGGTATGGAGTCACCCTGGCTGGGGAGTAAGCCATGTCCCCCTTACACCCACATTGGCAGCTCTTCTAAAATAGTTTCCACCACCCCCTTTTGTGTATATGTGTGTATTTGGGGGTATGTACCTATGTACATGCATTTGGTGTATGTGTGGGCAAATATGCATGTGAGTCCAGAGGAGGATGTCAGGCATCCTGCTCTATCATGCTCCATCTTATTCCCCCGAGACAGGATCTGTAGCTGAACCTGGAGCAAAGCTGGCAGCCAGAAAGCTGGAGCAATCCTCCTGTCTCCACTATTAGCCCTAGTGTTGCAGGAGAGCATTCAAGCTTTGTACATTGGTGCTAAGAATTTGAGCCCAGGCCTTTGTGTTCTTACCCACTTAGGCAGCTTCTTTGGCTCTCATTACTCTTTTATTTAAAATTTTTATTTTTAGATTTATTTATTTTATATGTATGAGAGCTTTGCCTGAATGTGTGTAACTACACCACATGCATGCCAGGTGCCCATGGAGAATAGAAGAGGGACTTGCCTGGAACTGGAGTTACAGATGGTTGTGAGCCACCATGTGGGTGCTAGAAACTGAACTTAGGTCCTTTGCAATAGCAACAAATACCCTCAACTACTAAGCCATCTTTCCATCCCCACTTTCTGTTTTTAATCATTGTGATCATTGCTGTTCAGTTTCTTTTATGTTGGTTGATAAAGTATCCTGGAAACAAGCAACTTAGGAGAGAAAAGAAAGAAGTCAGTTTCCACCCCCAAGTCTACCACTGTGGGCAAGTTATAACAGCAGGATCTTGAGACAGCAAATCATATCACATTCACATCAAAGGGCAGAGAGAGAATAAATGCATGGAAAATAAATTCGTGCATGCTTGCTTCTATGCTTATGCAAAGAAGCTTCATTTCTCTACTCCTCTAAGTGTGCTTAGGGAATGGTACAACTTCATCTTCCCATATCAATTAATGTAACTAATACAACTCCCACTGACATGCCCCAGGCCAATCCAATGGAGACAGTCCCTCACTGAAACTCTCTTCCCATGTTATTCTAGGTTGTGTTCAGTTGGTTTTTAGAAGTGACCAGCACAATTGCCCTCTCATCATCTCCTGAGCAAATGCAGTGGACAAATGAAGTGCCCTCTGCACCACATCTGCTAAATGGTCCCCTACCCCAGTGTCTTTAATAACAGGTGGTGAAAATTTTCTGCATTCTTTCTAGGTATCTTTTGCCACCAGTAGCTCTCCTGTAGACGATATGTAAATAGACGGACTCAGTCATGTGTCAATAAAACTTTATTGAGACAAATAAGCTCTGGTCACATTTGGCCTTCAGTGTGGCTTTCCAACACCTCAATCAAAGGTGTTTTCTAATCTTAGTTTTATACATTGGCTGTGGGAAGCTAAAGAATAAAGAGTGTGGAGGGGAATAAACCTAGGCCAGTGGAACTGAGCAGAGGAAGGGAGATTGCTGAATGGCCAAGGCAGACTCTTGAGGCCATGTCCTCTTTGGCTCCATCCGAGGGAACAACAAAGATTCATACTCCAGCACCTGAGTGGGCCCATTAAATCTATGGCCACTCAGGAGAAAGGGAGGGATGGGGTACAGCGAAGTCTCTTAGCAGATGATGGTGTGTGTGCCTCATAGATGTTGATGAGTATGCAAATCCTGTGAACTGCATCAATGGCCTATGTGTTAACACACCTGGCAGCTACCTCTGCAACTGCCACCAGGACTTTCAGCTTACCCCAGTGGGACCAGCTGTGTCGGTGAGTACACATCTGGCAACAGCTGAGTAACTCAGGAGTCCGTATTACTGGCAGGGCTATGGCCTGGGTCACCTTGAATGTCAACTTGTATGGATTCTCCTGCTCCCAACATGCAGGACAAGTATGGGCTGAGAAGTCATCTGTTGTGATACTGCCTTCTGGTCTAGATACACATGGTCACATGCACTCACAATTTTACACATGTGCATACCTTCCCTGCCCATTCAGGAATATATTCAACCACTACATACAAATACACAGGCATATATGGAGGCATACACAGTTGTTACACATAGAAATGCATGGTTCTAGTCAAGGACAACAGCAAAAGTTACATATAAAGAACTACATAAGGTAAGACAGACAACTACACAGAGACATGCAATTATACATAGCATGGTTACACCCAGAGAAGAACACTGAGGCACACACAATTACCATAGAGACACACTTACAGAGACAATGTTTAGATGCATTACATGCAGTTTCTTGGAAGACAACAGTTACCCACAAAAAAACACAACTACATGCAGACACTGTTACATACAGAGACAGCGACTGCTTATACAGAGGCACACACAACTACACACACAGACATAATTACAGTCAGAGACAACATCTATACACATATACACTGTTATAGTCAAGTTACACATGGGATATATAAACTCATGGTTACATAGACACAGGTAGATACAGAGACAACCATTACACACATAGAAGCACAATTCTTTACATAGACACATACAGTTACATGTAAGGATATATATAGTATA
The DNA here is from genome assembly GCA_001685075.1 of Bramus lutescens. Lineage (NCBI taxonomy): Eukaryota > Metazoa > Chordata > Mammalia > Rodentia > Cricetidae > Bramus > Bramus lutescens. The sequence continues at coordinate 267,386 of LOEQ01000999.1, read as the reverse complement.
GTTAGAGATACCATTTGCATACATACATATGCATGCAGTTAACATACAAGATCAAATTGCACACAGAAAAACACTTAAGTACAGATTCATAGACACACAGAGTGAAATTTGTAATACAGAGATACATAATACTACATAGACACATGTCACACAGAGACCTGTGGTGAGAAACAAATTATACACAGATATACTAAGACACAGAGAAACATTTATGCACACAAATTTGCAACACACAGATACATAGTAACACAGTAACAGCGACAAGTTACACAAAGAAAAAACACACTCAAATACAGACAAATAGACAGAGACGTCCAGTAATACACATAGAAATCTGGTAGCATGTTGTTTGTTCCTGGCTGCTCAGCCCTGAAATAACCACACAGAAATTGTATTAATTAAATCACTGCTTGGCCTACTTGCTCTAGCTTCTTATTGGCTAACTCTTATATTTAATTTAACCCATTTATATTATTTTATATTTTACTTTGAGGGTTGTGGCCTACCGGCAAGGTTTTTACTACAGCCTCACATCTTTCCCCTCTGGTGGCTACATGGCATCTCCTGACTCTGCCTTCTTTCTCTCAGCATTCAGTTTAGTTTTTCCCGCCTACCTCTATTCTGCCCTGTGCAGACCCAAGACAGTTTCTTTATTCATGAATCAATAAAAGCAACACATAGGCATAAGGACTTCCCTCACCATTTCCCCTTTCTGTTTAAATAAAAAGGAAGGTTTTAACTTTAACATAGTAAAATTACATATAACAAAATAGGTATTAAGCAAGAATTATGGTTACAACATTTATAACTACTTTATCTTTTATCATAACTAAAAAACTATAATTATAACTATCTATTCACAAATATACACATATACAGAAAAGTTATACACAATACAGTTATACACAAAGACAAGTTACATGCAGAGAAACACACTAACATGATATAAAGTTACATACAAAGAAACATAATTATGCATAGCATATGGCATGCACAAATTCACAGTTACAGATACAACTAGACACATTAATACACACAGTTACCCAAAGATATACAGTAACAGTCAGAGATGGTAATTACACACATGTATGCACACAGCACATGCCACATATAAACTCACACACAGTTACACACAGACAGACACACAGAACAGAGAGGGAGGCCACAGTTACTCAGGAACACACACACATGCAACCAGGAAGTCATGGAGGTCATGGTACCACAGAGAAATACATAGTTTCTTCATGTGCTAACCACCCATTTTTGCCTGTGCAGACACTCAGACCATGATCTGTTTCCTGGATGTACAGGACCAAGATGACGGTGGCATTTCCTGTAGTGCAGAGATTGGAAGTGGTGTCAGCAGAGCATCTTGTTGTTGTTCCCTGGGTCAGGCCTGGGGAAACCCCTGAAAGCTGTGTCCAACAGGCAACACCTGTGTGTCCCTGCAGGCCAGCGAGCCTAAGCCAGAGACTAAGAAGTTTGCAGGTTATCTCTGCCTACAGAAGGCTTTGGAGGACAAGAAAATAGAACCAGGAAGGAAAAGGATCTTGGGTCACAAAGTATACCCTTGCCAGTTCAAAGGCCAGACCTCTCTCCAATTTTGCTTTCTATAAATTCTCTCTGTGTTTGTATTCAGTCCATCACTCAATCAGTCAGCAAACAATGAGTTCCTATATGCTTTGCGCTAGGGACTAGGGATCCAGAAAACTGCAGGTCCCAAGTAGGGTACGGGTTTGGAGGATGAGTAAAGTGGAAAGAGTGAGGTGCAGTAGGAACAGAATCCCTCAGGATCTACTATCCTTGCTCTGGATGGGAATCAATGTTTATACATACACCCCCAATACTAGAGTATACTGAATCACTAAGCCGCTCCACAAAGCTAAGGGTATGAATCATGGTTGGTTCAGCAAAGCAAAGGAAGGGGGATCCATGTTGCATCTTTTTCAAGGGGCCCTCTCCCATCCACTAGGTTTTACCCAAGTACCTCTCTTCATAGTTCCTCATGTAAGCCTGTTTCCCTTGCAGCAGCGTATAGGACCCTGTGCCCCGGTGGTAAGGGTTTCCAGCCAAATCCCATCACTTTGATTCTGGAAGGTGAGTTCCTGACAGACTATTGATCCAGCTATGCACTGATGGGTCTTTCTCTCATCAGCACATTGCCAAGTGTCCAGGGGGGCAGCCTGGGGAAACATATTCTCTTACTTGGAGGCTTTGTTGCAGAACCAAATTATGTATGAAATTTTAATCTGTTCTGTCATTTCTTCTGTCAGTTGTTTGTTTATTAATTGAGCTTTCCTTCTATCCACTTGTCTATCCATCAATTCTTCCATCCATCCAACCACCCAACCTTTCAGACAACCAGTCAATTAGCCAGCCAGCCTCCATTTACCTATATACCCATGGATACCTACCCACATACCCATCTATTCCTTCATCTATCCATCCATCCTCCATCTATCTATACCCATGCATCCATCCATTCATCATCCATCAGTTCATCCCATTTCCCACCCACCCATATAATCCACTCATCCTCATCCTATCCATCTACTCACCCATCCACTTAACTACCCATATCATTCACCCATGCTCTGTCATCATCTGCCTTAGTTACTCTCCTACTGTGACAGGATACCATGACTAAGGCAATCTATAGAAGAAAGAGATTGTTTAAATCTTATAATTCAGAGTTTAGAGCCCATTACCATCATGGCGGAGAGCACGGCAGCTGGCAGGAATAACCTCCTCCAACAAGGCCACACATTGTAATCTTTCCCAAATATTTCAACCAACTGGGAACCAAGTATTCAGGCATTTGAACCTAGAGGGTCCATTCTCGTTCAAATCACCACACCATCTACTCATTCAGTTATCCGCATTTATCCATCTACGCATCCATCCATTCATCTATCCATTTCTTTTCTATCCATCCATCCATCAATCTCCCATCCACCCCATCCAATCATTCATCTACCTATTTCTTATCTATTCATCCATGCATGCATCGATCCCTCCATCTCCAAGTTTACATTCATTTTCCATCCACTTCATTGACCCATCTTCCATCTACCAATATCATCTGCCCATCCTCTATCCTTATTGATTCATCTAACTGCTTGCCTCTCTACTCATCCTTCCATTTATCCACACGTGATCCTCTCATCCACTGACCTACTTACATATTCACCCAGTCACTATTTTCATATCCAAAAATCAATCCTTCCGTCAATCACTACTTTTCATATCCAGCCCTCAATCTTCCCATCTATTCTGTTCTTGGGGAATGATGATGTTAGAAAAGATATTCTAGCCTGAGGAAACTATCATGCATGAGAATATGAAATTAAGATGGGATTAAAGGAGTTGGGCTCAAGCCAGCAATGACTCAAGTATCCAGCCATTGAGATAGAGTTTCTAAATGCCCAACAGTTATGGGAATAACTATTGGGGGAATACTTTAAAGAGCCCATAAGATCCTGAGCAGCTTGTGGGGATCCCTCAAGTCCTCTGCTGGATTTAGCTCTCCTCCTCAGCTTCCTCAATTCCTGACAGACATCAATGAATGTCAGGAGCTACCCAGACTTTGCCAGGGAGGCAACTGCACCAACGCCTTCGGTACCTACCAATGTGAGTGTCCTCCTGGATACAGCCTCAGTGAAGATACCCGCACCTGTGAGCGTGAGTGTGGGCTCTGCCCAGGCTAGGCCGGGCACTTCCTCTCCATCCCTGCCATGATGCTCTGCCAAGCTTTCTAAGGTCAGGGATGCAGGCTAACTGAATGCCCCCTTTACATCCTGCCACCCCCACTTTTCTCACTCATCAGTCCCCTTCCTTCTTCATTCCACTAACTTGTAAATAACATAGCTTAATAGCAACCTTGACATTCCTCCCTTGAGCCAAAGATGACCAAGGTCCATGGCTAACTGTGTGAAAGGACATGAGAAGGAATGGTCTCACCTTGGCTTCAAATACACTTCACATGTCTCTCTATTGTCCTTGATTGAGCACGTAGTAGTGCCCAACTCAGGGCCAGGACTGTGGGTTACCACTGTGCTGGAGATCCTATATTAATATCTGTCTACTACAACGTCCCCATAAGGAAGGGTTTTATATTATGATCCCACATTTTAGATGTAGAAACTAAGGCTTAAGAGGATTAAGTGACTTCGAGGTGGTGTGGGTCAGCTTGAGCCTGACCATTCTAAAACTGAAGCCTGGGCTCTTTAATATAATCAACAGGTCACAGCCACCCAGCCACCTAGACAACTACATGGATGGATGGATGGATGGATGGATGGATGGATAAGATTGTTGAAGATAGATAGGTAGATAGATAGATAGATAGATAGATAGATAGATAGATAGATAGATAGATATTCTACCTAAAATCAGCTTATGTTGAGATAATAACAGTAGTTGCTTGATCTTTGTGGCTGGTACCTTGGTAATTGAAATAGTCTCACAGTGGCTGGGTCACACTAGAGAGGCCAACAACCTGGTAGTTGTTCCGTCCATGGTGCTGGATGCCTCACTAATCCCGGTTAGGAGCTAAAAACCTTGAAAGTTCCTGAAGAGCCATCAGTTCTTAGTATGGAAACCTGGCAATACTGGTTTTACTATCAGATAAAGAATCCTGAGCTGTAGCAACTCAATCAACTCAGAGGCAAGAAGAAAGGTCAGGTGAGCAATAGGCAAGTTATTTTCCTCCTACCATACCCTTTCTGTCAGGGACTTGCCCAGAAGGTGCCATCCACATTTTGAGTGGGTCTTTGCACATCAATTAAGGCAATTGGGACAATCCTTCAGGTGAGGCTTTCTACTCATGTGCTTCTAATATGTGGCAAGTTGGCATTAATACCAACCATGACTGTCACAGTGTATCATCCCCACAATATGCCGTTGGATTCCATCTGCTGATGTGCATGTGTGTGTGTGTTTAGGGGATATGCATGCTGCAGCATTGTGCAGAGGTCAGAGGAGAACTCTCAGGAACTGATTCTCTCCTTGCTTGAGCCCAGGCTTACTATTTCTACCACTTCCCTGAGTCCTCCTGACTGGGCCTACAAGTCAGTTTCTCCTGCCTCCATCTCCCATCTCTGTATAGGATATGTGCCTGTCTCTATGTGTGTATGTGTATGTGCAAGGTGCACATGAAGGTCGGATGGTGTCGAACCCCTGGAACTGGAGTTACAGGCAGCTGTAAGCTGCCTCATTTAGTTGCTGAGAACTGAACTCATAACCTATAGAAGGTATAGCCATTTCTCCATCCCACATCCAGCTTTTAAGATGGATTCCATGGATCTGAACATAGGTCATCAGGATCGGGCTTGCATGGCAAGTACAAATGGGAAGTTATTTCTCCAGCCTGGTAACGGTTTTATGTATTTCCTTTTATAGTGCTAGGGATGGAACCCAGGGTCTCATGCATGTTAGACAGGTGCTGGGCAGCCCCATTGCCAGTCCCTCATTTCCCACTTATGGAAGGACCTTTGCATTTAGGGGCATTCATACGGGGTACTGTCCTGCAGCATCTGTTCTTGTGGTATCTTTGTGTCTTCTGGATATGGAGGTGGTTCTGATATCATTGGATGAGTTAGGGGGTGATTCTCTACTATTTCTGGAAAAGTCTGGATATAATTGGTATTCTTTAATATGTGGTAGAATTCACCAGTGAAGCCATTTGTCCTGGTGTTTTCTTGGTTGGAAGGTTTTAAACTACTGTATTCTGTCTCTTTCTATTATATTGCCATTCAATCTCTCTCTCTCTCTGTGTGTGTGTGTGTGTGTGTGTGTGTGTGTGTGTATAAATCTTCAAGACTTTTTTATGTGCATAAATGCAGTACTCATGGAAGCCAGAAGAGGGCATCAGATACCCTGGAGCTGGCTCAGTGAATGCTCTGCAAGAGCCATCTGTCCAGCTCTTCTAGAAATGTATTCATGTCCTCTTATCAACCTGATTTAGGGGCAGCATGCAGTTATTCATTCTACTGTCTTATGATTCCTGAGTTTCTGTAAGGTTGGAAGTAATGGCCCCACTTCATGTTTCCGTTGCTCTTAGTCTTTTTCATATTTTCTCTTAGTGTCTGGTTTCTGGTTCCTGGTTTCTGTTGCTGACCAAGAAACAAACAAACAAAACCATCATAGGGAGTGTCAACGTGGGTGCTCATGCCACAATGTGCACGTGACAGTCAGAGGACAGCCTTGGGTCAGTCTTTGCTTCCTCCTTATCTAAGACAGGGTCCGTTTGCTCCGTGAGCACCAGGATAGCTATGTGGGATCTGGGGATGCAATCTCAGATCCTCATGTGTATGCAACAATCGCCACCTTCCTGACCCAAATATCTGTGATTTTAAGCTAGTGAAACCAAATAGAAGTCAATAATAAAGTGTCTTCGCTCGGCCTGGAGTAGGGAACCCCTGAGGAAGTCACCCAGACAGTCTCTGACATTTCTCATGCGTCCTCTTCCACCCTTCCCTCCCTTGCAGATATCGGTGAATGCTCCACACACCCAGACACCTGTAGCCCTGGCCCAGGCTACAGCTTAGGAAATTACACCTGTATCTGCCCTGCGGAGTTCCTGCAGGTCAGCAGTGGCAACAACTGTGTGGGTAGGAAGTGTGATGTCTTGGGCTTGAGGCATGGAAGGCTAGTGGTTGCTATGGGAAGGACTGCAAAGGCCCTCAGAGCCATGGAATGTGCAGAAAGAGGTATATTTGAAAGAAGAAATGGAGTACATCTGCATATATTTGATGTGCTTATGTGGAACAAAATGATACTCTAAGACTTAGGAGGCTAGAGTAGCTGTGAGTAGTCCTTCCAGGCCATGCAGTGATCAACAAAGGCTTAAAGAGATTGGAGAAGGGACCTCAAGCCAAAGTGTTAGCATGAATCCATGGATAAACCCTCTCTCCAATCTGCATTCTTACTCTGGCTTGGACCCATTCCCATATCTTTTCTTTTTCTCTTTACCTATTATTTGCTTATTACATGGGAAATGGAGGCTGTGTGTGCATTACGGCACACACGTGCAGGTCAGAGGACAACTTGCAGGATCGTTCTTTCCTTCAACTGTGTGAGCCCAGGAGTCAAGCTCAGGTTGTCAGGCTTGGTGGTAAGCGCCGTTCCCAGCTGAACCATCTCACCAGTCCGCAGGCCGTGTTCTTTACTCCCGCTTCAGCTGCAGACATGAGAAAGAGCATGTGTTTCCGGCACTGTCGTAGAACATGTGGGCACATGATGAACTTCAGTGTGACCCAGAGGATGTGTTGCTGCTCCTACAGCATGGGGCAGCCCTGGAACAGACCCTGCGTGGCCTGTCCCACCCCTGCCAACTGTGAGGGCCCCCCAACCACTTTCTCAGTCTGGCCCCTCCCAGCACATGGTAGATATATGGTAGAGTTAGAGGCTTCTAGCCTTTATTTATCTGCTTTATTCTCTGTGTGTACCACACAAGTGGGTGTGTCTTCATGTGGTATATGCATGTGTGGGTACCCGACTGTGGGGGCCAAAGATCTACTTGGGGTGTTATGTTTTTATAAGCCTTCTACCTTGGTTTTGTTTGTTTGTTCAAAGGCAGATACAGCCCCCAAAGATCCACCCACTCCCAATGGCCCACTTACTTGAGTTAAGCCCTCCCTCTTAAATATTCCACAGCCTCCCAAAGCAGCACCAGCAGCTGGAGACCAAGTATTCAAACACCTGAGCCTGTGGAGGGACATTTCACATTCAAGTCGTGGCACTAAATGTGAGGTTTGGGCTGCTGTAACAAAATAGTTGAGACTAGATTCTTACAAACAGTAGGAGGTCAGGGTTGAAGAGATGAGTTAACAGTATGCACTGCTTTTCCAGAGGACCCGAGTCTGGTTCCCAGCACCCCTGTCAGGTGACTCTGAGCCACCTCGAACTCGAACTCAGGTGCCTGGGGATCTGGCTCCCTCTTTTGGCCACCACTGGCACCTGCATTCACAGACTCAGACATACATACACACATAATTTAAAATAAAATAATCCTTAAAAGAAAAAAATAGGGGTTTTGATCTGGATTTTGGTTTGGGGGTTCTTTTTGCTTAGTCATGCTGGGCTCTGAACCCAGGGCTTTATTCATGGTAGGCAAGCTCTCTACCACTAAACTTCATCCCTAGCCTAAATACAAGTTTATTTAGTCTACAGTGCTAAAGGTTTAGAAGCTCAGTGTAAAGGCACCAGCATCTGGGGGCGGGGGAGCTATCTTACTGCATCCCAGTATGGTGGAGGGTGTCACAGTGTGCAACAGAGCAAGAGTGCCAGTTTGGGTGTCTTTTCTCTTCTTTGAAAGCCACAATGCCACCTCGAGGCCCCACCCTCCTGATCCTGTTTCCTTCCCTTAAGCCCCTTCTCCAAACATCATCAGTGTCCAACTTTGGGACTTAGGTTTCTAACGAGGAAACTTCTGGGGGATACACTCTAAAGACAGCACTAGGGAAGGCTGGGGAAGAGGCTCCTCCTCTCTGGCAGCTTAAAGGCTCATACTGAGACATGTCGGTTGTCTTAGCTTCATTTCTGTTGTAGCAGTAAAATATCCTGACAAAAAGCAGCTTAGAGGAGCTTGTTGTGAGTTTATTTCAGTTGGCAACTTCAGGTTTTGGTCCACCATTACAGGGAAGTCTTAGTTGGGAGCTAAAGATTGAAAGCATGCTTGCTTAGTGTTTGGCTCACCTTCTCCACCCACACAGCCCACAAACCAGGGGATAGAGGAGCCTGATTCTAGATTGGGTCTTCCCACATCAAGAAAGGCAGTGAAGACAATGCCCAGAAACATGTTCAAAGGCCAGCTTGATCTAGGCAGTCCTTCATTGAGACTTTCTCCCCAATTTAATCCAGGTTTTTATGAAGTTTTAGTAAAACTAACCATCACACAGGAACATTGGGGGCTTAAATGCAAGAATCTTCCTTGTGGGAATGGTGGGGGCTGGAGTGAGAGCCTTGAGGTAGTAACTGAAGAGGGTGTGGGTGTGTGGGTGTGGGTGGATGGGTGTGTGGTGTGTGTGTATGTGGTGTGTGTGTGGTGTGTGTGTATGTAGTGTGTGTGGTGTGTGTATGTAGTGTGTGTGTGGTGTGTGTATATGTAGTGTGTGTGGTGTGTGTATGTGTATGTATTTTGTGTAGTGTGGTGTGTGTGTGTGTATATGTGGTATGTGTGTATGTAGTGTGTGTGTGGTGTGTGTATATGTAGTGTGTATGTGTGTGGTGTGTGTGTATGTATTTGTGTGTTGTGTGATGTGTGTGTGCGGTGTGGTATGTGTGTATGTATGTGTGTGTGGTGTGGTGTGTGTATGGTGGGTGTGTATGTGTGTGTGGTGTGTGGTGTGGGGGGGTGTGGTGTGGGTGTGGGTGTATTTACTGGTACATACACTTGTGGACGCCAGAAGTTGACATCAGGGTGTCTTATTCAGGCAATTCTCCACTCTAATTTTTTAGAGCTCTTCATTTATTTTGGCCAGAGTGGCTGGCCAGGGAAATCCAGAGGTTTGCCTGTCTCTGCCTCCCTCATGATGCTAGAAACGAGCATGCACCACCAACCCAGCTTTTATACATGGTTCTGTGATTTAAGCTCAGATCCTCGTGCTCAGAGGCCTGCACTTCAGCAGCTGAGCCACCTCCCTGGTCCTCTCTTTAATAAGGGTTATAAGCATGGCTGGTGCTTTCACCAAAGGAAAACATGCGGGAAGTCTCCCATCTGTGTTCTGGGAAGTACCCTGAATAGACTTGGGGCAGCCTTGAACCTGGAGATAGTCAACACAGAGTAAAAGAAGGTGGGAGGCCAGGCAAGGGCCGAGGGCTGGGCTGGGGGTGCATGGAGGTGCAGCACTCAGAGTGGGCAGCGGTATGGTCTGGGGTTCTGTTTTTCTCTACCCAGCTCCTCTGTGGACCAAAGTGCCAGGGTTCATCACTGACATCCGCATGGGGAAGTTTCTTGGTGAGCAGTCACCAAACCTTCTACCTACAGCCTCAGATTCCTTCATCCAGCCCTTCCCCTCCCTACTGCCTCTTTCCTTTCTCCCTCCCCTCCTCATTGTTTCTGTGCCTCCAGCACCCTAAAGAATCCTGCCCCAAAACACTTCTTTTTTTCTTTTCCCTTATTGGATTTCACCACCACCATCTTTGGGGTTTTAATTTATTTACAGTGAAATATGTATACAATATATACTTAGCCTTTTAAAGGTATTTTTATTCTTTGAAATTTTAACACATTTAAGCAATGTATTTTGGCCAAAGCTGCACACCACTATCTCCTCCCGTCCATCTCCTCCCTAGCCAGTCTTCCTCCCAGTTCATGTCTGCAGTTCCGTTGTTTTTAATAAGCCACTGTGTCCAGTCCACTGGGATGTGCAGACAGCGGCCATATCCCAGAAGGAGAATGCCTCGTTCTTGCTTAGGAGCCATCCACTGCCCGTAGCTCCCCACTAAGACTGGGGCTTTGGAGACCTTCCCCGATCCATGCTGGGATCCCCACTAGCTTCATCTTGTGCCAGTTACCACAGCTACCGTGTGCGTTTGCAGCAGCTATGCCATGTCCCCATCCGTCAGCACTTAGGCTCTTTGAACCTCCTCCACAATGTTCCCTAAGCCTTGAATGTGAAGATTTTGGGGAGCGGAAGTGTTGTAGGGAGAGAAGAGCAATTTGGAGAGCGTCTCCAGGTTCAAGCTCCTCTGGAACCCACTATGTAGCTCAGGCTATCCTCAGACTACAGTCCTCTCAGCTCCAACTTCCAGGGGCTGGGAGCACAGGTCTAAGCCACCATACTCAAGCTGTTTTAGTTTTATAGAAACAGGATCTGACTTTGTAGCCCAGGCTAACCCTGAATTCATGACCGTCCTGCCTCCGGTTCCTAAAGGCTAGGTCTACAGGTAAGCACTACCACGTCTTGTTTTGAATGCAATTCGTGGTTTTGTTTATTTAGTTGATTTGTTGTACTTGATTGCTTTTGGTTTGTTTGTTTGTTTGTTTGTTCATTTGCTTGTTTTTAAAGACAGGGTCTCTGGTAGCTGAGGTGGGCCTGGAGGTTGCTATGGGACCAGAGATAACTTTGAACTGTTAATCCCCCATCCTCTAGCTCCTGAATGCCCGGGTTAGATATGTGCCTCCATACCCAGTTTGTAGAGACCTGGGGAGCAAACCCAGGGCGTTGTGTTTCCTAGACAAGTACTCTACCAACTAGGGAAGCACACCGCCAACACCTTCTGGTGGTTTTTATTTGTTTTTTGTTTTGTGGTTCAAAGCATGGAACCCTGAGCCTTGCACATGTTAGGTAAACATAGTTCCTCTCTGAGATACACCTCTATCCCTAAAATACACTTATTCAATTGTGTGTGTGTGTGTGTGTGTGTGGTGGTGTGTGTACTAGTATTGTATAGGTCTGTATACTGTTGCATTACACAGGTGGAGGCCAGAGGCAGACATCAGGATGCCTTCCGCAATTACTTTACCTCATTTTTTGAGACCAAGTCTCTCTCACTGAACCTGGAGTTTACTGGTTTCTGGCTGCTAGCTGACCAGCAAGACCCAGAGTCCATCTGTCTCTGTCTGCACAGTGCTAGGATTATAAAATGTACCACACTGGCTGTTTTATGAGGCATCTGAAAATTAAACTCAGATCTTCATGCTGGCAAGGCACACACTGTACCAACCGTCCTGCTCTGGCCTCTCCTCCCACACCCTGACCTCTTTGCAGTGTAAATGGCTGCTTACTCACTGCACGATTTGTGGAGCATCTGCCATCTTGTGGCTGAATCTTCTGTCAGACTTCAGGCGGTCCACAGTACCTAGACGTTCCTCTAGACTGGGCTGTCTCTTATGGCTTGCCCTCTCCCCAGATATCAGTGAGTACGGGGAGATTTCATCCATCTGTGCCCATGGTGTCCACATCATCCAGAACAGAAGCTTCCACTGCACATGCCTTTCTGGCTTGTGAAGGTGCACACAGAGTCCTGAACTCTAGGGCAGGGTTCTCTCTCTCTCTCTCTCTCTCTCTCTCTCT
>LOEQ01000999.1:241489-251552 GCA_001685075.1 Bramus lutescens | reverse complement strand
TGCAATGTCTGTCCTTCTGGGTCTGGGTCTCCAATGAGAGAGAACGTGCAATGTTTGTCCTTCTGGGTCTGGGTCTCCAATGAGAGAGAACGTGCAATGTCTGTCCTTCTGGGTCTGGGTCTTCAATGAGAGAGAACGTGCAATGTCTGTCCTTCTGGGTCTGGGTCTCCAATGAGAGAGAACGTGCAATATTTGTCCTTCTGGGTCTGGGTCTCCAATGAGAGAGAACGTGCAATGTCTGTCCTTCTGGGTCTGGGTTAGTCACTCAATATGATCTTTTCTAGTTTCACTCATTTACCTGCAAAGTTCATGATTCCACTTTTCTTTACATAAATAGTATTCCATTGTGCATATGTACCATATTTTCACTATCCACCTGTCAGTAGAAAGACATTTAGGTTGTTTCCATTTCCTAGCTTATTGTGCATAGAGCCACAGCAAACATGACTGAACAAGTATCTGTGGAGTAGGATGTCAAGTCCTTTGCTCATATCCAAGCAGTGGTAGAGATCCTTTATTTTATCTTTGAGACCTGATATTCTGTCTTCTGCTTGATTCATTTTACATGTAAGACTTTCCCGGATTTTTGCATTTCCATATGAAGTTGAGTATTGTTCTTTCAAGGTCTGTGAAGAATTTTGCTGCGGTTTTGATGGGCGTTGGTTGCATTGAATCTGTAGATTGCTTTTGGTAAGATTGCCATTTTTGATATGTTAATTCTACTTACCCAAGAGCATGAGAGATCTTTCCACTTTCTGTTGTCTTCTTCCATTTCTTTCTTCAAAGATTTAAAGTTCTTGTTATGTAGATCTTCCATTTGTTTGGTTAGAGTTACTCTGAGATATTTTATGCTATTAGTGGCTATTGTGAAGGGTGATGTTTCTCTGATTTCTTTCTCAGCCCATTTATCATCTGTGTAAAGGAGGGCTACTAATTTTTTGAGTTAATCTTGTATACTGCTACATTACTGAAGATGTTTAAGGGTTGTAGAAGTTCTTTGGTAGAAATTTTGGGGTCACTTATGTAAACTATCATATCATCAGCAAATAGTGAGAGTTTNNNCATCAGCAAATAGTGAGAGTTTGACTTCTTCTTTTCCGATTTGTATCCCCTTGACCTCCTTTTGTTGTCTTATTTCTCTAGCTGGGACCTCAAGAACTATATGGAATAGATATGGAAAGAGTGGACAACCTTGTCTTGTTCCTGATTTCAATAGGATCACTTTGGGTTTCTCTCCATTTAGTTTGATGTTGGCTGTTGGCTTGCTGTAAATTGTCTTTATTATGTTTAGGTATGTTCCTTGTATCCCTGCTCTCTCCAAGACCTTTATCATGAAGGGATATTGTATTTTGTTGAAGACTTTTTCAGCACCTAATGAGATGATCATGTGGTCTCTTCTTTTCAGTTTGTTTACATGGTGGATTACATTGACAGATTTTCATATGTTGAACCATCCCTGCATCTCTGGGATGAAGTTGACTTGATTATGGTGGATGATTTTTCTGATGTGTTCTTGGATTCAGTTTGCCAGTTTAAATTGAGAATTTCATACGTGCATATGTGTTTTTGATCAAATCCACCCCCAGCTCCCTGCCCTGCACCTCCTCCCATATCCCACCACCACTTTCCCTCCCATCTCCATGTGCTCTTTGTTAGGCACACTGAGTGCATTTACTGTTGCCCATATGGGGGTGGGGGTGGGGTCATCTACTAGAACACAGGCAACCTATCAGGGGCCGTATCCTGGGTGAAAACTGACACCCTCCTGCTGCAGCCAGCAGTTGCCAACAGCTCTTCAAGTGGGGGATGGGACTTCATGAGCTCCTTACTCATCCATCTTATTTATTGTAAAGGTATTAAAAAAAATAGCTGACTATAATTCAGGGCAAGGCCATCTTGCAAACGGGAAGTTTATGAAATAACAAATAGCAGATATACCGAATGAATGGCATGGAAATCTTGGAGGGAACCTGCAAGCGGCTCATAAATCTTGTTCCCTGCTTTCCTCCAGGTTCATAAACCTAGCAACAACAAACAACCCTTCCTTCCTCTGCTGCCCCTGTGTTCCAGAGTCTCAGCTTTTCCCTTAGGCCCAAAACTGTCCCTGAAAAGGTTTGTCCCCCCAAATCACCTGCAGATGTTGGCCAAAGACCTCAGGGAACATTCTACCTCCTCTCTGGCATTGGATTCTTCTTTTCTCCTCCACAGATATTGATGAGTGTCTGAGCCTGCCAGGGACCTGTCTGTCAGAACTTGGAAGGCTCCTTCCAATGCATCTGCCCCCCTGGATTCCAGGTGCAGAGTGGCCATTGTATTGGTGAGTGTCCAACCTCCTACCAGAGTGCAGGTGTGCACAGCACACGACCAAGCACAGCTCCATTATTATCAGAACTGTTCTGGGGCTCCTGGTTCAGACCTTTCTCTCAGGGCTCAGAGAATTCTTTGTGAACCCTGTAAAATATTCTTGGTTTCAGTATCATTGTACTTTAGAGACTCCATAGAATTCTTGCCCACAAGAATTATGTCATATACTTTAGACTAATTAGTGTAACTTGATCTTAGCTAGCTAATTCACCAGGTTGGTCTCATATAATATATGATAACCTAGACTAGAATGTCTGAGCAGGTGGATGAGGCTGTGGGCAGAAATATAAGGAAAGCTCAATGACCTTGGGGTCCATGGTGACCCTACCTTCCCATCTCCCTCTGCAGATACTGATAAGCCCACCTTGGTGGGGCAAGTGTGTCAGTTTGACCATGATCTGAACCAGTTTGGCCCAACTGCTGATAATTCAGTCTTTCATTGGCACTAACCTTCTATACATCTGGGCCAGTTTGACATGCCAACATCTATTTTCCATTTGGGCTAGCCTTGTATAACCTGGGCTAACAGGCCATTCTGGCTTCAGCAAATGCACTGTTGTGTATAGAATGAACTCAGTTAGACCAGTCCAGCCTGGTCTTTTCTAATTTATTCTATCTAGTCTAGACTGGTACATGAGCTAACTCCAATTAGTACAGGCAGAATATCTCTAGTCTCGATTAACTTTGCCCCGTTTTCAGTCTCTAATGATGACATGACTCGGCAGGTAAAGGCACTAGCTTCCAAGCTTGAGTTCCATCTTTGGAATTCACCCAGTAGAAGAGAAAGCTGATTCCTGTAGGTTGTCCTCTGACCTCCACACGTGTACACACAAAATAAATACAAGTACAATAATTATTGTTTTTGAGGCAAGGTCTCACTATGTTTCCCTGGCTTTCCTGGAACTCTCTATGTAGACCAGGCTAGTCTGCAACTTACAGACATCTGCCTGCCTCTGCTTTCTGAGTGCTAAGATTAAAGGAGTGCACCACCATGCCCAGCATTTTTTAGATGAATCTCTGAGTCTGGAGAGGTGGCTCAGCAGAGAGCCTACTGCTCTTGCAGAGGATGATCACCCCCATCAGGCAGCTGACAACTGCCAGCTAGACCCAATTGCTTGGGAATGAACCTGTGATGTACTCTGGGCAAATGAGAATGAGCTGGGAATCCTTCCCAGCAGTGTTTCAAGCCACTTCTTGTGTGTGTGCATGCGTCTAGCCAGGTGTGTGGCATATTCTCATTGGGTGCTAGTAGGACCAGGGTTGCCCATTCACTAAGGTTGGGATGAGGAAGATTAGCCAGTCAGGTGCAGCTCCTGGCTGCTCTTGTCCACTATTATCATCCCCACCTCCTTCTCCCCAGACATTCGCCAGAGTTTTTGCTTCACCCGATTTGAGGCCGGAAAGTGTTCAATGCCCAAAACTTTCAACACCACGAAGACCCAGTGCTGCTGCAGCAAGAACCCTGCAGAGGGTTGGGGGGACCCCTGTGAACTGCGCCCTCAGAAGGACAATGGTGAGCACCCCCACCCTCTCCCTCCCACTACACTTTCTCCCTTCTCCATTCTTCCGTTCTTCCCTCACCCGTCTTAGATGCTGGGAAGTGTTGTGCTGACCCCTGACTCTTCTGACCCTACTTACCATTTTCTTTCCAGTTACTTTTCAGGAGCTCTGTCCCTTTGGCCATGGGGCTGTCCCAGGCCCAGATGGCTCCAGAAAAGGTAAGGCTTTCTTCTGGGTTCTAGGAACCCCTTCCTTCTGTCTTGGCTCTGCCCGGATCCTCAAGCTTTGGAGTCCACAAGTTGCCCTGAAATCTACTCAGTGACCGGTGGACAGGCACTGTGTCTCAACCTTGCAGATGTGAATGAGTGTTCAGAGAATCCTAGCATCTGCACTGATGGTCCCTGTGTCAACACTGATGGCTCCTTCCATTGCAAGTGTCCCTTTGGCTACAGCCTGGATGTCACCAGCATCACCTGCGTTAGTGGGTAGCTAAGGAGCCCTTCGCCAACCACTATCACTTTCCTCATCCATTCACTCTCCTATCCTACCTTAATTCCTGCAGAGGTGATAAAATATCCTGAAAAAAAAGCAATTTAGGGGCCTGGGGGGTGGTGGCACATACCTTTAATCCCAGCACTTGGGAGAGAGAGGCAGGTGGATCTCTGTGAGTTCAAGGCCAACCTAGTCTAGTGAGTTCCAGGACAGCCAGGGCTACTCAGAGAAAACTTGTCTCAAAAAGAAAGGGGGAGGGTATTTCAGCTCACAATTATAGTCCATCAGAGTGGGGAAGTCACGGCAAGAACTTCAACTAGTCCCATGATATCCAAAGTCAAGAGCAGAAAGAAATGAATGGGTGCATGCTCGCTTAATTGCGTGGGCTCAAACTCTAAATCTCGACTCTCACACAGTTCAGAACAATATGTCTGGGAAAGGGAGCAGTCCACAGTGGGCTGGGTTTTCCCCCAGACACCCACAGGCCGCCTGATTTAAACAATTCCGTGCTGAGACTCTCCCCAGGTGTGTCAAGTTAACATAAAAGTTAAGCCTGCCTCCTCCTTTCCGTTACTCATTCACTTATTCTTTCTCTTTTTTAAAATTTATTAGATTTTTTTTAAAAAAAATACTAATCCAAGTTCCCACTCCCTCCCATCCTCACACTCCCTCCACACACCCCTACCCAATCCTCAGAGAGGGCAAGTCACATTGCTTTGTAGAAGGTCCAAGGCCCTCCCCACCATATCCAGGCTGAGCAAGGTATACATCCAAAGAGAATAGGATTCCAAAAAGCCAGTACATGCAGCAGGGATAAATCCTGGTGCCACTGCCAGTGGTCCTGCAGTCTGCCCCAGCCATGCAACTGTCAACCACATTCAGAGTGACTAGTTTGGTCCTATTCCTTCCCAGTCCGGCTGGAGTTGGCGTGCTCCCATTAGCTCAAGTAGACTGTTTCAGACATTCACTTATTCTTTCATTTGCTCATTCATTTCCCATTGTTCGTGCATTCGTTCACCAGCATTAGAGTTGATTCACCCATTTGCTTAATTGTTCATTCATTTTATCACTCGTTTACTTAACGATTTGTTCACTTACTCAATTAGTCCACACTCATTCACTGACTCATCTCTCCATTTTATCCTCATAGTCATTCACTCATCCAGTTCTCTCACTCATCCAGGCTCCACTGGTTCATTCTTCCCTTAGCTTCTCCTGGCTCATTCAGCTGCTCATTTCCCATGCATTCATTTAGGTGTCCAACTAATCATTAATTCATTCCACCAATATTCTCCCCTTATATACTCCTTATATAAGGAGACCCCTGTGGGGTAGGTATTTGCCCAAATGTCATTGAAGTTTCAAATGTGCATGTACTCTGAGGCTTTGAGCCTGGCCCCATGATGATCTGTGACGGTACGATGCTTCCTGAGCAGGATCAGAACTGTATAACAGGGATTCTCTAGGGCTGATCCGTAGGAGGCACCAGGGGTCCCTCAGAGAGAACCTGCCCAAATGAGATCTCTGCTGACCTCCACAGACATTGATGAGTGCTCCCTGAATCCACTGCTCTGTGCTTTCCGCTGCCACAACACTGAGAGCTTCTACCTATGCACCTGCCCAACTGGCTACACACTGAGGAAGGATGGTGCCATGTGCCAAGGTAGGGCCTGCACAGATTGACAATGGGAAGGGTTCTCTGATTCCCCACCACTGATCTTATGATATCCACTGTGTAGTAACATCACACCAAAACTGGTCCTGACTTCGAACAGATCCAGATGTGGTCTCAGCACTTTATTTCCTGTCTTTAAATGGAACTGAGCCCCAGAGGGTAGAAGTGAGCAGCAAAGAAGCTTACACAGAAGACAGCTGAACTAGGGCATGAAATAGACACTTGGTTTTTGAAGGAGACGTGGTTTTTTGCTTTTTTGGAGAACTGGTAGCTTTTCTGCTAAAACTGATTGCTACAGACTGGGTAATTGATAAAGAACAGAAATATGGGACAAGAATGATGGCTCAGTGACTAAGAGCACTTGCTTTACTAGCATGAGGACTTGAATTCAGACCTAAGCACCCACAGCAAAATCTGGGTGTGGCCACATAAAGGCCTTTAACCCCAGCACTGTAAAGACAGAAGGATCCATGGAGCTTGCTGGCTGCCAGCTTAGCTCTAGGTCCAGTAAGACCATCTCAAGTAAAAAAGGCAGAGTGTGACAGAACAGGATATGTGACAGTCTCCTCTGCCCTCTGTGCATGTGTAAGGATATGCACACCTATGTACATGTGTGTATATAACACACACACGCACAAATAATAACATATTTAGCTCATGGTTCTGGTGAGGGTCTCTAAGTGGCATCACAATATGGCACAACACATCACAAAACAAGACATATCGAGGTGCTAAATTAAGTCTGTTCTTATAACACCACTGAAACCATTATGGGAGACCCATCCTCATGACATTATCTAATCCTATCACCTCCCAAGGACCCCAACTCTAAATACCAACCCTATTAAGCTTTAGAGTTGTTTGTAGCACATGAACTTCTGCTAGGGTATGGGATCTAGGCTCTTCCTATCTGGAGCCAAGCTGTGGAAGGCATGACCTTGACTTACCCACTATCCCTGGTCATCCAAAGATGTGGATGAGTGTGCAGATGGGTCTCAGGATTGCCACACCCGAGGCATGCTGTGCAAAAACCTCATCGGCACCTATGTCTGTAACTGCCCGCCTGGCATGCAGCTCCAGCCCTCTGGGGAGGATTGCACAGGTACGTGGTGCTTCTAGGACACAGGAAAAGCTACATGGAGGGGAGAATTCAAAGTAAGGGGGAACTTTCAAGGCCAAAGGCAACTGGCTTGGGGGCTTTGGCCTCCCCTTCTGGCCTGTTTTATCCCTTCCATCTCAGATGAGGATGAATGTCAGGCCCAGTCCAGCCTCTGTGCCCACGGTCACTACATCAACACAGTGGGAAGCTTCCAGTGTCATTGCGATGAGGGTTTCCACCACAGCCCCATCCTCACTGAGTGTCATGGTGAGTGTAACCAGGAAGAAGCAAGGTGAACAGAGACTTGTGAGGTCTGGGACAGGGATGAAGTCAGGAACACTGATGAGACATGTAGGGAATTGCTGTACCAATATCAATATAGATGCATGAGCCTACACACACTCTGTAGAAGAGCTAATTTCTCGTAGTCCACCCCTTCCGCCTCTTCTTTCCCATCCACCTCTATGACTCCTGTAACCTTAGAGGCATCAGCTCAGAATGGTCTCTCCTTGAGTTTCCCACAACCTAAGAACTGAACCCAGCAGAGGACCTTGACAGCACCTTCTTTGTTAGACACCTCTCCATTCCTGTTTGCATCCTCTTCTCTCTTCTTCATTGATAAAGTACATCCCCTAGCTTCCGGCCAGATGATATTTATCTCCTAGACACCCCATTCCCAACCCCTAACACTGTAGCTTACCCAAAGCCAACTCAGCATCTTTGCCCCCCAAGTCCCATCTCAGTGGTTGGAATACCCTGCACTGGCTTTCTGGAGTGACCAGTAGAGACTCTCCCAGTCTGTATTTAGCCCTCACTTCCCACCTATCTCTGATCTTATTTTTATTCTATTTATTTGTTATCAGTGTTGAGGGTTTGGGGACCACTGTGCATAAGTGTGCCATGGCACGTATGTGGAGATTGGTTATTTCTTTCTACTTTGTGTATCCTAGAGATCAAACTCAGGTCATTAGGGTTAACAGCAAGTTAGCCATCTCACCAGCCCTGGTATTTTTCTCCTCTGTCTCCATTGTTCTATCCCAAGCATCAACTCTTCCTACCCCATTCCCCTGCTTCCCTGCTGCCCCTTAATTGTCCTTTCTCACAAAGACACTGCTCTCCATAGAGGGCACCTAACCTTCAAAACCTATTCCAGAGCTAACACTGATATTTGGGGAGGTGAGTAGCTTTTGTCCCAGTCCATTGAAGCAAATGGGTGTTACCTGACCCATTCAAGGGTGTTTTACAGTGTCCAGTGCCAACAGGAAGATGGTTCCCTATACACATATGCCTGACTGCCAGGCACAACATAGAAGAAGGTCCTGGGCAAAGCAGTTTTTCCACCCACCCTTCCTACCAATTCTCTGCAGATATCCGGCGGGGGCTCTGTTTCTCTGAGGTGCTCCAGGCCATGTGCCAGAGTTGGTCAAGAAGTGGTGAGGCTGTGCCCAGAGTCGAGTGCTGCTGCGGAGGTGGCCAGGGATGGGGCCCCCATTGTGAGCTCTGTCCCTTGCCTGACACCTCTACCTACAGGAAGCTCTGCCCCCATTGCAAGAGCTATAGCACCGAGGGCCAAGGTAAGTTCTCTTGAAGTCGTGTTGAAGCTATTTGGCTGTGCTACAATGGTGTGAGCTACTCTGTGTGCATTTGTGTGTGTGTGAGTGTGTGTGTGTGTGTTCCAATGTGCTAGCAGATACAAGAACAGTGTTTGCCCTGCACATGCATGAACTACAATGGCCAAGTGGGCAGTCATGAAAAGAGGTGTGTGTGTGTGTGTGTGTGTGTGTGTGTTGTTTGTGGTGTGTACAAACCTGTTAATGTGCTTGGGAGACCCTATCAGGAGGTATAAGTTCTCTTCACAAGCTTGTTAATGTCTGTGTGTGTGAGCTGTGTACCCTCTGTGTGTGAAAGCTTATTAATGAGCATTGTGTTGCTCATGGGCATGGGGGGGGTCCCTGGACTTTGTGACTAGCAGCCCTTCCCACGAACTAGAAAGCTGTGGGGGTGGGGGAGTGAGCCTGTCGGGTGTTAATGAATTCTACCAAGTTTATAAGGGTAAGTACATGACTGCATGTTTATCTGTGAATGAGTGTGAATCTGTCCACGTATATCACTAAGTGTGAAATGGTTATCCTGAGTAAACAGTAAAAAGGCTAAACCCCAGAGAGAAGTGCCTATTCTCGGTGTCCCTGGGGTACAAAGAAGCCATGGATTGGGTGCATGTCCCTGTGACTCAAGATTCTGCAGCAGTGTCTGGGTACGTGGTTGTAGTAAGATGTTTATGAGTCCTTCTGAATATGTGTGTTGCTGCTTGCCCCTGAGGAGATATTGCTGTTTGCTGATCAGGCTGAGGTAAATGTGTTTGTGTGAGTATGTATGTATGTAAATCTGTGTATCTGTGTGCATATATATGTGTATATATGTTTGTATATGTATATGTGCATGTATGTGTGTATATGTGTATGCATGTGTGTATCTGTATGTGTGTATACATATATGTATTATCTGTATATGTTCTATATGTGCATGTGTGTATAGTGTATGTGTATATGTATGTATGTGTGTATCTGTATGTATGTGTATACATATGTATGTATGTATCTATATATGTGTGTATGTATGTGTGTATGTGTATATGTCTTGTATGTGTATATATCTATATGTATATATGTCTTGTATGTGTATATATCTATGTGTATATATGTATGTGTGTATTATGTATGTATGTGTATATAAATACTCAGTAGAATGAAGCTCTGTCAGCATGTCTTGCTGGCTCAGGACTGACCCATTGCCTTAGAGTAGCATCCATGTGGTCAGAGTAAAGGAAAGCCCTCTGGAGAGAGGGCTTGTTGGTAGAAAAGAAGGTATTTGTAGTAAATAGGGGAGCGGGCCCTGCTTTTTGTCCAGCCCAGCTCCCGCACGACTAGCTTATA
>LOEQ01000999.1:177558-190151 GCA_001685075.1 Bramus lutescens | reverse complement strand
GAGCCTGTCCTGGAACTAGCTCTTGTAGACCAGGCTGGCCTCAAAATCAGAGATTCGCCCGCCTCTACCTCCTGAGTGCTGGGAATAAAGGCGTGCGCCACCACTGCCCAGCGCAATCTGGCTTTTTACTAGAGCTTCCCTTTCTCTTTCTGGTTGGCTACCTTGTACCAGCTGCAAACTTTCTTATTCCCCTGCATTCCAGCACTGTGTGTATGTGCAAATGTATGCGGAGGCCACAAGTCAATATTGGACATCTTCCCCAATCACTCTCAACCTTGTTTTTTGGTTTTTGAGAGAGAGTCTCACTGTGTATCCCTAGCTGGCCTGGAACTCCTATGTATACCAGGCTAGCATTAAACTTAAGAGATCCGTTTGCTTCTTCCTCCCAAGTATTTGTGTTAAAAACATGAGCCATCATCAGGCTCAGCCACTGGTGTTTGTTTTGTTTTATGAAAGAGTTTTTCACTGTTTGGCTGGCTACCCTGCTTGGATAGCAAGCCACAGGGACCTTTCTGTCTTCCCAGTACTGACTACAGGTGCACAATACTTGGCAGCTGCTCCTGGGCTTTTTGTTGCTGTTGTTGTTAGGTTGGTTTTATTGTTTGTTTTCTTTTTTTTTTCTTACCCTTTAACCACAGAATCTCACTATGAACCCCTGGATGGCCTAGAATTTATGTAGCCCAGACTAGCCCAAACTGCCAGCAATCCTCATGTCTCTACTTCTGAATGCTGAGATCATAAGCATAGGCCAACATGCCCAGCTTGCACCTGACTTTTTTACTTTTTTTTTTAATAGACACTGGGGATCTAACTCTAATCCCCATGAGTCATCTTCATGGTCCCTTGTGACTTGGATAATAAATGCACCCCCCCCAAAGTTCCTATCTTCAGAACAAAACAGACCATGGGGGCTCTGACATAATCAGTGGTTCACCCATTGATAGGTTCATAGCTGAATGAACCACTAGAAGGAGATGGGGCTGTTCTAGGAGGCAGGACCTAGTTGGAAGAAGCAGGTCACTAGGAGTGGCTATCTTGTGCCTGCTTCTTTGTTCTCAATCTCTCCCCATCCTGGCTGCCATGAGCTGGGTAGCTGTGCTCCAATTTATGCTTTCACTATGACCTTCTACCCCATCAACGGCCACAAGCAACGGAGCCAAGTGACCATGGACTGAAACCACTGAAACCCAAAAGCCAAAATAAGCCTTTCTTCTATATAGTATTCACCTCAGGCATTTGTCAGTGACAGAAAACGAACATATCCACAAGCTTCCTTGAAAGGGCTTCACAGCAAACATTTGAGGCTTTGTGGGCACATATTCTCTGTTGCTAGGGCAACTACACGACTTAGAAAACTGTAGGATCTAGAGTTGAAGAGATGGCTGGCTTAGTAGTTAAGAGGGCTTGCTGCCCCTACAGAAGCCCAGAGCTCAGTTCCCAGCACCCACATCAGGTGGCTACAACCACTCATAGCCCCAGCTCCAGTGGACACCCTCTGCTGGCCTCCAGCACCTGCACACATGCACATTCACACATGCAAACTCAGTTTTTGTCTGTTTCTGTTTTGTTTTACAAGTCAGGGTTTCTTTGTGTAGCCCTGGCTGTCCTGGGACTAGCTCCATAGACCAGGTTGGCCTTGAATTCAGGGAGATCTGCCTGCTTCTGCCTTTAAGTGCTGGGATTAAAGGCATGTGCCACCGCCACCTGTCTCACCTTTAAAAAAAAATCTTAAAAAAAAACAAATGTAGAGCTTACTCTTACCCAGTCTTCAGAATCATGCTAACTTTTCCAGCTTCTCTGTGATCCTTCAAAGCAGGCAGCTGACGCCTCTTCAGTATCCTTTCACCGTTCCTCTCCACTCACTTGGGAAGCAAAGGCAGGCAGATCTCTGTGAGTTCAAGGCTAGCCTGGTCTATGCATTAAATTTCAGGCCAGCCAGAGCTAAAGCAAGTATATTAATAAAAAAATTAACTAATTGGGGAACCAGGTATGGGGAATAATGCTCTATCATCTTTCTAATATTCCCAAAAAATTTAAATAGTCTATGCCCAACAAGATGGCTCAGAGGATAAAGGTGCCAAATAAGACAATCTGAGTTTGACCCTATGTGGTGAAAGAAGCAAATCAACTCCCTCAAGTTTCACACACAAATAAAAAAACAAAAATTAAATTTTTTTTAAAAACGTAATTTTATTTATTTATTTAGGTTTTTCTAGACAAGTTTTCTCTGTTTAACAGCCCTGGCTGTCCTGGAACTAGCTCTTGTAGACCAGGCTGGCTTCTAACTCAGAGATCCATCTGCCTCTGCCGCCCGAGTGCTGGGATTAAAGGCGTGTGCCACCACCGCCCGGCTAAAAATACAATTTTTAAAGTCAGGTAATAACAACAGAATATAAATAAAGGAAAACCAGGGTTATGTACACTTGTAATCCCAGCCCCAAGGAGATGGAGGCAGGAGTATCGTGAATCCAAGGTCATCTTCAGCTACACACCAAATCTGAGGTCAGCTTGGGCTACACGACACCATGTTTCACAAAGGGGGTTAGGGTGGTTGAGTATTGGCTTGCTGATTAAGAGCACTGGCTGTTCTTCCTGAGGACCT
The DNA here is from genome assembly GCA_001685075.1 of Bramus lutescens. Classification (NCBI taxonomy): domain Eukaryota; kingdom Metazoa; phylum Chordata; class Mammalia; order Rodentia; family Cricetidae; genus Bramus; species Bramus lutescens. Next base: position 187,549 of record LOEQ01000999.1, on the reverse strand, counting down.
GAATTTGATTCCCAGCACTTTCACAGTGGCTCACAGTTCTCCCTAACTCCAGTACCAGTGGATCACACACATTCTTCTAGTCTCCATGGGTACCAGACATGCATGTAACACATAGACATACATACAGCTGAAACACCTGTGGTTGTTTGAATAAGAAGGGTTCATAGATTAGAAGGCTGGTCACCAGGAAGTCACACTATTAGGAGTGTGCCTTTGTTGGAGGAAGTATGCCATTGGGGTGGACTGTGAGGTTTCAAAAGAAAAGCCAGAACCAGTGACTCTTTCTCTTCCTGCTGTCTGTGGAATCCAGATGTAGGATTCTCAGCCCATCTCCAGCAGTATGTTTGCCTGCATGTTGCCATGATTGATAATGCACTAAGCCTCTGAAACTGTAAGCCAGTCCTAATGAAATGTTTTTATTTATAAAAGTTGCCACAGTCATGGTGTCTCTTCCCAGTGATAGAACAATGGCTAAGACAGAAGTGAGTTGGTACCAGGAACTAGGGTATGGCTGTGATAGGCCTGACCATGCTTTTGTTTAGAGGAATATGGAACACTATGGGACTTGAACTAGAAGAGCAACAGGACAATTTAAGAGGGGCTGCATGGGCCATACTACCAGCAGCATGGAAGGCAGTGCTAAGGGTTATTTGAAATGTGGGGGTTCTGTTCAAGAAGTTTCAGAGGCAAAGAGTATTAGTATGAGGCCTAGAGACCATTCTTGTGATATTTTGACAAAGAATGTGGCTGCTTTTTGCCCATTTCTAAAAAGCCTGCCTGGGCTAAAATTGAAGAGTTTTGGATTAATGGGGCTGGCAGAGGAGATTTCAAAGTAGCTTAATATTGACTCTATCATGTGGTTATTAGAGGTCAGTCTTATGCAGCTTTATAATGAAAAGGAACAAGCTGCACAAGGAAAAATACAAAAAGTATAGTTTGAGGAGAAAGGGGGCACCAGGAAGTATAATAGAGCTAAGGCCTGAGTTCAGAGAGATAAAGAGATTAAAGAAAAGTCTGATGCTAAATGGAATAAAGGGAGTTGTAGCCTAAGGGCAAGATCTCACCCAGCTATGCTTCCAACTTGTGAAAAGGAATTAAGAAAAAGCTTATGCAATAAAGGAAACCATCAAAAAACAGAAAGCTTGTGAAGATATAATTGAACAAGGGGGCCACGTCCTAACTCCAGTAAGCAGCAAAACTTAGCAGTTTTGGCCTCCTGGTTCGGACTTTTAAAATCAAGGATACAAAAAAGGGGTTATGGAAATCTCCCTCTGATACTAAGGAAAGCTACTTATGCCAGGCTTCTGTCAGGGGTGTCCCTGCACAGAGGCCCACATCGGGTGATGCTGTGAAGCCTGGATTGCCTTGGAGACCACCCAAGATGTTGGAAATGTCAGAGTTGTGGGATACCTGCTGAGGAAAGTTGCTAGCAAGGACGGGAACCAGCCCAAGACAGAGAAGTGTGTTGCAATCAACAAAGCTGAAAGGAATTGGAGATCTGAAGACATCAGACATGGAGATGCAGAGTTTGGAGTTTGTACAGCTGGTTTTCGGTCTTGTTTTGATTTCATATTTCCTCAGAATGCTCCCTTTAGGAATAGTAATGTATATTCTCTGACATTGTATGTTGAAAGTATGCAATATGCTTTTTTATATTGATTTTACAGGAGATTACAGTTAAGAAATTGTCATGAATCTCAGATGAGACTGAACTTTTAAACAGAGTAGACTGTTACAGACTATGGGAAGTTTTGAAGTTGAACTGAATGCAATTTTGAATTATAATATGGCTACAAGCCTATGAGGCCCAGGAAGTGGTTTGTGAGGGTTTGAATAAAAATGGCCTCCATAGGTTCAGAGATTTGAATGCTTGGACACCAAAGAAGGCACTATTAGGAAGTATACCCTTGTTGGAGGAAGTGTGTCACTGGGTTTGAGGTTTCAAAAGCCCAAGCCAGGCCTAATGGCTATCTCTTCCTGCTACCTAGGGATCCAGATGTAGAACTCTCAACTCTTCTCCAGTACCATGTCTGCCTGCAAGCTACCATGCTGATAATGGACTAAACCTGAGACTATAAGCAAGCCTCAATTAAATGCTTTCCTTTATAAGAGTTGCCACAGGGGCTGGAGAGATGACTCAGTGGTTAACTGCCTGCTCTTCCGAAGGTCCTGAGTTCAATTCCCAGCAACCACATGGTGGCTCACAATCATCAGCAATGAGATCTGGTGCCCTCTTCTGGCTTGCAGGCACATATGCAGGCAGAATACTGTACACATAAATAAATATATCTTTAAAAAAAAGAGTTGCCATGGTCCTGTCTCCTCACAGCAATAGAACAAGACTAACACATGTAAAATAATATGTATATTATATATTTGAGACAGGGTTTCTTTGTGTAGCTTTCCTAAACTCGCTCTGTAGACCAGGCTGGCCTTGAACTCACAGAGATCCTCTTGCCTCTGCCTCCCAAGTGCTGGAATTAAAGGTGTGCATCACTACCACCCAACTTGATTTTTTTTAAAGATGAACAAATGATTTCACTTTTTCCTGATTTAAATAGGAACTTGCTGTGACCAAGGCTAGTGTATGATTCTCCTGTCTCAGTTTTCTGAGTAGCTGAGACTACAGGTTGTGTATTACTGGGCTTCCTCTAAACACTTCATTTTTTAAACTGGCAATAATAGTTTTATCTCCATTTCTTTCAGGGTTTTTGGTTTTGTATTTGAGACAGAATCTCACAAAGCCCAAACTGGCCTTCAACTTGGTATGTACCTAAGAATGACCTTGAATGACCCTAGCCCCAGTGTTAGGATTACAGTTGTGATCCCATTACAATTTACAGAGCTAGTTCCAGGATTTCACTGGGGAAGGTATATAACGCATGAGGCATGAAGAACACTGTAAATCCAGAGCACTCACTGCCATTATACTAAACCCCTGTTGTCTACTGTAGGAGCCCTAGTCCTATGTAGCTATTTGATAAAAAAAAAAATTAAATACAATTTGGATTAGGGAGATAGCTCAGTTGGCAAAATGTTTGTCATAAATAAGAAAACTCAAATTTGACCCCAGAACCCATGTCAAAAAAAAAAATTAAAAAGGGCTAGGCACAGTAGCTTGAAGAGGCAGACTGACTGCAGTGGTCTGAATGAAAGTGGTCCCCACAGGTTCTTTGGGAGCAGTACCATCAGATGTGGCCTTGTTGGAATATATGTGGCTTTGCTGGAGGAAATGTGTCAGTGGGGTGGTTTTGAGGTCTCAAATGCTCAAGCCACATCTAGTATGGCCTTCTCTTCTTGTTGCCTACAGATCCAGATGTAGAGCTTTTAGCTACCTCTCCAGTACTAAGTCCTACCATGATAATGGATTAAACTGCTGGGTTGTAAATCAGCCCCAGTTAAATGTTTTCTGTTATAAGAGTTACCACGGTTGCCGGGTGGTGGTGCTGTACACCTTTAATTCCGGCACTCAGGAGGCAGAGGCAGGTGGATCTATGTGAGCTTAGAGTGAATTCCAGGACAGGCTCCAAAGCTACACAGAGGAAATCCTCTTAAAAAAAAAATACAAATTAATTTTATGGTGCTGGAGAGATGGCTCAATGGTTAAAAGCACTGGCTGCTCTTCCAGAGTTCAAGTTCCAGCAACCATATGGTGGTGGCTCACAACCATCCATCCGCAATGTATCTGGTGCTCTCTTCTGGCCTGCAGGCAGACATACATGCAGAACACTGTATACGTAATAAATAAATAATAAAATCTGAAAAAAAAGAGTTGCCATGTCATGTTGTCTTAACCAAGACACAAGTAGATCCCTGGGGTTCCCTGGTCTGCCACCCTAGCCTAATTGGCCAGGCCAATTAAGACACTTTGTCTCAGAAATACAAGACAGACCATGTGAGCGGGGTGGTGGTGGCATACACCTGTAATCCTAGCACTTGGGAGGCAGAGGTAGACAGAGCTCTGTGAGTTTCAGACCAGCCTGGTTTACAGTAGAGCAAGTTCCAGGACAGCAAAGGCTCCACAGAGAAACCCTACCCAAAAATAAATAAATAAATAAATAAATAAATAAATAAATAAATAAATAAATAAATAAATAANACACACACACACACACACACACACACCTGCTGTGAAATAATCCCTTTGTCTATTGTGAAAATATATTAGTCTCATTGGTTAATAAAGAACTCGCTAGCAGGTAACCAGCAGACGGGGAAGTATTCACGGGACAGCCAAACTGAGAATGCTGGGAGGAAGAAGGGCAAAGAGTGGAGTCACCAGGAGACGCAGAAGGAACAAGACATGCTGGAGGGCAGGTAAAGCCACAAGCCATGTGGCAATATCTACATTAATAGAAATGGGCTAAATTAGAAGAGTTAGCTAGTAATAAGCCAGAGCTATCAGCCAAGCATTTAAAATTAAGTTTCTGAGTGATTATTTGGGAGCGACTATGACACAGGAAGACTCCACCTATACACATGCATATATACATAAATATAATTAAAAATTCAGATCTTCAGTTAACTAGTTACTACTAAGTATCCAACATCAAATTTCAATAGGGAAGTGTTGATAGGGGACACATTAATTTTTGTGTGCAAGTATAGTGTATACCCACATGTGTGCACAAATGTAGAGGCCAGAGGGGGGCAATGGATATCTTGTTCTCTGTCACTGGCTAACTTGTTTATTCATTTGAGGCTGAGTCTCCCCTGAACCTTAAGTTATATTGGCAGACAGCAAGACCCATCAATCTTTCCATCTCTGTCTCCAACAACAGATGGCTTTTGATGTGTGCACCAGGTTCTAGACTCAGGTCCTCATGTTTGCAAAGCAAACCTCTTACCTATTATCTTCCAGTCCCACACCCATAATTTCTACATGGTCTACAAGACAATACTAAACAATAAAGAATGTGATTTTGTTATGGAATAATCCCTTTGTACAATGTGAAGACTTGTAGCTGTAATTGGTTTAATAAACAAGCTGACTGGCCAAAAGTTGAACAAAATAAGATTAGGTGGAAGAGTCAAACTAAGAATGCTGGGAAAGAGAAGGGCAGTCAGGAGTTATCAGCCAGATGCAGAGGAAACAGGAGATGAATGTGCCATACTAATAAAGGTATTACCACATGGCAGAGTGTAAATAAGGAATATGGGTTGGCTTAAAATGTAAGAGCTAGTTAGTAACAAACCTGAGTTACTGGCCAAGGATTTACAATTTATATTAAGTTCCCAAGTCAGTTATTTGGGAAGCAGGCAGTTGGGACAGGAAAATTCCACCTAAAAACAGTGCCCAATGTTCAGGGCCACATAAAGCCTGAGAAAGTTTAAAAAGGGATTGCAAACACACAAAAACAGAGTCAAGCATGACTTCTTGGTAACCATCTTTTCTTGGGTAGTCTGTTAGCTAGTGGCAAGCAAAAGTGCAGCTCCTTTAAGAAGTGACTTCCTGGCTCAGTGCTAGTGGCAAAAAACAGCAGCTCTTTTAGGAGCCTAACATTTAAATGGGGTTTATGAGCAGCAGGCAGCGCACTACTCAGTGGCAGCATGGACCCCAAAATTTCCCAAAGTTGGGGTGGTAAATGTGGCTCCCGCTGGCATCTCCACCATGAAGCTAGGCTCTCCGGGAACAAAGCAGATGAAGCCAGCTGCCAAAGCAGAAGCCACACTGCTTAGCAGTTTAAAAGTTTATGTAGTCAGAAAAAGATTAAAAATACATAATAAAGATACATCTGGAGGGGGGAAAACCCTCTAAATGGGTTACAGTGTGTTTAAAAATGTACAAAGGCTTTGGAGAGAAAAGAAAAAGGGAATAAATAATGATAAAAAAATATAGTTTTAAAACAATAAAGTCCTTAAATAGGGAGTAAAGTAATATAAAAAAAAGCCATGTAAAGATGAGAAATACAGAGAGTCTGGATCCTTAATGTTATTGTGTTGTCTTTGAATTTTGTGGCTGCTAAGAGACATTTGATTATGAAAACTGATTTAAGTCAAAAGATGTGTTACTTTAAGGGAGAGATTATGCTTTTATTTCCACAGGAAATGAGAAGCTGTGGTTTCAATCTGGGTTAAAGAAAATCAGATTTTATTGAGGAAGACCCCCCTGAAATCCTGACTGCAGACATAAAGAAATATATCTGAAAGAACTACAAGACACGTGATGTTTATTTTACTTCCTCAAACACATAACAAAAAATCATCTTTGGCTGACATTTTACAGTGCACAGTCTATATTTATATAGAATTAAAGATGTATGTTACTTTTAAAAGTGTATGTATTTTTTGAACAAGGGGACCAAACACCAATGAAAATGGATGGCCCAGGTGATGCAGCACTTCAAAATGCCTCTGCTACAGTCTTCTCAGAATTCTGCACCCAGAACAGCTTCAGGGCTGCTGGCTGAAATGATACAGTCTCATAGAATACTCCAGTTATGACTTGACCATAATACTAAATTTTCTTAGGGTTCCCCAAAGACAAGAGTGGCCACAAACAGTAGATAGCAGTCTAGAGAACTGTGTCTACATTTCCAAAAGACAGGTTGTGGATATTTACTACCATTTAAGGGAGGTTGGTTACAAGCCATTATAGTAATGGTCATGAAAAAAGTAGAACAAAGGAGATAAGATTCAAGGATCTCTTTCCGAAAAGAAAAAGGAGATAAAGAAATGATAAAAGGGTAGATTATTGAATCTACTTTTAAACCAAAAATTAGCAACTACTAGTGTTAAATATGTTACATTAGTATGGATTTTTATATATTGATACAAATCTAAAGTTAATTTTGTTATGTTGTATGTGATTTTTTTGCTCTTGTTTAGGATATTTATGTGGCTCATTTAAAAAAGTAAGATTTAAGCCAGGCAGTGGGGGCGCATGCCTTTAATACCAGCACTCAGGAGGGAGAGGCAGGCAGATCTCTGTGAATTCATGGCCAGCCTGGTCTACAAGAGCTAGTTCCAGGTCAGCTAGGGCTGTTACACAGAGAAACCCTGTCTTGGGGAAAAAAACTGTAAGATATAATTTAAAACTACAGATTAATAGACATTTATAACAATCAAACTTACAGTCATATTTGTTGTTTTCAAGGTCATAAACAGATATATTTAGATAGTAGATGGTCTTCAAATACTTCAAAGACTTACAGAATATGGCACTTAATGTTTAATAACCTAAGGCTTTTCATGACAGTGAGAAAAGCCTACTCCTAGCAGCACCAATTTACTTCACAGAAGATAATGGGCACCAAGGAAACTCCAAATGGGGTTTGCTTTCTTTATAGAAAAAGCTAGCCATGTGGGCAAAGAAACTGCCCTTTCTTCAATCACTGAGTTACTTGACCACAAGAAAGGCAACTACTGAACTTTGCCAAGACAAGGTAGAACAATCCTTCAAAATTCCCTGCTTCACAGCAAAGTCTGTCAGCTATGTTATCTCTGTAGCCCAGAGTTGGATGCCCCAATGTTATACAAGAACTCTGGGTGACTGTCCAGGCAGCCGGGTGTCCCTGTCATTAGGTAACATTTCATCCTTCTGGAGTCTTTGATGGAATAATGAAGATCAAATTATTAAACTTATTGTTTTCCTTAGTTATGATAGAAAGCAAATTAGGTATAAAATTTGGACCCACAAAGATAGGATAGGTAATAGAGTATTTTTCTCTGACTTTGACAAGTGCAAATAGACTGGATATTATGACTATGATTCTAACTTAATAATTTTGTGTGTTGTATATAATTTTACTATGTTAAAGTTAAAACCTTTTCTTTTAATTAGACAAAAAGGGGGAATGCTGTGGAATAATCCTTTTGTACACTGTGAAGATTTGTAGCTGTGACTAGTTTAATAAACAAGCTGACTGGCTAATAGTTGAACAGAATAAGGTTAAATGGACGAGCAAAACTGAGAATGCTGGTAAAGAGAAGGGCAGAGTCACCAGCCAGATGCAGATAGCAAGAGATGAATGTGCCATGCTAATTAATAAATGTACTGCCATGTGGCAGAGCATAAATAAGGAATATGAGTTAACTTCAAATGTAAGAGCTGGTTAGTAATAAGCCTGAGCTATTGGCTGAGCATTTACAATTTATTTGGGAAGGGACTACCAGTTATATGGGAGCAGGCAGTAGAGACAGGAAAACTCTGCTTACATAATTTTTTCAACTCTTCTGGTTCTTTTTCATATTCCATCTCCCTGGCTACCCTCTTTGAATTTCAATCCCTACCTTCCCTGTACCCTTTTCCCAGTTTACTTTTCTTACTCCTTTAAAAACTACTTCATATGGAACATTTGATTTCTCTTCTGTTTCCTCCGACAACACCTCATGGTCCAATGATAACGAGGGACTTCTGAGTTCTTGAAATTGTTGTGCCACCTTTCCATCCTGCCCATGAACTTTAGATCCTTCTACTTTAACTCCTGAGTTCTTGGATTATGGAATAAAGTAGCCAGGACTGAACCCTATTTGATACTGGAGATCAAACACAGGACTTTGTGTCTGCTAGGCAAACACTCAACCACTGAGCTACATCCATGTCCTTTTTCTTCTTTTTTTTTTTTTTTGAAACAGGGTTTTTCTGTCTTTGGTGCCTGTCCCAGAACTAGCTCTTGTAGACCAGGCAGGCCTTGAACTCCCAGAGATCTGCCTGCCTCTGCCTCCCAAGTACTGGGATTAAAGGTGTGCACCAACACCGCCTCCTTTTTAGCCTTTCTTTTGTGAGCCACCTTGGATGAGCTACGAAAGTATTTTACCATTAAACTACATGGCCCATAATTTAATAAACCTGCTACTTATACATAATATTAAAATGACTTTTTACTATGCAAAGCTGGTTAAGAATGTCACAGGGCTGTAGAGACGGCTCAGCTGATAGACACTGGCTGCTGAATGTGACAACCTGAGTTCAATCACCAGACCCCACATGACCAAAGGAGAGAACTGACTTCTGCAAGCTTTCATTTGATTGCTACATACATGTTCATATAAACACACACATAGAGAATATGTTAAAATAAAAAGTATTTTCAAATTCCATAAAACTATCTTTAAAAGACCACATAACCAGTTGTGGAGTTGCAGGCCTGTAAAGTTAGAATTTGAGAAATGGAAGAAGGATCATTTCCCCGACATCCTTAGCTACATAGAGAGTTTAAGGCCAACCTGGACCACATGAGACTCTGTCTCAAAAACATACATATCATCTTTAAACCCAGCACTCAGGAAGCAAAGACAGGCAGATCTCTGTGAGGCAAAGTCAGTCTGATCTACAATTCCAAGCCAGTTCTACTTAGGAAGACCCTGACTAAAAAAAAAAAAACGCTAAAAACAGAGAAACAGAATTTTCTAAATCATGCAATTTGTATATTCTTTTCTGATCGTACTAGCCCAGAACAGCAGTCCCCAAAGGGACAGGTAGTTGTCTTCCAGTCACTGCCTGGGTGGCTGGCACATAGCATGCACTTAAAATCTCAAAGGAAGAGGGGCTGGAAAGGTAATTCAGTAATTAAGAGCACTGGCTGCTCTTGCAGAGGACCTGGGTTCGGTTCCCAGCACCCCCATGGCAACTAACACTATCTTGTAACTCCAGTTCCAGAACCTACGACATTCTTTTACGACTTCCGTAAGCGCTGCACGCATGTAGTGCACAGGCAGAAAACCGTCCCAAACACATTTAAAAAAAAATCTTAAAACCAAAAATTTCAACGTGAGAGCCTCTGGAAATGCCATGCTGAGCACATCCCTTCATTCACTTCACTAGATAAGAAAACTGAGGCCAGGCGTAGTGACGTCAGCTGGTGCTCAACCGCAGGCAGAGTGGAAACGTCTGTCGGAACCGGGATTCGAACTAGTGGTCCTAACTCCTAGCCTGGGCTCCCGGTGACCACACTTCTTACTTTGCACAGCCCGTCAGGTGCGGACCACATGGTGTGCGTGGTACAAAGAGAGTCAGTCCTCGGCCTCCGCGCTCAATCGGCGTCTGCAG
>LOEQ01000999.1:152210-170881 GCA_001685075.1 Bramus lutescens | reverse complement strand
AAAGAGACCACGCCCAAGTGGGCTGGTATCTTAAAGGCTATTGGCTGAAGGAGCCGAAGGAGCTCCGGCAGCATTCATCCATTGAGCCATCTTCCCAGCTAGTATCTCGCTCTTGATATTGGTGAAAAGTAAATGATTTTAAGTCAGAGTAATTGAGGAACTAATAAAGACTATGTTGATGGTGGAGAAGAATTAAAAAATAAAGCAACCTGTTATGCTGCATAGAGCAAAGCCAGGTTGGGGACACCAGCTGGAAAATTCAATAGGGCACCATCACAAAGGTATTAAGATTCATGCTGGAGCATCACTATTTAGTGACAACTCAAGGCCAAGCCTTGTCATTTATTAACAGCCTGACTGACCATTAGCAAAATAAAAATAGTGTGACCTCTGAGCTTTAGTGGTGATGACAGGGAAAGCCTGGAAGTGAAGGGAATTGATTTAGAGGTAGCAGGAAGTGGCAGTGGCTTGATAGTGGTCATTAATAATTGGATAGTCACAAGACCTATTATGGTTAGAGCTTGTGGACATAGGACCAGTTGTACCCAGGTTGGTCCACATAGATTTGGAAAGTGTCAAGGGAGGCATACTGGAAGATTGAGCAGAGTAGCTATCTTCTAATGTACCATGAAACTGGCTCCATTGTTGTTTGTTGGCTACAGACTTGACCTCCAAGAGGTGCTCAGCCCTGGCTTTCTGACCATGCTGTGGAACAGTGTGGCATGTTCTTTGTTTAAATCTTAATTTTAGTTTCTAATTTGCATTATAGAAAATTTTACTCATCTTTTGTAGGATTGTTTGAAGAAGGGTTTTGTGTTTTGTTTGGAGAAAGGGTCTGAGTAGCTCAGGTTGGCCTTCAAACTTACTGTATATCTGAAGATGATTTTGAATTTCTGAACCCTTGCCTCCACCTCCCAAGTTCTGGGATTATAGTTGTCCACCACCACTTGCATGTGGTGCTGGGGATGGAACCCAGGGCCTCATGCATGCTAGGCAAGAATTCTACTAACTGAGCTACATCCTAGCCCCACTATTTGAGGCTTGTTTTGTTTTGATTTAAAGGGTCTCACTGTGTAACCCTGGTTGGCCTAGAACTCTATGGACTAGGCTGGCCTCAAGCTCACAGAGGTCTACCTATCTGTGCATCTTGAGTGCTGAGATTAAAGGCATGTACTACCATATCCCACAGTATGGCCATCAGAGAACAACTTTATGGAGTTGGTCTTCCCCTTTTATGTGGATTTGAGAGATCAAACTCAGGTCTCCAGGCTTGCATAGCAAGCATCTTTTTCCATTGAGCCATTTTGCAGGCCATAATCATATATAGTCTCAGTGGTTTGCTATCTCACGTTTGCGGGGTGCCTGGGAACTGATGATGTTTAACATCATAAGACTATCATACCACATTGTTAGGAAAAGGTCTAAATTTTAACATATAATTTCTGTGAAATGGCATTGCTCCTGAACCTTCAAAAAGTTGTACATTTCTACTTTGGTGACACATACCTATAATCTTAGTAATTAGAGGCAGAAGCATGGAGCTGGAGAGATAGCTGATGGCTCAGTGCTTTAGAACTTTCATTGCTCTTACAGAGAACTCAGATTTGATTCCTAGATCCCACGTTGGTGACTCATAATCTTCCTAAATTCAGTTCCAGGGGATCCAATGCCCTCTGACCTCTGAGGGCACCAGGCACACATTTTGCACATACATAACATATATACATACAAGCAAAACATTCATACACATAAAACTAAGTAGAGCTTTTTAAAATATATTTATTTAAAGTCATGAGTTAGAGGGTCAGCCTGGGTTACACACTAGTCCTGTTGCAAACACCATGGGGAAAAGTTTTAAGATGAATCATCCTTTGGAGGCTGTCTATAGTTTGATCCTTTCCAGAATGTCCTAGTAGTGTTTTTGTTATAGATCATACCTTAATTTCCCTGTAAATGACTTGTTTCAGTTGTTCAGACTTACAGTGATTGTGAATAAAGGATGCTGTGTGCATTTGTATAAAGCGTTTTTTTGGTTTGGTTTGGTTTTGGATTTGGGCTTTTTGTTTTTCGGGACAGGGTTTCTTTTCTGTGTCGTTTGGAGCCTGTCCTGTAACTCACCCTTTAGACCAACCAGGCTGGCCTCGAACTCAAAGACATCCAACTGCCTGTGCCTCCTGAGTGCTGGGATTAAAGGTGTGTATCACCACCACCTGGTTGTGTATATTTTTTTATATGAACATGGATTTTCATTTCTCCTGCACTGATGTTGCTTACACTTATAATCTCAGCATTTCAGAGGCTAAGGCAGGGGTTGCCGTTAAGTTTGAGGCTAGTTTGGGCTACATGGTGAATTTCAGGGTTAGACTAACAGAGTGTCTCTCTAACTTAGAAAGGAAATGAAAGAAAAGAACAAAACAGTAGTAGGAATGTGATCGCCAGGTCACATGCTAAAGTATGTGTGTTCAGCTCAGAGACTGTTAGTTTGTTTATCAAGTAGCCATTACATTTTAGCATTACTACCATTGCTGTGTGCAGAAAGCCTGACTTCTTTCACATTCTCCTCAGCGTTTGACATTGTCTTGTTATGTTTTGCTTTGGCCGTTTAGTAGGTGGACATGGCCTCTGCCTACCTAATGATGTTGACCCTCTTTCCATATGTTCATTTGTCATGTACATATTTGCTTTGGTGTACCTCCAAAGTCTTTTTGTTTTGTTTTAAAGTTTGGGAATTGGCTTATTTTGAAAATTGAGTTATTTGTGTATTTTTGTATTTGAGTAGTATGTCATGCCACTGTACATGTGTGAATGTCAAAGGACAACCCGTGAAAATGAGAATGGATTGATCTTTGGCCTCCATGTCTAGGGAGTCTTTCCACTCCAAAGATTTCTTTTGTTTTTGCTACACAGCTGGCCATGACATCTAGATTCATTCTTGGGTTCTGGATATCAAACTCAAGTTGTCAAGCTTACATTTCCAAATATCCAAATATTTTTACTCTCTGAGCCATCTCCCCAGTTCGTGTTTGTTTTTGAGACAATACCATTTTGTTGAGGATGACTTAGAACTCCTGATCTGCATGCCTCTACCTCTCAAGAACTTGGATGTCAAAAGTATACCACCATACTCAGATTTATTTATTTATGTGTGTATGTATGTGCAAGTGCACATTGCTCATGTGTTAAGATAGGTGTGCTCTGTCGCTTTTTGCTTTGTTCTTTGAGAAAGGGTCTCACCAGACCAGAAGCTAGTTTGGAAGACAGCAAGCCCCATCAATCTTCCTGTCTTCTTTACAGTGCTGGCATTATACAGATAATCCTAGCCATGTATGTCTTTTTATGCATATTCTTGGGATTTGAATTAAGGTTCTCATTAAGCCATTGCTTCAACCTCTTGCCCCTTCCCCCTTTTTTCCCTCTAAGTGAAGATGTGTCAGTACGTGTTCGTAATAGTTCACATCAAACTGTGAACATATACTTATTTCTAATAAACACAATTTATGTATACCACCAGTCCATTTCCCAGTAGTTAATTAAGAATAGGGGAGATGAGGAGGCTAAGATGGTGGACCAGAGTAAAAGGAACCACTTACTTAGTACACTGAAAAAGCAGTGGGCAAGTGAGTAACAAAATAACTTGTTCTAGTCTTGAGAATTTTTTAAAAATGTGTTCTAGGAGCTGGAGAGATGGCTTGGTGGTTAAGAGCACTTGGTGCTCTTCCAAAGGACCAGGGTTCAGTTCCCATCACCTACATGAGAGTCATCTATAACTCTAATTCCAAGGGATTTGATGCCCTCTTCTGACTTCCACAGGTACCAGGCACATGCATGATGAACAGACATATATGTAGGCAAAATACCCATATACTTTTTTTTAAAGAATAACGAAAGAATATTTTTAAGTGTTTTCATTTCTTTGCAAATATTCTCCTCAGTGTTGGAGTATTAGTTTTTCCAGCATTGTCTTGCAAAGCATCAGTATTACATTTTAATGACATCTATTCATTTTTTTAATGAAGACAGCTTTTGGTGGTATATCTAAAATCTTTGTCTAGCCCAATGTTAAAAAATGTTTATATTCATAAAAAAGACTGACAAGGCTGGAGAGATAGCTCAGCAGTTAAGAGCACTGCTCTTCCACAGGGTTCAATTCCCAGCACCCACATGACAGCTCACAGATGTCTGTGACTTCAGTTCCAGGGGACCCAACACCCCATGGCAAAACACCAGTGCTCATAAAATAAAAATTAAAAAAAAAAACATAGTGGCGCATGTCATAATCCCAGCACTTAGGAGAAGCTGAGACAGAAAAAAGAATCTCAGATTTGAATTCAACCTGGACTACATGGAATTTGACTACCAGCAGTTTTAGGAATCAAACCCAGGGCTTTCACCACACGTGTGAGGCAATCACTGAGCTATGTTCCTAATTTGTTACTGGCCCGAGCTACATAGGGAGACCCTGTGAAGGATCTTTGGAAACTTCAGAATGGATAAAGGAGGGGGAGGAAAGAAGGAAATAATGGTAGCAAATTTTTTCTGCAAAAAGCCAGATGGTGAATCTTTTAGGCTCTATGGGCCATGTGTTTGTTACTAGTTTGCTACTACTTAACTCTTGTCATTGTAGTTTTTTTTTTAATCAACCTTAGATAGTAGATAGCACAAAGAAAATGGTTATGTTCTGGTAAAACTTTATAAACGGTGATGAGCTATGCTCATCTTGTAAGAAGGTAATCGCTATCAGTTCATTAGCTATAAAAGCAGAATGAATAGAGAAGAATAGATGCACAACCCTTAGAGAAGGAGTGAAGAGAAGAAAGGCTTGGGATGTCACTCAGTGGTAGACCGCTGGCCTAGTGTGTGCAAGACAGTAGATTCGATTGCCAGCACCCTGAAAAGGAAGGAGGAGTAGGGGAGGGAAGAGAAAGAGAAAAAAGGAAATAAAAGGGGAAGGAAAAAGAAATGTTTATTTTGAATATCATCTTCAAGCTTGAACATGCATATTAATTTTTGTTTTGTTTTTTCAAGGCAGGGTTTCTCTGTGTAGCCAGTCCTGCCTACCCTGGAACTGCTTCTATAGACGAGGCTGACCTCAAATTCAGAGATCTGCCTGCCTCTACCTTCCTGGGATTAAAGGCATGTGCCACCACTGGCCCAACACATACTAATTTATTAGCATTAACCTCTGTGCTCTCATCTTCGGCAGATGCATTTGTTTGTTTTGAGTTAAATGATCTATTTAAAACTCTCATGACCACAGACAGTTTAGCAAATTGCCCACAGTTTTTTGTGATTAAACTTTAATGTTTTCTGCTAAAAATTGATACTGAGCTATCTTCTATTAATACACATGAAAATGTTGTCCCTGTTTTTTTTACAAGCAAGGGGTAGTGTGTGTCTTCAGATTACTAACCTGCATCTGTGTGGTCATTGCTGCAGGACAGATTCCTATGTTCTCTTTTTGGAGGTTGGTTTCACATGTCCTGAGTCTTGGGATTGGTAGGAGCTCTAAACTTCTCCAAAAAGGTGATGCTGTCTTATGTACATGTCAGTCTCTTCTCCCTACTTAAAGGATTTTATCCATCCTATATTATCCATCCTATATTACTAGTAAAAATAATCTGTCATTTCATCCTGCTGGCTTTTTTTTTGAGGGGGGGTGTCTCATATTAGCCTAGACCAGTGGTTCTCAACCTGTGGGTTGCAAACCCTTTGGAGGAACAAGCGACCCTTTCACAGGGGTCGCATATCAGATATTTATAACAGCAACGAAAATAATTTTATGGTTGGGTGTCACTACATGAGGAACTGTATTAAATAAAGGATCACAGTATTAGGAAGTTTGGGAACCATTGTCCCAGATGATTCCAAACTGTGAAGGTGAAACGTGGTTATGCTTCTACCTCCCAGACGCCAGAATGATATCAATGTGCCATTGTGCCCAACTTGCATGGTGTCAGGGTTAGGCCAGAACTTAGTACATGCTAGGCAAGTGCTCTCCCAGCTGAGTTAGCTTCCCCAGCCTTATTTGCATTTTTTCTGTTATTCATGAAGTTGAGCTTTTTTAATGAGTTTCTCATCTCTGAATGACTGTCGACATGAAGTTTTAGTTTATATGATTTTCTGCCTTTCTGTTGATAATGTTTTGAATTTTAATTATTTGTAGATGCGTTGAATCAACTTACTTAGCCTTAGCAATGTTGACATTTTAGGCTAGGTACATCTTGATTGTTGGCATCATCCTGTGCCTTGCAGAGTATTTAATTAACAGCACCCTGGAATCTGCTCACTAGACATTGATAGTGTGTGGGCAAGTACACACTGGTGCTAACCAAGAATGCCTGCACACATCATCACATCCTGTCCCCTGATGGGTGAATTTCCCAGCGTGACAATCACTGATCAGAATGATACATAGCAGATGCATTCTTCCAGTCTCTTACTGCTTGTCTTTGTTTCTTGTGATTTTTGCCATAAAGCTTTTTAATTTTATAATACTTGGTTTGCCAGGCTTCTCTTTTTTGATGTTAACATACCTTATAGAGAGGAAGAAACTTGCATAGCTTTGAGTAACAAACACTGAGGAGTTTTTACTGTTTACATGGTTGAGAGTTAGGAGAGTGCGAACCTGAACACTTCTAGGAACCAGGCCTCATTAATTCGCCTTCTCTAAGTGATTCAAAGAGTAAGAGAAGAATGTCGGTGCTAGAGTTGTGTTCAGTTTTATGTAGTCTCTAGCAAAGCCCCCTTTTTTTTCCTTAAGGTGCTAGACATGGAACCTAGTGCTTCCTGTGTACTAGGCACGTGTTCTGCTACTTAGATCTAAAAGGCTTTCCTTTGTTTTTATTTTCTTTTGAAATAGAGTTAAATATAACCCAGACTGGCCTTGAACTTGATACACAGCCTTAAATTCCAATCCTGTTGCCTCTACTGCTTAAGTACTGGAATTACAGGTGTGTGCCCACACCCAATCTCTGCAAAGGTGTTTTTAAAGATAGGCAAAGGCTTATATTTTCTGGGTGCTGAATTTTCAACTAATGTAGAGCTACCCATCTGGAGGAAGGGGTGGACTGCCCACTGAATCCTTTAGACAGGTAAAAGCATACATGAAGTGTTGGCTAGGAATTTAGAAGCAAGGTCGAAGGGCCTCCTAGATGAGACCACCGCACCACAATGTCTGTGAGCAAACCAGGTGTGGGCTGTGTTTTCGAAGGAGTGATCTTGATGCTATTAGCTGCATCTATGCAGATATTTCGCTCTCTTTTGCTCGCTCTCGCTCTATTACTGTGTCGTTGGGGAGAAGGGGTACATATAACAGGGAACATAGGTTCCTTGTTATCCTTCAACAATGGGGATAAGAAAAGGCAGTTAGGAGTGGTAAACTCTTGAGAAACACAGACTTTTTTCTCTTAGGAGCTTGAGCTGTTTTACTGGGATGGCATTTGGGTTCCTTTATATGGTTCGTTAAAGCCATATTTGTGGATAGTCATGCTTACCCACTAGGGATAGAACCCAAGGTTTTGTGCATGTTCTGTTACTGAGCTGTATCTCCAGGACTCTTCAAAGGCCCTTCTTGAACCAGGCCAGGTGGCAACATACCTGTAATCCTAGCGCAGCTACATAGTGAATTGTGAACCATCTTAGGCTACATGAGACTTCTGTCACCANNNCACACACACACACATGTCCTCTTATCCAAATGTGACAGCTCAAACCTGTAATCCAAGTGCTTGGGAAGCTGAAGCAGGAGAATCTTCATGTTTGAGGCCACTCTGAACTAAGCTAATAGTTCATTCCAGGCCAGCCTGGCTTAAAAGTGAGACTGCATTTCAAAAAGAAAAGAAAAGGCACTGTTGGTGAACATGGTTGAACTTGGAATTGTTATTTTGTTTTAATAGAATTATTTTGTAGGGTAATTTTAGTTTTATAAAAAGATTATAAAGATACCAGTGAGGAGCTGGTAAGATGGCTCAGTTGATAAAGGTGATTGCTGTTAAGTCTAATTGATGGCCTGAGTTTAAAGGAAGGGAGAACTGACTTTTACAGGTTGTCCTCTGACATCCATGCTCTTGTACGTATATGCATATGTAATTTTAGGCTAGAGATGGCTCAGCCATTCTCTTCTAGAGGATCCAGGTTTTGGTTCCCAACACCCATGTGATAGTTTGCAGCCATTAATAAGTCCAGTTTCAGGAGACTTAATGCCCTCTTCTGGCCTCCATAGACAGAAAGCACATGAAGTGCACTTATGTATAAGCAGACGAAACACACATGAAATAAAATTTGGGGGGTGGAGAAATGGTCCAGCAGTTAAGAGCACTGTCTGCTCTTCCAGAGGACCTGGGTTCAATTCCCAGCATTCTCATGGCAACTCACAACTGTCTGTAACTCCAAGATCTGACACCTTCACACAGACATACATGTAGGCAAAACACCAATACACATAAAATAAAAATAAAAATAAATAAGAATAAATTTTCAAAAATAAGCCATATTCTTTTTATATCCTTCCCCAACAACCTTTTCTCTCTTAACCACATCTTACGGTTGGATACTTTTGTTGCAGTTAATGTATGTGAGTATGTGTGGTGCTCGCGCATGTGTGCACATGCACATGCCTGCTGCCCACAGAGGTTAAAAGAAGTTAGGTCTCCTGGATCTGGAGTTACAAATTATTGTGAGCTACCATGTGGGTGCTGGGAACCAAACTTGGATCCTGTTTAAGAACAGAAAGTTATGAGCTATCTCTGCAGGCCCTGTTTTTGTTTGTTTCAGTGGAGGGTGTTTTTATTGTTGGGATCTCATATCTTATGATGGTCTTCAACTTAATGTGTAGTCAAGGATAGCCCTGAAATTCTGCCTTCTCAAGTGTCGGGATTATAGGCATGGGCTACCGTACCTGGTACTATTCCCACAGTTTTGACTTTTCTGTCATACAATTGGAATCATACAGTACAGTATTTCAGACTGTTTTCTTTAACTAAATAATATGCGTTTAAAGTTCTTACTTACTGGGCTGAGGGATGTAACTTAGTGGCAGAGTGCTTACCTAGCATCCTCAAGGTCCTAGGTTTGATTCCAGAGCCTATCCCTACCCCACAAATAATTGTTTTTAAGTAAAATAAGGACTAGGAACTTTGGGAGGTTAGCTCAGTGGTAGAGTACTGCCTGTTAATCACAAGATTGTGGGTTTGCTTTCCAACACCAGGTAAAAGATAGAAAAATTAAGGCTGGGGCATAGGTCAGTGTTAGAAAATGAAAGTTTCTCCTTGTCTTATTGTGGCTTAATAGTTGTGATTTGAGTAGGTATGACCCCCATAGACTCACATGTTTGAATGCTTGGCCCATAGGTAGTGGTACTATTAGGAGGTATGTTCTTGTTGGAGTAGGTGTGGCCTTGTTAGAGGAAGTGTGTCACTGTGGAGGTGGGCTTTGAGGTCTCATATGCTCAAGCTATGCCCAGTGTGGCACAGTCTTCTGCTGCCTGTGGATCAAGATGTAGAACTCTAAGCTCCTTCTGTGGTGTCATGTCTGCCTGCATGCTATCATACTCCCACCATGATGATAACATACTAAACCTCTGACCTGTATGTAAGCCAGTACAAATTAAACATTTTTCCTTTATAAGAGTTGCCATGGTCATAGTGTCTCTTCACAGCAATAGAAACCTTAACTAAGACAATAGCTCATTTCTTTTTAGGTCATTATTGATAAAGCAGCTGTTTGTAACCACAGTTGATCTCTTTGTATGGGTATAGGTGGGTGGATATGGTGTGTTCGTGTGGGTACTTGCTTACGTGTGTATGGGGTTACAAGTTTATGTAGAGGCTAGAGGTTAATAGTGAGTGAATTCTATCACATTGTATTAAAATGCCATGACCAGAGATAGCTTACAGAAGGAAGTTTATTTGAGGTTACAGTTCAGAGAGAGACTCTAATGGTGAAGGAGATGTGGCAGCAGGCAGCCAGGGGTAGTAAGGTGTGAAATCACATCTCCATCGACACTCAGAAAGCACAAAGAACAAAGTGGATATGGGACAAGAGTAAATGCAAATGCAAAGCCTACCCCCAGCAGCTTCCTCCAGCAAAGCTTCACCTCCTAAAGGTTCCACACCTCCCCAAACAGTACCATATCTGGGAACCAAGTATTCAAATGCTTGAACATGTGAAAAATGTTTTTTGTTCTCGTTCTCTGAGACCTGGGTGCTACTAAGAGAGCTACTCTGTAAATGACAGTACTATCAGTAAGACTGGACAAGATCATTGTGGAACACATTGGCTGTGGTGAGGAGAGGTGTATGGTAATGTCCACCACACACTTTCCACCTTAATTTTTGAGACAGGGTCTCTCACTGAATCTGAAGCTCATTGATTCAGCTAGGCTGGCCAAAGAGTTCCACGGGTCTCTCTGTCATGTTCCCAGCTCCCTAAACTGGGATTACAGGTATGTGCCAATTCATCCAGCTTTTATATAGGTTCCAGGGATATGAACTCAAGTCTCCATGTTTGTGCCAGTAGGCTCTTTACAAACTGAACCATCTCCCCAGTAATTGATCTTCTAGTGCAGAAAGGAAAATTCCTTAAGTGCAAATGTTATCATTTATCTTTGCTTTCACATACGCAGATAAACATTTAGAATTTACCTGATCTTATTTTTCTTTGCAGATTTTTAAATAATACAATGTCTAATGGTTATGAAGACCACATGGCCGAAGACTGCAGGGATGATATTGGGAGAACGAATCTAATTGTCAACTACCTCCCTCAGAACATGACCCAGGAGGAATTACGGAGTCTATTCAGCAGCATTGGCGAGGTTGAATCTGCAAAACTTATTCGGGATAAAGTAGCAGGTAAAGAGCCTGAGAGATTTCTGGAAGGGGTCATGGTTGCTGTCCAGTAAGCACTGGCTCCCCTTCTGGTAACTTCCTTAGTACAGACAGAGTAACTGCGGAGAGATGGTTCAGCAGTTAAGAAGTTAAGAGCACTTTCCACTCTTGCAGAAGGGCAGAGTTTGGTTCCTGCATCCCCTTCAGGCAGTTGTCTGCATTGGTAACTCCAGCTCTAAGGGAGCTTATGCTCTCTGCTGACCTCCACAGACACACATTCATATGCACATAACACCACCACCACACCATACACACAGATGCCATAATTAAAAATCAAGTACATCTTGATAAAATCTGAAAGTAAGGTTCCCCAGAAAGAGCTTGGGTTTTTTTATGAGATGGAACACTCATGCCAGGTGTAGTGGTAAACACCTTTAATCTCAGAAAACAGAGACAGGTGGATCTCTGTGAGTTCCAGAACAACCTGTTTTATGTAGTGAATTCCAGGACAGCCAGTGCTAGGTAGAGAGACCCTCACTTAACAACAAAATCTGCATGTACAAAATAAGACATGAAAGGAGATAAATGGGGCACAAGAAATGGAATGCTCTGAAAACTGTATGACGCCAAATAATTCTGCACAGATTGACAACTTCCATTATGTAGAAGAGACCCTACTGGGCCAAGCACTGACAAGTCCGTTTCAGTGAATGCAGACCTTCATGCATAAGTGAACCCTTCACCAGCTGGATCTCTGAGTCAGGAGCAAGATGCCTGAAAGCCTTGTATACTCTCTTAGTGTGACTCCAGACCCTTGGGCACCCATCTATTCATTAGCCAGTGGTACTTGTTTGTAACTCCTGTTTATACCTACCTCATAGGTGTTTGTAAAAGGCCAGGTTCCTGTTACAGCCTCCTCAGGTTTGGCCTCATAGTTCTGAGAATGTGGGTTCAGGAACTCAGTGCTGCAAAGTCCTGCTTCATTTCTTTCCCTTTTGGGTACAGTGTTGTTCTTAGGAGTCACTGCCCTCTTCCTCCTCCTTCCTGCCCTCCTGCCCCCCTCCCCTTCTCTACTTTGCCTGACTGGGAAACAAGTAGTACTTTGAGGCATCCAGCTATTTAGTTTCTAGGTATCTGGATTCATATTGGAAACTAAAAGATTTTTTTTTAAAACATACTCTTTTTGTATTATGGAAAACTACAAGTATGTGTGAACAAAAAAAAATGTATATTACAGCTGGTATATTCATTGTCTTGCTTCATCAACCTTCCATCAACATGTTTCCAGTAACCCAAATATACTGATCCCTGTATAAATAACCCTGTACAGCCTGTCTGATCACTGTCCAGAGAAATCACTCATCAGATGAGGTTCTTAAACTAAAAGCCCCTTTCCCCTTTCAATCCCAAGTCTGGTTTAATGCCATCTAAAAAGAACTTTAGATAATACACAAATTGAAGCCAGGCAGTGGTGGTGCATCCCTTTTAATCTCAGCACTTAGAAGGCAGAGACAGGCGGATCTCTGTGAGTTTGAGGCCAGCTTGGTCTACAGAGCAAGTTCCAGGACAGCTAGGACTGTCGAAAAAACATGCAAACAACAACAACAAAACCAAACACAGATCGAATAATTTTAGATTGTTCAGGACTTTGTTCTGCATAAGAATCATGCCCAAAGGGCTTTTGGATTCCTTTATCTGGCTTGTGTTTTGCTGGAAGGGGTTCTCAGCAGTATCTTCAGTTCTGGGCTTTGGAGTCTAGCTCTTGGTTCTCATACCCTGATTTCTTTCTCTGGACTTCAGAGGAATATGGGCTGTATTTAGGAACACCGAGAATATGCAGGGTTAGTCCTGAAAGAACTAGTCTTGGGGAATTGGGAGCATTAGAGGCAGCGGAAGTAGGATTAAAAAGTGAGTTGGGTTCCCAGATACAAGCTTCTCTCTGAACTGTAGGCAGTGTTGGGTGTTGTGGAGAAGGTACCTTTTTAGCTCAGCAATTTCTTAGCTAGCAGCCTTTCATTCCTATTCAATGAATGGCACATTTGGGATACTTGCTCTACCCTTATTTTACTCCTGCTGTCAACATTTTTGCTTACTGATTCTAGGACTGTGGCCTTAAATTTTACTGTTCATCTGTTATTTAGTGACCTCACTCGGCCTAGTCCCATGTCTCCTTTTCCCCCAGCTGGAGCTCAGCCTGCCCACCCCAGCAAGAGAGCCCTTTATATCTCTCTAGCTAGGCATGCTGCTACCTAGCCAGTCCCAGACCTGCTGATTGGCATGGTGGATAGTCCCATCCTTCATAGCCTTTATGTATGTTCTTTCTCCTCCAGCCCTCAACTGGTCCTCAGTTGGAGCAGATGGCCACCCACTATTTCACAGTAGAACTGCCCTCTGTCTTCCCTTGGCCCCTTCCCTCTCTGGCTACTTATGACCCATGAGCTATTCAAGCATGCACTTTTACTTGGGTTTCTTGAAGATCTTCCAGCCAGGGCTCCACAGAGTCCTTGAGTTCCCTGATGGCCTCTAGCAC
Source organism: Bramus lutescens (assembly GCA_001685075.1). NCBI lineage: Eukaryota > Metazoa > Chordata > Mammalia > Rodentia > Cricetidae > Bramus > Bramus lutescens. The sequence goes on along the minus strand of LOEQ01000999.1, from coordinate 157,525 downwards.
TCTGAAATTTGGAGCTAGATGCTGCAGCCTGAATCTTGATTACACACTGAGAGATTTTTGAGCATCATTCCTCTACCCACTTGAAACTGGTAGCACCTTCTGAGTTGTGAACATTAATATATGTCTCTAGACATTTTTCTGAGTGATTGTAGGAGGCAAAAAAGATGAGATTCTAACATGAGAATGGGAGCGCTGCGCTCTGTGTGTTGTCTTCCTGTGTATAGGCTGTCAATATCAAATTCCCTCTCTGTACTTCTAGAAATAACCTCTTCCACTGGCTGGCTGACTTCCTTCAAGGCCACACTCTGTCTACCACAACTTCTTCTTTCCCCAGCCTTGCAGTTCAGATTATTCCATGGCCCTCTTTCTTTTCCAGAGCTGATAATCAGGGTGAGTTTAGTTTGCTACCTCTCCTTACCAAACAGCTCTTCTGAGCTCCAGGCACTTCTGCACCACAACCAATGTATTCCATACTGTTCTGTGTCTTTGTCTTAGCTGATGGAACCACTGTCTACAAAGTAGCTCCACTCAGAAGTACCAGGTCTCAGAATTCATTCTCCTCAGTGTTTCTGTAGACTTTCCCTGTGTGCCTTTTACTCCAAGAGTCATCCTAGACTAGGACACCATTATCTGCTTTAATTGTTGTGACCTCTTCACTGGTCACCCAAGCCTTTCCCTCTTCCAGACTTCCTCAGTACAGCAAAGGGACTTCTTTAGTTTCCATAAGGCCCAATTACTCCCTTCCTCCTAAACTCTTCAGGTTCTGATCTCTGTTGGTTTAAGAATACCTTCCCTTGCTCTAGCTAGTTATCATAAGATCCTGGCTTGTGGGTTTTTATAGCAACCTATACTGCACTGAGGTGGACACTTTCAAATCTGATACATTCATTTTACAATTTTTTATTATGTGTCAACTAGGCATTAATGATAGCAGAAAAAGGGACGCTCTCTCTCTCTCTCTCTCTCTCTCTCTCTCTCTCTTCCTTTTTAAAAACAAAGGGGGAACAAACAAGCACAAAAGGCCCACAAATCCAAATATACAGGCAAAAGACCAATATGACAAATGCCCAAACAAGCGAAGAGACAAAAAATCTGCTAAAAGACCAGGAGTTCATTTTGTTTTGTCCAACTAATCCTGAGCATGAGGCTGTCATGGAAGTGTTGTTAATATACCCAGTGAGACTCCATTAGAGAAAGCTAATTTTTTCCTTTGCAAGTATCAGTTACAGATAGTTTGTTTCTTAGGGGTGGGATCTCATGTACACTTCCCACTCTAAATGCCAAGACACTCCTCCCCAAATCTGACTTGAATCTGCACAGGCTCTGTATGTGCTGCTATAGTCTCCGTGAGTTTATATGTTCATTGGTCCTGTTGTGTCTGGAGAACCCTGCTTCCTTGTAATCTTCCATCCCCTTTGGCTCTTAATCTTTCCACCTCCTCTTCTACAATTGCTTCCTAAGCCTCAAGGGAAAGAGTTTGGTGGAGACATCCCATCTAGAATTGAGTGCTCCAAAATCTCTCATTCTGTACATTGTCCATTTGTTAATCTCTTTGAAAGTTCGTTACTCCAAGAGGAAACTTCTCCAATGAAGTCTGAGTGAAGCACTGATCTCTGGATTTAACAGAATATCATTATGAGTCATTGTAGTGCAGTGTTCCTTTAGCAGAACAATAGTATAGTTGGTTTTTCCCATGCCCACGTCCTTTCTAGTGTTGGGTTCTTGGCAACTCAAGCAATATCGGGTATGGGTTCTATCTCATGGAGTGTGCCTTAAATCCAGTCAAAGAGTTGTTGTTTACTCTGATATTTGTGCCACTGTTGTACAGCATATCTTGCAGCAGGTCATCATTGTAGATCACTGGGTTTACAATAAATTGGTGATTACTTTTCTCCTGTTGTACAATGCAGAGTACTCTCCGGTACCATGAATACTAAGTCAGTAGGGTTGAAGGTTCCAGGTAGGCACTAGCTCAACTTCTTGATGTTTGATGAGATAATGTAAGGGTTATCTTACGCAATAGGGAACAGTTTTTAAGATCTCTGAGATTTAGGGCATAGCTACAGGTTTAATGCCTGGTTAATGTTAGTAGGCTTGAGTTTTCAAGGGTGTGAACAAAGCTTTAAATCAAACAGAAAGTGGTCTGTTATATAGTGCTTGTGCTGCTATTGCACAATTGTGACTTTGTGCACAAGACATACACAAGATCAAAGCAGTCTGAATCCCAGCATAGATGGGGGATAACAGGAGAGACTCATAAAGTCCTATCCCTAGCTAAGAAGTTCTTAGCAATTGATTATTGTTGGGGAAAGGAGAATAAATTTCCTTTGTGGGTACAGCTCTTGATGAGGGGCTACCTTACTCCAATAAATGGCAACTTAATTTGTGCAGCATTAAGTGGACTTAGTGGTTTGTGGGTTTTGTTTGCTTGTTTTTAGTTGAGCATATGTAGATAGGAGGGAAAGGGAAAAGGGATGGGGAGGAATTGAAGGGGTGGGAATGGGTGGGAGGGGTCAACACATTTATATTTATTTCGTGTGCATTAGTGGGTTTTGGTTTTTTGGGGTGTTTTATTTTGCCTACATCTATATTTATGTGAAGATGTTGAATCCCCTGGAACTGGAGTTGCAGACAGTTGTGAGCTGCCATGTGGGTGCTGGGAATTGAACCTGAGTCTTCTAGAAAAGCATCTGGTGCAGCTGGTGCTCTTAACCACTGAGCCATCTCCAGCCTCATAATGTGAAATTTTAAACTTTAAAAGGGAGAATGAGGGGGCTTATTGAAAACTAAGGACATGGGAATCAAGTGTGAATATTTAGTTAACATTGAACAAGTATTGGTTCACTTACTATACAAAATATGCCATGGTAATGGAAGGTATTTCTGATAGAGAAGGCTATGGGTGAGCTGGGAACTCTTACTTTGTTTAGTTCTTCTGTAAATTTAAAATTGGTTATTAAAAAATGCAGTATCTGAGGAGGTTTGATTGGTAAGCTCAGCAGGTAAAAGTGCTTGCCACTAACCATGACAGACTGAGTTTGTACCTGTGACCAACATGGTGAAGGAAAAAACTGATTCTTGGAATGTGTTTATTTTCCAAATATTTGCTGTGGCGTGGGTACACATGAATACACATGCACACGAATACAGTAAAATAATTTTTAAAATTGAATATTGGGAAGTGCCAGTAAAACAAAAAATAGTAAGCACGCTTTAGGTTCTCTACTTGGTTCAGGTCTTGTTATCAGCAAAGGAGTGACTTCCTGGGTTCTGATTGCATCAGACTCACAACACAGAGATCTCATCTCTGCATCCAATGGGGCTTGTTGTACAGCTGTTCTCTCAGGAACCCAGAACAGAATGAAATGTGCTTGCATGAGCTAGCAAGATGTGAGTCAAGTTCAAATCTCCCTCAGTAAGTCTTAGCTAAGGCTTCTTCCTGACTATCACTCCAGTAGCTTCATCTTCCTGGGCCTCTCCTTACATGCTGTATTCCTTCCTAGGTGGACAGGTAGGTGTTCCTGAATGTCCTAAATATTTCACAAAGAGGACATTGGGATCCTTTGCTGCCTTAGTTGTCATTCCTCTCATCTCTCATTTCCAAATGTGTGCTGATTACATTGTTATAGTGGACTCTGATGTCAGGAGAAGCTGAGGGAGTTTGGCCAGGACCACTTGGCAGGCCTAGGATTCTTTCATTGGGTTCAGTTTCCCCAGACTCAGGAAAGAAAGGGAACCAGTACTAGATGGTGCCAGAACCCAGAAGTCCTTTACACTCTGGCAATTCAGGTTTCAGAGAATCAACAGGCTCTGGCCACTGGCCATCATCACCTCCTCTTGTCAGGCCCCATACTGTAGCCAGCACCTTTGGGACTGCTGGGCAGCCTTTCTCAGGATGCAGTCAGTAACACATTTCTTTTTTGAGAAACATTATATTTCTGTTTTGTATTTGCTCATGCACTATAGCACACATTAGGAAGTCAGAGAATATTTTGATTCAATTCTTCTACCGTGTAAGTTTTAGGGTTTGGTCCCAAGTCATTAGACTGTTTACTGGCTGAGCCTTCTCACTGGCTCAGTTTTTAAGTACCTTTTAATTACAGGTTACCTTTGTTAATTGCAAGGATGACAAGATTTGCCATCATCTCAACAGTAGTTCCCCAGAGTGCCTCACTTGGAATTTTGCTGTGCTATGTTGTCTTCTCTTTTTCTGACCTTGCCCTTGAACCTCCCCTTCATTGCTCATTGGCAGCTAGTTTACCAATGTCATGTTCTCTCCATAGGACACAGCTTGGGTTACGGCTTTGTGAACTATGTGACTGCAAAGGATGCAGAAAGAGCAATCAGCACGCTGAATGGCTTGAGACTTCAATCCAAAACTATTAAGGTAAAGAGGTGTGGTCCCACCTCATCCATTCCTATGCTGAACAGGAGTCTTTCTGAGGCCTGGTGCTTCTAGAACATCTTGGGGAGTCCATGTACACTTCAGTAACTATCCCAAAGTGACTGGTAACCTCTGCAGTCTCACTATGAAAAATTGTAGGAAAGGAGTGTATACCAAGTCAGTCCTCACCCCCTGCCTTAGGTCCCCTTTTAGGCACACATGATGTCCCTCAGCCTGAATTACTCCTTTGTCATCCTTGAGACTTCACTGCCAGATTCATATAACAGCTCCTCAATGTTCTCTGGAGCCCTTTATCTTCAGAGGATTCTTCTTCACCAAGCAAACCTTTCCTGAGCCTCCAGTCAGGGCTAGCTGTCAGGGATGAAGATCTGGGTGACTTCTATCGCCTGCCCTACTGCCCTTGTGAGTTCAAGGATGGTATGTCCATGCAGCATGATAAAGGCCATTATGGTTGTGGGTTCATCTCACCACAGCATGATACCAACTGATGTCTCACAATTTTGTCTTAACAATAGCCACCCGTGGTCACCACAACCCCCTCAAATTTAAGAGCACTCTTCCCAATAAGGCTGTCCTTTCATGGCAGATGCAGCTCTGTGTTTCCAACTATACCTGCAGTTCTAACCCAGTTGGCTGAAATTTTGGAGCCTCCTTGACTCCTTCAGATCCTAAGCCACTAAAACGGTTCCCAGAATTTATAGTTCCTGTTATGCTGTGCCCAAAGTCAGGACTTAATAAGCAGAGAGATACAGTACATAGAGCACTCATGTCCCTGCCCTAGAGTCAAGGAAAAGAGCAATGTTTGGCCATAAAAGGTATTCCATTGTGCATCATAAGTTTCTTTTTTTTAAGATTTATTTATTTATTATGTATACAACATTCTGCCTCCATGTATGCCTACACGCCAGAG
>LOEQ01000999.1:107437-126528 GCA_001685075.1 Bramus lutescens | reverse complement strand
AGATCCCCAGGAACATGGCTGTGGGCCACCTGATATGGGTGCTGGGGATCCAACTCAGGTCCTCTGGAAGAGCAAGTGCTAGTCATCTCTCCAGGCCTTCACTTGGTATTTTCAGACAGAGATGGGGGCTCCACAATTCACCTGTGCTGGCAGGCCAGCAAGCCCCAGGGATCCTGCTGTCTTCACTTCCTAGTGCTTGGATTATAGATAGATGTGGTTTTTACATTGGTGCTGGGTTCTGAAGTCAGATCCTCATACTTTCAGGGCAACTACTTTATAAATGTAGCTATCTCCCCAAGGACTCTAAACTGCCAAAGCAACGGGCAACAGATATCGTTCTCACCTGGCCTTGGTAAATATCTGCCTTTTTCTAGATTTTCCAGGTACCCTTTTAATCCATTGAACAATCTTGTCTGGTCTCCTGGCATTCTTCTATTTTGTGGCCTTTCCCCCCTTTTTATTTGTTCTTTTCTGTTAGTTTTTTGAGACAGTGTTACATGTACCCCAGGCTAGCTATATTTAGCCAATTTTCTATTACTAAGACTAAGGCAACTTATAAGAAAACGTTTAATTTGGCTTATGGTTCCAAAGGGTTAGAGTCCATGATGGTATGATAGCAGGAATAGCTGAGAGCTTACATCTTGAACTGCAAGCCAAAGACAGAGCACACTGGAGATGGTGGAAGGCTTTGAAGCCTCAAGCCCCTAGTGACACCTCCATAAAGACCGCACTTCCTGATTCTCCCTCAAATAAGTTCACTAACTAGGGGCCACATATTCAAACATGTGAGTCAGGGCTAAAGAGATGGCCCGGCAGTTAATAGCACTGGCTGCTTTTGCAGAGAGCCTAGGTTCAATTCCCTGCATCCACATGGCAGCTCACAACTTCTATGATTTTTCTTGTCCGCAGGTCCCAAGAGTCGCCAGCCCCGGGTGGGCGGGGCCCAGGCGACACTGAGTCCCCAGAAGGTGCAGAGTCCCAGGGGCGAGCTGTGGGAGATATGTGGGCAGACACATTGTATGGAATAGAATTGGATATTTATTACTTAGAAGAGAGAAAGAGTGGGGAAAGAAGAGAAAGGAGAGAGACAGAGAAGGGAAGCGGGAGATAGAAGAGAGACGCGCGCCAAGAGAGGACAGTGAGAAATCAAGATGGCGAGAGCAGGGCAGGGGGCCAGCGGCCCTCACCCGCACCGAACAGACTTAAAGAGATGAAAACCATAACATTACACATAAAAGAGCAAAAATAAACATGAGCCTATGGGAGCCATTCCCATTTAAACTACCATATTAGCCTTGAACTATCTGTGATGAGAAAGGCCTTTAACTCCCGCCCCAACCTTTTAAGTGCTGGGGTGACAGGCATACACCACCATACCCATCTCTCTTCTTCCGATTTGAGTTCTCCATTGACATACTTGCCCTGGGTTTCTTTGCTTGTCTCTAGTTTCAAGCATAACTGAGATGCTGTATTTTGATCAAGGAATGGAAGTGCATGTCTGTGTCCCTTCACTGGGGAAAGTGAGGCAGGAGAATGATGAATTTTAAGTCCTCCTGGGCTACATAGATCCAGCTTTCTCAGCCTCTTCCCAATCTCCCTACAGAAGCTGTTTTTCTAACATAGACCTCAACAAACTTGTGTCCTGTGCTTTTCCAGTCTGACACTGGGATGAAACTATGCTAGCTAGTGTTTTGCCAACTTGACACAAGCCACTGTTATCTGGGGAGAGAGAACCTCAATTGAGAAAATACCTCAATCAAACTTGCCTACAGGGAAGTCTATAGGTCATTCCTTGGTGATTGATATGGGAGGGCCCAATACACTGTCGGTGGTGCCACACTTAGGCAGGTGATTCTAGGCTGTACAAGGAAGAAAGCTGAATGAGCCTTGAGGAGTGAGCCAGTAATCAATGTTCCACCATAGTCTCTGATTCAATTCCTACCTCCAGGTTCCTGCCTTGAGCTGCTGTTCCAACTTCCTCATGATGCAGTGTGACCTAAGAACTGTAAAATGAAATAAACTCTTTCCTCCCACGTTGCTTTTGGCCAGTGTTTTATCATAGCAATGGAACAGAAACTAGGTCAAAGTATTTCACATAAAACCAAAGTAGAAGCTGTTCCCACTACTTTCTCCTAGAAGTGGAATTCCTGAGAGACGAGTCTATCTAGTCACAATGGCAGGAATGCATGTTCCCTAGTGTCCACCTGCCCCCTTTTTGTTTGCTTTTCAATAAAAGTAAATTCAGTAATAGAGCTGGCAATATGGCTTGGTTTGGGGTTTTTGTTTTGTTTTCGTTTTTCGAGACAGGGTTTCTCTGTAGCTTTTGGAGCCTGTCCTGGAATTCGCTCTGTAGAACAGGCTGACCTTGAACTCACAGTGATCTACCTGTCTCTTCCTCCCGAGAGTTGGGATTAAATGTGTGCCTCACCACCACCTGGCAAGTTTTTTTTTTTTTTAAAGTTCGATCTTTGTTGATTCACATTTAGGAATACTACACAGCTGGGTGTGGTGGTGCAAGCCCGTCTTTTTAATGAATTTTAATGTATATGAGTCTTTTGCTTGCTGTGCTACAGAAGACCCTCAAAAAAAAAAAATCCATCATTGAGGTATCTCTTAGGCTATCCGAAGCCTGTACGGAATCCTCTCCAATAGGCTTCGCCTTTTTGTAGTCTTCTTAATTTTATGTATATAGGTAGGTGTTTTGCTGGCCTGTACGTCTACCCAACCACGTGTCTGGCTGGTGCCCTTGGTGGGCAGAAGAGGACATCGGATCTCCTGGAACTGGGGTTACAGGTGGTTGTAAGAACTACCATGTGGGTGCTGAGAATTGAGCCCAAATCCTCTGCCCTCTTGTTAGTTGTACCCTACCACAGATGGTCTCTCAAAAGTGCCTTCCTCCCCGAGCCTCAAGCAGAGGCTAACCTCTCCTATCCTATCTTCAGCCCCTCCCAGGCTGGGTCACAGAGTGCGAAGTTTTGAGACTTGGACCGCCTCTAAGCAGGTCCCTTTCCAGGCCCCACCCCGTCACAGAGGACCAATCAGAGACTGCTTTCTCTTCCATTTCCACCCCCACCCCGTTCAGTCTGGATTTTCCCAGGCTCGTGCTTCTAGAGACCGTCGCAGCTGCTGACGCGATTGAGGAGCGACGCAGAAAGGTCACACGGGCTCTTCCAACATGGCGGCGGCAGCTCTGCGGGGCGGCTGGTGCCGCTGTCCGCGGGTGAGCAAACGCGTGGGGCTGGTAGGGCAGAATTAAGGGGTTTGGACGCTCGGCTTTCGAGACCTCCTTCTCTTCAGTCCCTGTTCCTTCGTGGCTTTTCCTTTGGGTTCCACGGCTGGCTTGGGTTGGGCCATTGGGTCAGCCGATGCTTGAGCTGGGAGCACGTAGCGAGGCCTGAGGGCGGGAACCGATTCCCCACCCCTTTCCCGGCATCGAGCCGCAGTACCCTGAGCTGCCCGGGAACGTGAAAGCTCTCACTCATCTGTGGATCTGATCCCACGTGCACGAGGGAGTCTCTGGTGGCTAGGGAGGTTGTGCCCCGTAAGAAAATATAGCCAGATGAAAGTTTTTTTTTTCTTTAAAGTGACAGTCACAGTTCGCATTGGAATGTCAAATTCTTTACGGAGACTGTTTCCTGAGTCACCACTCCAAACGCTCAGCGTGGAAGTGCGGGAGATAATTCTTGCCTGGATAAGACCAGGCTTAGGTCTTGGCTTAGGTCAATGGCCTTTCATGCACACTTAAGAATATAGTTTTTTTGTACTGCTGTTGTTTGGCCCTGTTTCATTAGGGTAAAGATTCTGAAGCTCAGAAAGATTAAGCAGCCTTACCATAGCCCCATAGCTAGTGGATGCCTGATCTTGTCTAAAACCCAGATTATGAATCTACCGCTAACTGTTGAGAGGAAGGAAAAACAGGTTATTTACACTCCCAAGAGCTCTACCTTCCGTAATTGTAGGCATACTGGTACTTGTGCGCAATTGGACCTTGAGAGCTTGTTTGGAGCATCTCCCTGGAGAGCACAGCTACGGGCATATATACTTGAGCAAAGAAAGGAGGTCATCCACTTTGACTAAGTGTGCAGCTTCAGGAAGAACACACATGGAGCTGTAATTGAGAAAGGAAAAAAAGGAGACTAGCCAGCTAGATCATGTGAATAAACCCTAACAGTTAGTGGGGGTGACAATGATGGAGCCCGATCTCCTTCACTTCTGAATCTGTGTAAGTTTGGGTTGTTGCTAGTGCTTACCCAGCTGGGAAGAAATGGAGAAGAAAAATGCGTAAAGTGAAAAGTGGCGCTGGTAGGTCATTCAGTTTCAGTACACCTGTGTCAAACTCAACTACACAACAGCTACAAGTTCATTGGGGAGAAGAATGGCCCTTTCTCATGATGCTACCTGGTTCTTTGCCCAGAGGGCATTTAGAACGTTTGACCAGGACATTGCAAGTTTATTCCATTATTTTCCCTGGGCCAAGAACTTACTGGTTTATCTCTGGAAGTTCATGTCCGTAGTTGTTGGAGATCAGCAAAAGTGGTGTGGGCTTACCTTAAAGATCGTGTTTCACGCTGGGTGCCTACCACTCTAGTTGGCTTCCTAGCCCCATGCTCTCCTGAGTTCCAAAGGTGGGAATAGGTCCTGGAGGTACAGATGCAGCATTTTCTCTTTCCTCCCAGCTCTAGTGACTACTCAGATTTTACGAAGATTCCCTATTCCCTTACAACAGGCTTGAAGTCAAGGTCAGCAAATGACTCACAGGTGACCTTCAGAGTCACCCACTTTTCTGAATGGATCTTTCTCTTTTCTCAACCAATTAGAGGTGCCTAGGCAAAGGAGTCCAAATTCTCTCCAGCCACAACCTACCCCATGGTTCAAGCTACCAGATAAGCCGGCCAGGAGGAGAGCTGACACTGGTGAGTGACCCAGGATGCCAACAAGCAGACCCAATAGAGGTCTGGGGGAAAACCATGCCAGCACAGTCACTTTGGGGAGTGTTACATGTTCAGGGACTTCAGAGGTATGGAGAGCAACAGACCTTGTTTCTGGATGTCCTGGGCACTCTTGGTCAGCCTCCTGTTTTATTTTTCCAGCAGCAAGGCACTTTTACCTCATGGAATTATGCATACAGTTAGCTCTGATAGTTAGAAAAGGCATCCTGCATCAGTTTACCTTCTCCCTCTCTGGCTTTTTCTGTCTGTGGGTTCCTCACCAAGCATGGTTATTTTAAGTATTGGACAAGAGTCACTCCATCATTCCTTGGGTCTCATTGTGTCCTGGTCACTACTTCTGTTAGTGTGTCATGACTGAGTGAGGCAGATAGCCTCAAATATGCATGCTGCCTACAGCCTCTCCTCAGCTTCTTCCTGATCCTGTCCTGCAGGCATTCTAGGAGCGAGACAGATCCCAGTGATTCCTTCCTCACTGCTGCTCTCCTTTGTGGCTTGACAAGAGCCAGGGAGACAGTTGGCCTTCAACCGCAGGGGCAAGCCTAACAAGCATCAACCACACATGGCTACTTCCTTTGACATTCTGTTCATTGTTCCTTAAACTGTTGTTTTTACAGATAGGAGTTCATGTAGCTCAGGCTGGCCTGTGTGCAGCTGAGAATCACCTTGAACTCGTTGATCCTCTTGCTTCCACCTCCTAAGTGCTGCAATCACAGGTCTGCACCACCAGAGCCTTGCTTTGGTGTTTTACTTTTGACAGGCTCTATCTTTTAGAGCCGTTTTAGCTTTACAGAAAAATTAAATGGGGCTGGGGCTGGGGCTCAGTTGCTAGAATGCTTCCCAGACATGTATAAACTCCTAGGTTCTGTCCCCAGTACAGCATACACTAGAAATAGTGATGCACAATTGTCATTCCAGCATTCTGGGGGCTGGTGGACCAGGAGTTCTTGGTTATCCTTAGGTACTTAGCAAGTTAGAGGCCAATCTAGGCTACATAAGATCCTGTAAAAAATAAATAGGCTTGACCAGGATTTATGGTGCATGCTTTTAATCCTAGCCCTCATGTGGCAAAGGCAGTCAGATCTCTGTAAGTTCTACGCTATCCTGGTCTACTCCACATAGAGAGTTCCAGCCTAGCCAGTGCTACATAATGAAAACATCTCAAACTAGCTACATAACGAAACTATTCCTCCAAAAAAAAAAAAAACCAAAATTAACTAATAAAAAATTAACAAGAAGTACAGAGGCTTCTCTAGCCAGTTTTCCCCTTTCCTGCTCACAGGTCCCAGTTAGTCATATTTCCCATTCTGGGTGAATTTGTTGCAGGTGATGAACCAGAGTGGATACATTGTTAAGATCTGAAATCTGGTTGCATTCAGGTTCATTTCTGTGTTATGTATGCATTCTGTGAGGGTATAACAAGTGGATGAGGATTTGTCTCTATCATTGTAGAGAAAATACAGTACAGTTCCACTAATCAGGCATGGTGGTGCACATCTGTAATCCTAGCCCTTGAGAGGTGGAGGCAAGAACATCGGAAGTTCAACTACTTAACAAGTTCAAGACCAGCTCCCAGACCCTATCTCAAAGCAAACCCCTCCACATAAACAGTGAGAACAGGGGCTAACGAGATGACTCAGTGGATAAAAGTGCTTGCTATACAAGCCTCCAGACTTGAGTTCAGTCCCTGCAACCCATTCACAAGTTTTCCTCTGATGTCCACATGAAGCCATGGTACTGTATATACTTACCATAATCATCAAACAGCTTCACTGCCCTCAATGATCCTCTGGACTCCCTTTGTTCATTCATCCTTCCCTTAGACCATTGTCAACCATTAGTATTTTTACTGTCTCCGTAGTTTTGCCATTTTCAGAATGTCATGCTGTTGACTCACAGTTTATGGTCTTTTCAGACAGCCACATATAGCTGGTTAGTTGTATGTTCACAAGAGTACCTCCAACCAGGGAATGCACTTACAGCCAAGGAAATACAGAAGAAACCGTGTTCACTGGCTCGTTTGGACTAATGCTTAGCCAGACTTGTTATACAATTCAGGACTCCCTCCCTGCCCAGGGAATGGCACCATCTACTGTGGGCTGGACTACCCTACATTAATTGTAAATCAAGACAACCCCTGCCTCTCCAAACAGACCAATCTGATCTGGACAGCCCCTTAGTTGAGACTCTTTTTTCCGGTGACTCAAGTTAACAGCTAACTACACTGATAGCATTTGACTCAATGTAAATGCTAGATATTTTGGGGTTTTTTTGTTTGTTTGTTTTTTGTTTTGTTTTTGAGGCAATGTCTTAACAATGTAGACCAAGCTGGCCTCAACTCACAAAGATCCAAGCCAGCTTTAACCTCAATCTTCCTGTATCAGCCTCTTTTGTTGTTGTTGATGCTGCTGCTTACATTTATTTTTTGAGAAGTGTATCTACCATGGCATGGGTCTAGAGATCAGAGGATAACTTGCAAGAATCTGTTCACTAGCTGGGTGGTGGTGGTGCACGCCTTTAATCCCTGCCTCAGGGAGGGTCTCCGTCCGCCTAGAGACACTCAAACTCCGGTCGGACCAGATTAAGAGCTAGCTCCAGGACTCCAAAGCTATAGAGGAACCCTGTCTCTAAAAACCAAAAGAAAAAAAAAGAATCTGTTCACTTCGGGTCTAGAGAGATTAAGACCATGGGCTGTTCTTCTAGAAGTCCTGGGTTCAATTTCCAGCAACCACATGGTGACTCACAACCATCTATAATGAGATCTGTTTATCTGTATACCTTCTTCTGACATGCAGCAGAACACTGTATGCATAATAAATAAATCTTTTTAAAAAAAGAAAGGAAGAAGAACCTGTTCACTCCTTCCACCATGTAAGTCCAGGGACCCAGGGATAGAACTCAGGCCTGTCCTTTGAGTGCTAGGGTGACAGGGTGTGTAGCTACTCCTAGCTTAGAAGCTTTGTTTGTTTTTAACTATACTGTTATATGAGGCCATTTTCGTGCAAATATGTAATTAACTGTTGTTAGCATGTTCTTCCCCCAATACCCTTCCTTTTCTTGGCCTACCCCTTTTGTTCCCCAGCTTTGATTGTACTTCCATATCACCTGTATATATACAATTTGATTGTATATATACACACCTACAACTGAGGAAGTGTACAAAGAATTTGGCTGAGTATAACTTACATTCACTTATTATGATTATCTCCAGTTTTTCAGAAGACCATAAAACTCCATTCATTCATTCACTCATTCCTTCATTTATCTGTCTGTCTGTCTATCTATCTATTTTTTGTTTTTTTGAGACAGTTTTTCTCTATGTAACTCTGGCTGTCCTGGAACTCATTCTGTAGACTTGGCTGTCCTTGAATTCAGAGACCCGCCTTCCTCTGCCTCCCAAGTGCTGGGATTAAAGGCATGTGCTGTCATACCCAACCATAACTTTATTTATGGCCAAAAACAAAAACAAAAAAATGCCATCTTCTTTGTCCATTCCCCTGTTGTTGGACACCTAGTTTTGTTCCATATCTTACATACTGTGACTATTATGGTAGAACATTGGTATGCAGTTTTTATTTTTTTATATATTTGACTTGTTGATAACATCAATAGATATGAACCTGTGGACATGTAGGATTTGCTGTGGTGGCTTATCATGGGTGTTTCTGTAACTAAATTCTGTTATAATAAAAGAGACATATTCACTGTTAAAGACCACTATCAACAGAAGGGAGGGAATCGGGCACCCAGTGGTAACCAGATGTTATCACATGTGCCTTTACAGCCTCTAAACTTTCCTTCTTTTTCAATTTTACATTCTTTCTAGACCAAATCCTATTCTTCTGGGAACAGAAAAGGGTTTTTGTCAGGCTTACTAGACAACATCAAACAAGAATTAGCCAAAAACAAAGAGATGAAAGAGAGTATAAAAAAGTTCCGAGATGAGGCAAAGAAGCTAGAAGAGTCAGACGCTCTCCAGGAAGCCAGAAGAAAATACGTAAGTACCTCAGTCCCATCTTTATTCCCTGGACCAGGGCTGCAGGTCATTGATTAAAAGGTATCAGGACATGAGCAAGTTGCCTAGGCCTCCTAGCATTGATGTCTCTTGAACAGCCATCAAGCTATGGCCACTGGGCCTGGTCCTTGCATTTTTGTACCATGCAAGTACCCTGTGAGGAGGCACAGTGCCCCTGTCTACCCGTGAGCAGCTGAGCTCCAGAGTGCCATACCCTTGGCCTAGGTCCCTCTATATTCTATTCTGTTGATAACCATCAGTTCCCAGCAAGGTCTTTTCCTTCTATGTATTCCCAAGCTATTTGTTTGGGTGACATTCCTTATGTGACTTCAGCCTGGTGGAAGGTGTCCTTGTTACATCAGTAAAGAATGAGTTATCTGGGAATAGAGCAGGCCAGGCACCCAAGATTGCACTATAGAGGTAAAATGGCATTGCTGAGTAGTGGCTGGCAGGACTATCTCTTTCCACTCAGAGAAAGACCCAGAGCTTGGGGATCCAATGTTGCTGGGTAATAAGAACCCTCAGGGTGGGCATGCATGGGGTTGGAGTTTTTCGTAGAGTTGCAGCAGCCAAGAAAATGCTCCTGGGCACCTTTGGTCGGGTGAGCGAGTTCACTGATACCTAAATAAAAAGAGGCAATTCTGTGACCCTAGAAATCCATCGAGTCAGAAACTGTGCGAACCAGTGAAGCCATAAAGAAGAAGCTTGGGGAGCTGACAGGGACAGTGAAGGAGGTAAGGCTCAAGGCTGACCCCACAGCTGGGATTAAGTGAGGGGCCTGAAGGGTTCAAGGCCGTGAATCCCACTGGCACTCACAAGATTAAAGTGTTTATGTTAGCCTGGGATGAGAATAGAGGGTAGCATGGGCATTTTTGTTCTTCACGTCTGAAAGTGGAAGGGAAGGGACACTCGCCCCCAGGTGAGGGTGCAGGTGGGTGCAGGACCCTCCTGGAGGGGCAGCATTCCGTGCTGGCTTAGGCAGCCTCCTCTCACTTTGCTCGTGGTTTCCTTGGAATCCCTTGGCTGGGAATTCCCATTCCACTCTTGCTCATCCAGGGAGAATCAGTCCTGAACTTCAGGGATGAGGTGCAGTGTTACTCTCAAGACTGTTGTAGACCTGTGCAGCGTCCTCCCCTCTCTCTCTGTCTCAGTAGAGTCTTGATGAAGTCAGTAAGAGTGACCTTGGCCGGAAGATCAAGGAAGGGGTAGAAGAGGCTGCCAGGACAGCCAAGCAATCAGCAGAGTCAGTATCCAAGGGCGGGGAGAAGCTGGGCAAGACGGCAGCCTTCAAAGCCATCTNCCATCTCCCAGGTGAGTGAGTCTGGCCCAGGCAGGGGCAGGGACCCCCAAGGCTGGTGGCCCTCAGCGACCACAGGCCTGCTCTCCCTTGCAGGGTGTAGAGTCGGTGAAGAAGGAGATCGATGAGAGCGTACTAGGACAGACGGGGCCCTACCGCCGGCCCGAGCAGCTCCGGAAAAGGACGGAGTTTGCTGGAGCGAAGTTCAAAGAAGACAAAGTGTTCCAGGCCAATGAGTAGGTCCCAGACAGGTCCCTGAGTGGTCCTGGCCACCTGGGGTCTGTTTCCAGGGTCCTCTGGGAGGTGTCTGCCCAAGTCTGTTTCTCTTCTTGGGGTTCCTGGCTCCCTCCAGAGAACTGGGGGAAGAGAGAGCAATGTAGGAAAGAAGAGGAAGGAAGGGTGGAGTTGAAGCTCCTGGGTGTGACGTTAACCTCTGCTGACATTCCAGTGGTCAGAGGAGTGTGCAGGGCTCCAGGGTCTGCACTTCATTCTAGGCACCTGCCTTCTCCCGCAGGGAAGCGTTGGGGCTTGTGCTGCACAAGGACTCCAAGTGGTACCAGCAGTGGAAGGACTTCAAAAACAACAATGTGATGTTCAACCGTGAGTGTGGCCAGCCTACTGGGTCCTGGGCAGGACAGTGGCAGCAGTTACTAGCCAGGCAGAGCCCCACTTACAGAAGGAGAGATGGTATCAGATAGGGCTGCACACCTCCTTAGGGCCTCCTACCCGTCTAGCTATAGATTCTGTCAGTAAGGCACTGAGTGAATAGTTGGGATGTCAGGAGCCCTGGAATTGACAGAGGTGGGACTGACCTTCACTTTTCAGTCAGGCACGGGATTTCTCCAGCAGGAGAGGCACTGGCTACATACCTTTGTTCCTTCTCCTGTGAGGACTACTAGAGGCCTGTGTTTCCTTTGTAGTGGAGGCAACAGCCAGCAGGGGTGGCATCCCAAGTTTTGCACAGCCCCTTTGGGACTGTAACAGTTTCTGCATTTTTCCAGGTAGATGGGTTGATAATCCACATGCTAAGATGAGGCAGGTCGAAGCTAACAGATGGCTTGCCTAGATCTGACCCATGTCAAGAAGGGGCGTCTTATAGGGAGTTCTCAGGAACTGGAATCAGGGCATCTTCTCAGAAAGGTCCTACCTATCTCTAGCCCCTGTGTGTACCCTCCATAGGCTTCTTTGAGATGAAGATAAAGTACGATGAGAGTGACAATGTTCTCATCCGGGCATCCCGGGCCTTAACGGACAAAGTCACTGACTTGCTGGGTGAGTGTGGCTTCAAGACCCTCCTGTCTGCTGTGGCTACAGTCAGGGGTGGAATGTAGGCTCTAAACTGAGGGCTTGTTTCCCTGCAGGGGGCCTTTTCTCAAAGACAGAAATGTCAGAGGTGCTCACAGAGATCCTTAGAGCGGACCCAAACTTTGACAAGGACCGCTTTCTTCGACAGTGTGAGAGTGACATCATCCCCAACATCCTAGAGGTGCGATCCATGCTGCAACTGTGGTGGAGCCCTGGCCTGCTGCACTCCCTCCCCCTCATTCTGGGTGGTTACCCTAGGACTGAGTCTAGATTACCTCAGGGTAACCAGGTTGCTGGGACTGTTTTCTGAGCAGATCCTCTGCTCCTAGGCTGCTTACCTGACTTCGGCTGCTGCACCTTAGGCTATGACTCTTAATTCCCCCGCCTACAGAGTCCTGTGTCCGTCCCATGGCAGTTAGTGCTGGCTCCTGTGAGGATAGCTGTGGAAGTTTCTTGCCTTCTCCATGGGGCATGATAGCTCCAGGAAGGGTTTCTCTCTGCCTTTGTGGTCATACAGTCACAGCTCTTGTCCCTGAAGTTCTGCACTGTACCTTCTGCTATAGTTTTCCTGAAGCCATTTGGGAACAGCCTAAGGGCCCTGGCTTTTCGGACCTCAGGGAGAAGCAAACAGCCACTACATTTTTGTTGAGATCCAGAGTGCCCTGGCCAGACCAGAGGTGAGGTCTGGAGTCACTGTCTCTGGTATTCCTGACATTCATACTCCTCAAATGTTCTTGCATCTTTGGTTTGTAAGCCAGGAAGGCATGTCTTGTTCAGGTCACAATACAGTGCACCTATATTGGTGGTCCGTCTGCCTTCCTGAAGCCCCTGGAATATGGCAGGATCTGGGGCAACCCTATAGGAAAAGACACCAGCCCCAAGGCTTTACTCCTTCCTCTTGCCTTGTGCTTTATCTGCTCCTCTCTTTCCAGTTTCTCAGCTCCTTCTCACGCTTTGGGTAGAACTGAGAGGAGGTGGGAAGGGAGCGATCACCAAGAACAGCATGTGTTACCCGAGCAGCCTCTCCAGGGATGTGCTCCAGCTGGTTCTTGCTTTCTCCCTGGGCACCTCCCTCACCCTCCTCAGCAGAACTAGCCTTAGGTTTGCATGGCATATCCTCTACCTCCCTCTGCAGCCCGCCTCATTTCTTGCTCTCCTAAACCTGGTCCTTAGGGAGTTAGAGTTGGAAGGCAACTCCTCCACTGTGAGTGCTCCCCCTGCCTTTCCTTGTCCTTCACCCAAAAGACCAGAGCTGTATGAATATTAATGCAGGGACTTGCATCCTCCCTCCCAGGACATCCACAGCTGCCTGCCATCTGACCCAGCTTCTCTCTTCCCCAGACCTAAGCTAAGGGACAGGAGTCCAGGGGTCTTCAGGAAGGGCTGCTGCCAGAGACTGTTCTCAAGCATTCTGCTGCAAAAGCCCACCCACTTTCTCATGCTTATTTTTTCCTTTTCCCTATTTAGGCCATGATTTCTGGGGAGCTCGACATTCTCAAAGACTGGTGCTATGAAGCTGTGAGTAGAGTACTGCTTTCTCATTTTAGCCCGATAGCAAAGCGAAGCAGAAACAGTCAGAAGGGCTGGGGGTGGGCCTCAGGGCCGGGCATTTTCCTAGCATGTGTGTTGTCTTGGGTTCCGTCCCAGCACTGCAAAAATAAATAAGTAGCATAGAAGTCTGCTTGGGTGGCTCTGGCCTATATCCAGTGGGAAGGAGGTCCTCATGTCTGATATACTTGGTTCCCACAGAGCCCAGCTGCCCATCCATCTGTTCTTTCTTCTGTGTGTGATGCACAGGTACCCACAGGTCAGGCACTGAGTCTTCAGCTGGAAGCTAGAAATGTCAGAAACGATCCCTTCTCTGTTAAGTACCTAATGCAAAGCCTGGTCCACAACTGCCAGTTTCCTTTCTTTCCTTCTCTCCCTCCATCTTCTGACCCCTGTATCTTCAGCCCTGTAAATTGATGGGATCCAGAGTGTCATGTGGCATATGTATCTGTGTATGGGTGTGTATGCATGTTCACGTGCGCGTGTCTGTATGCAGTCACATGCATCTGGAAGCTTGAAGACTGATGAAGTTTGATGATAATCGCTCTCCACCTTGTATGGAGGCAGAGTCTTTGCTGAACCCAGAGCTTGCTGTTTGACCTGGCCTGGCTAGCCAACTTGCCCAGGGGTTCCCTCTTTCCATCTACTGGGCTCTGGACTTAGAAAACCTCCACACTTATCCTTTCATGTGAGTTCTTGGGATCCAGACTCCACTCATCATACTTGCACAGAAAGGGCTTTACCAGCTGAGCCATCTCCCCAGCACTCATAAACTAATTTTGATTAAAGAGAATTACAGAAACGATTCATGCCACGGATTGATACGAGATTTCCAGGGTGGCCTGTTATCTTTTTTCTGTCCTGGTTCAAGTGGCTATGACTGGGACCCCATGTAAGATGGCCTTGAATGTACAGGTTGGGGGCCTCAAGTTCAGGGAGAGGATAGAAGAGGTCACTTGAATATATGAAATTCTCCTGGCATTCTTGAGTCCCCACATGGTGCCCCTCGTGGTGACTGTGAGAGTTAACTGGGTACTGAAATATGTGTCACAGCAGGTCCTCCCTCTAATAAGATAATATAACACAGATCAAAACAGAAGTGTGGGTAGGATTCCCGCCTGAGGACGGACACTGTGTTCTTCTGATGATGCCCTAGCTGCTTCTCGGAGTCAGGGCTGAGGATCCCAGGGTCACTGGCAGAGCAGGCTGTGGGGAGGCCAGCATCTTCCCCAGGAGCACATGCCGTCTGCTTCCTCCTGGCAGCCTCCCTGTCCCCATGGAACTCCTGCTTTCGTCTGGTCTGTCAGGCCACCTCACCTCACCCTGCTGGCTTCTGGCTGTCTCTCCAGGCAGGGTTGTGGGGTTTTTGTTTTGTTTTCTTTCCTCCAGCTTCTTTGTGTGAAACAATCTAGGGCCTTTTTTTGGCTCATCCTATTCTGCACCCAGCTCACAAACAGCTTGGGAAAAGCAGAGATTTGTCAGGTTTTCTTTTGAAATACTCCCCTGCACTGTGACTAAGCTAGCGGGCATTTATGAGAGGAGCCAGTCAGAGTCCTCCTCCCCCTCCCCCCTCCCTCCCTTGGAACCACAAAGTTGTGACTGATCCTCTACCCAAGAGTGGCCTAGTACCCCTTAGAACACAGCTGAAATTCTGGTTGCTAACAAGTAGGGTGTCTTTAAAATGTTATCTTAAAGAAGTGCATGGGTCTGGGTTGTGGCTCTGTTTTTAGAGTGCTTGCCTAACATGCTGGAAGCCCTGGGTTTGATACCCAGCATTGCATGGGTGATGGAGACATATGCTTACCATCCCACTACTGGGATGTTCAGATTTATCTTTTGCTATATAGAATTCAAGACTAGCTTGGGCTATGTGAAACTCATCTCTATAGCAACAAACAGCAGAAACTCACCAGGTGGGGCTGGCATTTCTTTGTATGTGTATGTGATATGTGTGTGGGCTTGTGCCATGATGCATGTGTGGAGGTCTTAAAACAATCTCAAGTGTTGATCCTCATCTTCCATCTTGTGTGGGACAGGGTCTCTTGTTCACCACCGTGTGTACACCAGCCTAGCTGGCCCAAGAGCTTCCAGAGATTTCTTCTGTCACAACCTCCCATCTCACTGCAGAAGTTCTGGGATTACAGACTTGTGCTGCTGTCCCCAACTTCACATGGGTTTTAGAGATTTGAACTCATTCTTGTGCGGCAAGTGCTTAATCCACTGAGCCACCTCCCCACCCCAGCACTACTGCTTGTCCCCTGGCCCTCTTAAGTAGATAGATGCCTTCAAAGCATTTTTCCATCCTAATTGCCTTCAAGCTCAGTGAAACTGCTCTCTAGCACGTGGCCATATGCCCCCAGGCTCTTGGGGCAGCAGAGGGTGGCACCTTGGGTGTTCTATGAGAGAGGCCACTCAGCAGTAAGTTCCAGGGCAGCTCATAGGTTTGGGACAGATCCTAGAAAAGACATCTGATTCCAGGCCAGGATTCTAGGGAGGTGAATCTTGGAACAGTAGAGATCAGCCAAGAGTCCACCCACTTGCCCTGGGAGTGTCCTTTGGATGATGCTGTGGAATTACCTGCTATACTGATTAATACTGCTCCCACTTGGGCATGTGGCTCTTTCCATAATGAGAGGCAAGTGTTCAGTTCTGGCCAGCGAAGAGTGGTATACTTTACTTCTGGGCTTGGACTTTAGTTCTTGGCTTCTGCCCTTCTCAGTGCTGGAGTATGTGAACATGGCTCCACTTCTGGGTATGACCCAACTTCCATCAGTGACTGACCACATGGGCCTGTTGCCTCTCATTGCAGACTTACAGCCAGCTGGCCCACCCTATCCAGCAGGCCAAGGCTCTGGGCCTCCAGTTCCACTCCAGAATCCTCGACATCAGCAATGTGGACGTAAGTCACTCCAAGGGAAGGGATGGTCAGAGTGAAGCACCAGCTGACATAGCCTATAAAACAGCCAGGCCTGCTGGTTCCCAGTACTCAAGGCAGGAAGGTCTTGAGTTCAAGGTCTGCTAGGGCTACAGACTGAGTTCCAGGGTAATCTGGGTAACTTAATGACGCTGTTTCAAAAGAAAAAGTAAGAAGAGGACTGGGGTTATAGCTCAGTGGTAAGAGTTCTGGCCTAGCATATGTAAGACCCAGGTTGAATTCCTAGTATAACAACAAACAAAAATATATGGCCTGCCTTGCAAAGCTTTTCTTATTTCTGTGGTTGGAGTATAAGAGATCCCCAGCTAAATGATGTGTCTTAGATTGGCTGGTGTTTGGTTGGTTTTGGAGGGAGGGCTGAGGGGGATAGAGACTGATTCAAGGGTCTTGCCTATGGTGGGAAGTGCTCTACCAATGAGCTACACTTTAACTGGCTCTCTCTCTCCAGGGTCTCATTCTGTAGCCTTGGCTAGCCTGGAACTTATGAAACTTATTACATAGACCAGGCTGACCTCAAACTCACACCCATCGCCTCTGCCTCCTGAGTGCTTGGATTAAAGGCCTAGATCACCATGCCTAGAGTTTTTTGTTTGGTTGGTTTGGTTTTTTGTTTGTTTTTAACTTCTTAATGTTGTAAAGTAATTATTGCATATTAGTGAATTCAGTTGAAACCATACTTTAGATTCTGTTTAAAATTCTGTCAAGGCTGAGGAAGATGGCTCTGTTCGGATAAGAGCACTTGCTGTAAAATCAAGTGACATTGAGTTTAAAAAGCCAGGCAGGCATGGCTGCTCATGCCTATAACTCCAAGCATTTAGTTGGAAACAAGCAGATTCTGGGAGATTGTTGGCCAGCCAGCCTAACTAAAATGTTGAGTGTAAGATTCAATAAGAGACCCCCTCTCAAAAACAAGGTGGAGTGCAATAGGGAAAGACACCTATTATCCTGTGCTGGTCTCTTTGTGCACATATTAGCATACATACTACTCAGATACAAATGAGAAATAGCAAACAGAATTCTATGCAGTGAGCCAGACATGATGGCATTCACCTATAATTCCAGCACTCTAGATGTTGAGATAGGAGGATCCCAAAAGTTCAAGGACATTCTGGGCTAAATAATACAGCCATATTTTTAAAAATCTATAATTTTATTATATATATATATATAAAACTTTGACTGGACGTGATAATCCCAGCATTTGAAGGCTGAGGCAGTGGTATTCAGGTCCATTTATAACTATACAGTGAATTCAAGGCCAGCTTGGGCTACCTGAGGTGTTCTATCAAAGTAGAAATAAGCTTTGCATTAGATAATCTTGTTCACGTGAAGGTCAACATAACTTGCTAGGATGCATGTTATAGTTGGTATTTTAGTGAGTTTTCAATGATATTTTTTGTTGGGGGAAGTTGTAGACAGGATTTCTCTATGCATCTCTGGCTGTCCTAGAACTCGTTCTGTAGACCAGGCTGGCCTCGCACTCACAGAGTTCTGCCTGCTTCTGCCTCTCCAGTGCTGGGATTAAAGGCATGCACCACCACTGCGCCTATTCAATGCTGTTTTCTTTTTTTAATTTATTTATTTATTATGTATACAGTGTTCTACCTGCATGTATGCCTGCAGGCCAAAAGAGGGTATCAGATCTCCTAACAGATGGTTGTGAGCCACCATGTGGTTGCTGGGAATTGAACTCAGGAACTCTGGAAGGGCAATCAGTGCTCTTAATCTCTGAGCCATCTCTCCAGCCCTTCAATGCTATTTTTAAGTGGGTTTATCAGGATGCCCTGCATCTTGCATCCAGGAGCACCTGTGCTGTTGGGCCGCTAGTGAGCGTTGAGCCCTTGAACCTACTGCAGTGCTGCTTTGGCCTCTGCAGCATGGCCTAACAGGCAGCTGAGCTTCAGCCACCCAGACTTCTTTACTGGTGGGAGCTGCAGGCAAAGCAGAGTCAACTTCTTGCCCTCCCTCACTTCCAGGCCAGGAACAGAGAAGTCCCACAGTTGAAGGCCTGGTGTTGTCCATGAGAAAGAGCTTGTTGGAAAATCACTCCCCCAAAGTGGTGGAGGGGTACCATGCTTTTAGCAGGGCAAGGTGTCAGGCCTCTTTCCTACAGGATGCAGCTTTGGGGCTTTTTGTCTCCAGGGTAGTGGGAGGGTATGCTATACTGAGGCCCATGCTTATGTGTTGCTTGCAGCTGGCCATGGGCAAGATGATGGAGCAGGGCCCTGTGCTGATCGTCACCTTTCAAGCCCAGTTGGTGATGGTGATCAAGAGCCCCAAAGGCGAGGTGGTTGAGGGTGACCCGGTGAGTGAGGAATTGAGGGAATGGAGGTTTGGGACAGCTTCTCACACAGAAAGCCCTATGCATACCTGCCCAGCCTAGACCCCCACCCAGCTTGGAGCCAGGAGGGTTCTGAAGTTGGAGAGAAACAACTAGTTGTTGGGATCTTTTTGAAGTCAGAGGATCCACCATCTTGTCTGAGCAGTGACCAGAGCCAAAAGCTCTAGGCACCCCTCCCAGGCCCCTCCTAGAGCCTTCCTTGCCTTGCTCAGAAGCCCCCCTGTATACTCATCAAGCCTGGCCCCTCATTCTGCTGGGTCTCCACAGGACAAGGTGCTACGCATGCTGTACGTGTGGGCACTCTGCAGAGACCAGCAGGAGCTCAACCCTTATGCTGCCTGGCGCCTTCTGGACATTTCAGCCTCCAGCACAGAACAGATCCTCTGAGGGCAGCGGTGGTGTCTAGGCAGCTCCAGAGCTAGACCATCGTGGGACAGATATACAGAGGCTCCATGAGGCACCTTGGCACAAGACCGACAAGACTATGTGTGGCCTCTGCCCCGAGTTCTTCAGGGCAATTGTGAAATCACTGGACAAGGAAAAGGCCAGAGGTGCCTGGCAGGGTTGGGAGGTACCCCAGAATGCCACAGGGGACTGCTGGTAGTGTCACGAAGTCCCAGCCCGGGGACTCCTGTGGTCAGTGGGATGAGGCCTGGCCTGCTGTTCTAAGTAGTCCACTGGCATGGCCTGCCAAGCCGCTTTAG
>LOEQ01000999.1:48346-59155 GCA_001685075.1 Bramus lutescens | reverse complement strand
GGCAGTGAAGGAGGTTCAGGAGGCCCAGGGGGTGGTGGTGTCCCGGGGGGATCCCGGGCTCCGCTTAGCGATGCTGAATTGGGCCGCTGGGCCGAATTGCTGTCTCCCTTGGATGAGTCGCGTGCCAGCATCACTTCAGTCACCAGCTTCTCCCCGGACGACGTGGCCTCCCCACAGGGTGATTGGACTGTAGTGGAAGTAGAGACTTTTCATTGAGCCAGACCCCAGCCCCGCTCATCATACATATACCGCTTTAGAGTCCACCCTTCCGGTTACACCTCTTTTGCCTTAGTCTCCGCTCTCACTGGATGGATATTTTTTTAAACCTCTAGAGCCCAGTCTTTGGGCCCAGGCTGCACCCCTATCCTTCCTTGGTTTAAGCTTGGAATACACCTACAGGTAGGCCTAGGCCTTCCATTTGCGCTTGTCTTTGGCCTAAGCCACAGCCCTCTAAGGAGCCATGCCACACCCTATGTTCAGTGGATAAATAGCCTCGCATACCAATAGCCTCATTTTCAGTAAAACCAGAGGTGCTGGCACCTGGGCGCCATGGTGACGGGAGCTAGGAAAGGGCCACACATGTAGCGGTGCAGTTCAAAGGTCTAGGCTACACCATGCTGCTGGGTGTGCCTGAGCAAGTCAGAGCTCTGGCTGAACTGTGTGACTTGTCTACAGCAAAGCGGTTGGTGAGATAGTGGTGTTGTGCTCTTTTGGGTCACACTTCCAATGAAAACGTTAGGCCCAGGGAGGCCTGAGTGGATGAGCTGGTGATCAAACCAGGGAGCCTCCAAAACTCTTCTAACCCTGGATGTGGGGTAATCCGCTCTCCTGGGTATCCCTTGTTACAGCCCCTATGCCCTGTGTGCACCCCTTCTCTTTTGTGCTTGAGAGTTGGGCCTGGAGGATGAACTTGAGTGGAGAGGAATGGTGAATCCTTGCCTTCATCTCTTCTCCCTCTGTGATAGTGCCAAGTTGTAAAATGTGGAAATCCCCTGAAAGATGGGCCTCTTGGCATGCCTGTGGGGGGTTAGCTTGCTTAGGCTTAGGTGGAACCACCCACCCATTGTGGGTGGCACCATACCCTTGGCTGGTATCCCGGGCTGTGTAAGCAGAGAGCTGGGCAGCAGCATGCATTCACTGCTCTTTGTGACTGACTGCTTCCAGTTCCTGTTACCTTGACTTCCCCACAGTGATAGACTGTACCCTGAACTGTGAGCCACAATAAACCCTTTCTCCCTTAAGTTGCTTTTGTCAAGGTGATTTATCACAGTTAAGGGAAATAAACGGAGACAATCTCCCTCTCCTTTCACCAAGGAGGCCGCAATGCTAAGACAGTAACTTGCCCAGGTTTGCAGAAAGAACTACAAATGTAGAGCTAAAGTGGACTGACCTGGCTGAACCTTAAAGGGAGTGGTGGTGCAGCAGATCTGGGAGTTGACACCATACCATTCTATGTATTGCACTCACAGGGGCATCCTTGCCTTGCCTCTTACTCCAGATGATCTCATGAATTCTCAGTTACCATCTTCATCTAAGTCTGTCAATCAGAATTGCTCTCCACCTCCCAGCCATCAACCTGTCCCTGGAGCCCCTAACTCCAGGCAAGGTTCTTTCTTTCCAAGTGCCCCTGAATGACATTACCCCTTGAATGTTACTGCCCAAGGATCTCCTGCTTGGCACTAACAGTGTGGAAGCCAAATGGCAGTGCCCTGTGCTGGGCCCCTTACCTCACCCTGAGTCAGGTACTTTGTCAGGTACAGACAACTAAGTTCTCTGTCCTCACCCTGTAACAGCTACCTTCTAGCTTACAGTCCAAAGAGAAAAGAGTCTCATCTCAGAGGGGCACAGCTATCTCTGTTGTTGTGGGGGGCCACATGCTCTGGACTCTAGCACTGAGATTTGTGGCAAGCCAGAAATTTCTTCTCTAGCTGAGCCCTGGAGGGAACCCCAGATATCCTTGTTCCCGGATGTCAAGACAAACCTAAGAGAAAAAAGCTAACTCTTCCCCCATCCCAAGACAGGGTTTCTCCATATAGTTCTGGCTAGCCTGTAGTTCTGGAACTCACTCTGTAGACCAGGCTGGCCTTGGAACTCAGAACATCCTGCCACTGCCTTCTGAGCTCTGGGATTTCAGAACATCCTGCCACTGCCTTCTGAGCTCTGGGATTAAAGATGCCACCATGCCCAGCAAAATGCTGACTCTTAACACTGGGCAGCTAGGACCTCAGGCCAATTTCTGTGAGGACTTTTCCTTTATTGTCAGGTCCCAGTTCAGGGAGCCAGCCTGGGGACAAGAGCATATGGATGCTTAGTGACCCATGGGAGCAGTAGGCACAGTGACAGATGAGCGTCAGTGTGAGATCTGTGTGACTGGAATGAATGGGAGCATTTGTAGGGGACTCAGCTATTCTGGCATGGAATCAGTGTTGTGTCCAGTTGCTCAGTGCCATTGGGCAGTAAATAGTTGTCTTTTAGTGTTCTTGACTATAGTTTCCCCTCCCCCCATGTGCTGGCGCTAACCCTGGGCACTCTTCTCCCAGACAACACTCCAATGTAATATCCCCATTCCCTGAGTCAGTTTGGCATTTGATGCACTGACCTGGTTACTGACCCTCAGTAGGGGATTTCTCCAGTAGGGGAGTTCTCATTCAATGGGGTCTCTTCTCAGCCTTCCCATGGATCCCACACTGCTCTTAATTCAAGCCCAAACTCAGCTCCTGACTGGAGCAGTCACACTCACTACCTTCCTGGTCTCACCACACACCCCAAATCTGTTCCTTCTTCTAGGATATTCTGGCTCCTCCCCAGAAAATAACCCCTCCTCTCCCTATTAGCAGGACCTTTGTGCTTTTGCCCTCAGGGGAACTTCTCACCTTGTCTCCTCTGCTCTGTCTTTTCTGCTCTGGTTGTCTACTTTGGCATTACACAAATTCCCTTACCCCTTAGTACCCACCCCCATGACAGCAGAGACTCCACAAAGGCAGGCACAAGGCAGAACACTCCACTGGCCTCCCAGAGTTTCTGTTGAATGGCTATCATTGGGTCCAGCTTTTTCTGAAGTTGGCATTTTGGATTAGGCCATCGAAATCCATCCCTGTGGCCTCTCTCACACTGACTAGCCATTGCATTCATCTTCGAACTTCCAGAACACAAGGACGGGGTTCGGCACCTTGCTGTGATTCTCCCAGCCCTTTGGCTTGCTCCACTCAGCGTCCCTTGTGACTGTGTAAATACACTTTATTTTCCATCTTTCCTGCCTGGGAGACATGGAGTGTGAACAGGCAGTGTGCAAAATGGTGGTGGGCAGTGTGGAGGGGCACATGAGGGGCACAGAAGAGGGCCTCCTCAGGAGTACCCTGTCCCAGCTCCCAGGCTTTTTAACACTTAAAGAGTGGGCCACCAGGAATGAAGACTGAGCTGGGGGCCCACCCAGGAAGCACCCAGGGATTGCTTGGGACACCACTCTACCTGAGGCTCTTGAAGCACTGAGAAGGGGTCAGCCCCCAGGGTCCCAAGATGCAGGGGGTGAGGGATAAAGGAGTCTGGGAGCATCGATGGACTTTGGCACCATTCTCAGCTCGGGACAGAGACCACAGAAACACTTCAAGGAGATAAGGGAGGTAACTCTGACTGGGAACCTCTGGCCAGAAGTGGGGCTAGGGACACAGGAACAAGAGAATTGAGGCTAAGAACTCCTAAGGAAGGGGTTTTCTTCCACAGCCAGCCAACATGTGTGATATGAGTACTCCCCAGAGGGAGATGGGTGCTCTAGGGAAAAGGGTCTCTTCTTTGCAGCTTCTGCAGCCCTAGAGGGCAGGGAGACACTGCCCATGCCTGAGCTGGTTCCCATGGACCACTCACACCCCTGGTGGTCCTGCACACAGGATGGGGGGGGACTTTGGTTTCTGCTGCAGGGGCCATGATGCCTGCACCAGGCAGAAAAGCCCAGCCTAGCCATCTGACCCTGGTGGCAAGGGGCTGGCTGTTCAAAATTACTGTGTCCAGAGAGCCTGTCCTGGGGTGCTAATATCCAATCCAAGTTGCCCCTCCTTCCTCAGACCCACTGCAGCTCCTGGGCCCCACCCAGCAGGGCCACCTTTGTCCTAAAGGAAAGCTGACTGGGAGGAGGAAGTTTCCTGCTTAGCAAGTCTTGGGACCTCTGCACTTTCAGCCCTTGTCCATATGAAGAGAGCATCACCCTCCAGGTAACTGACTCAGGCACCCCTTGAACTCAGGAGGGCCTGTGCCGTATGGACCAAACCGGGTAAACACTGCTATGTAAGACAGGCCTGCCAGTAGGCCCTGCCTTCTGTGCTGCCTCCTCCACCTGGCCCTTGTTTGGCGGGAACCACAGAGGCACATCATTTTTTAGTACTGCGGAGCAGCAAGGTCACTGACTGCTGCCCTCTCCTCCCAGCAAGTGGTGATTGCGGTCTCCAGGCTCCCAGTGAGTGGGCCCCCAGCCTCAGTTGTCCAGGCCTTGGTTGCTATAAGGAGTGGCCAGTTCATCTGCATCGCTGTCTGAGCTACCTTCACTGTCTTTGGCTGGCCTTTCCAGACGTCTGAAGAAGCGTGCGTCCCGGGGCGACAGAGGGTAGAGTGGGTCCTGCAGGGCTGCGCCCACGCCCACACCCACGCCCAGCAGCTCTTCATCAGAAGATGGTAGGGAGTCCTCATCCAGGTGCCGTGTCAGGCTAAGCCCATCGAAAGCCAGCGGGTCCTCGAAGGTTGGTGGGCCTTTCAGTAGCCGCACCTGGGGTGCGCGGGGGTGGGGTGGGGAGGGCACCCGCGTGTTGGAGATGTAGACTGATGTACCCACACAAAAGCCTGGCCATCAGGCGCCCTCCTCCCTTACCCTCCTAGCTTCATGCTTCATCTGGGTCCCTGCACCAGAGCCTGGCCTGTCGCCGGCAACCCTTGCTCTCACCTCCGCCTTCAGCTCCTCAATCTGGTCCTTCAGCTCGCGGATGTACTGCGAAGAATCCGAGTGGTTCAGCTGGCCCTGGATACGGCCCTCCTCCCTCTGCCAGTAAGGCCGGAGTACTGGCAGTCAGAGCGTGGCCAGCCCAAGGGCACCACCCTCCTCTCAGCTCCGGCAGCTCACCTGGATCTCCAGCTCTGCGATGCGCTGCCTCATCTCCGCCACTGCGGCCATGCTGTCAGCCTCCCGAAGGCGCACCGCCATCACTTCCTCCTTGCTCTGAAATAGGGGGAAGGGGGTGTACAGAGGTTGGGTTAAGGAGGTGGCAAGGTCCCAGGTAGGGTTGTGGGGTCCAGGCAGGGGCTGCACCTTGCACTCAGCCTCAGCCTGCTTGCGGCGGCTTTCACTGAGTTGAGTCTGGAGTCCCTTGTTCTGGGCTGCTAGGTACTGCAGCTTCTCCTGCAGAGCTGCACGTTCTGCCTCCACACGGTTCAGCAGGTTGCGGTGGATGTTGTCCTAGAAAGGACCAGAGGGCATAGCAGCAGGTGAGGGGTGGTCGCGGCTTGGTCAAGGGGTCCGCTGTGGGGGTCCCTGTCCCTCGGAGTCATGGACTACCTGGGTCTCCAGTTCAACTACGCGCTGCCGCCATTCGCGGCCATCAGCCAGGGCCTGCGCCTCGCGCAAACGCACGGTCATGAGCTCGTCCTGCAGTTCGCCCAGGACCAGCTTCCGCGGGGACTCCTTCCAGCGGCCACCACGGGAAAGATGGGCCTAGAAGAATGGCTGGAGGGGTTCTAGAGACCAGCCCCGAGGTAAGGCCCACCAGCTGCTCCAGGCACATCCTGCTGGGGGCGCCCTCACCCCCCGGTCTCACCTGCCAGGTGTCTGAGAGCTCCTGCAGCTGCAATTTCAGCTCCCGCGCAGAGGCTACAGCCTCGCCCTCCCGCACCTTGAGCGCCTTAAGCTCCTCTTGCAGTCTGGCTACATTGTTCTCATCTGGCAGTGAGCTGTTTCTCTGCAGGGAGACAGTAAGTGAGGAATCCGGAAAGCTGCGGTAACTCCATGGCTACACTGCAGGATCCATGCCTTGGGCCTCCCTGCCACCCAGATCTTTTTCTGCCTGGGGCAGCTGATCGAAGAAAGAACCACATACCCAAGGAAGCAGCGACTAGGCCCAGGGTAAGAGGACC
Source organism: Bramus lutescens (assembly GCA_001685075.1). NCBI lineage: Eukaryota > Metazoa > Chordata > Mammalia > Rodentia > Cricetidae > Bramus > Bramus lutescens. Next base: position 53,044 of record LOEQ01000999.1, on the reverse strand, counting down.
CTCCTGTAACCCTAGCCAGGGTTCATTATCTGCAAATGAGTGCAAAAACAGCATCTACTCGCTCAAGGCTGTCCTTGGGAAACCCCCTTCAACTGTGAGGCCTCTTGTAAAGATTACTGCTAATTACATAAAGCACACTGGGGCAGCTAAGGTGAGTGCAAGTCTGCTCTCAACTCCAAGATTCAACCCTTTCAGGACCCATGAGAACTGCATCAGCAGGGGCTGCAAGACAGGCAGCAGCACCCTGTGCTCTCCCCAGGCCTGGCCTGGAGCCCCTCTTTCCAGAAACAGACAGACCGGGGACCAGCCTCTATTCTGCCCTGGTGTGGAGAGGGCCCAGTGACTGGGGTGTGGTGGTGCTCATGATGTAACTTGGTAGGCCTGGTCCTTACTGACTCTTGTTTAGCTCTGGGTGAGGAATGCAAGACAGGTCTAGGCTGAGCACATTTCCCTCCTGTGTGGAGAAAGTATGTTGATGAGGCTGAGGCTTCTGGCCCTCACATAGCTGTAGTTGATATTGGGGAAGGGGTTTTTCTCAACTTCAAGGACTTTGTGGCAGATCCCAGGAGAGTTTTGTTGTTTGGTTTGGCTTTTTTCTTTTTAAGACATGATCGCGGGTAACTCAGGCTGAAATCAGACTTGCTATGTAGCCAAGGATGGTCCAGAATGGCTGATCTTCCTTCTTCTTCCATCTCCCCACAGCTGGGGTTACGGGAATGCACTAGGGATGGAATCTGGGGCTTCATATATGCTAGGCAAGCATTCTACCAACTGAAGTACATCCTCAGTCTGAGTTGCATCAACCCACAAAGCAGCTGGAGAGGCACTCAGGAAGTCCAGCTGCCCACTTCCAGGGCTGCAGGGAAGAAAGTATGGCTCTAGCTTGCCTCTGGAGAGTATCTTCAAGGGAGAGAAGAGTGGGTAGGCAGTCCTAATTAGTAGGTCTGGGCCTTTCTCTGTCATCCTTTCCTTCCCTGCATCCTGAAACCTCAGCCCCAGCGGGGAGATATGCACACTGTAGTGGGATACTGCAACACATTATGATTTGAGACTGAGACTTAAGGCAGGGTTCAAGGGCATGGGGAGCTCTGGGATGAAGAGCCCTGGGTCCCTGTTCAGAGACTGTGGTGGTGTAGGGACAATGCCTAGTTGGCAACAGGCTATAGAGCAGCATGGAGAGAGGGGCTTCCTCTCTGATGGGAACTGACTGACTCGAGAGTAAGGCAATTTCCTGGCTGCTTCTTCTTGTTGAGAGAGAGAGAGAGAGAGTCTCTCTCTCTCTCTCTCTGTATTATAGGCACATGTGTGTATGTTTGAAGAGGCCAGAGGATGATGAGAGGTGACCCCCATCACTTTGCCTTATTCCCTTTAGATAGGGTCTCTTACTGAACCTGGAGCTAGGCTAAAGACCAGTCAGCCAACAACCAGAGATCCTCCCATCTCTCTACCACAGTGCTGGGATTACAGGTGTATGTGGCAATGCCTGGCTTCTGAAGCTTCTAAAACTCACTCAAGACCTTTGTCTCCTTCCTAGTCATACCTTTTCCATGTCCAGAACCTTGTCCTGCATTTCTCGAAGGGCCCCCAGAGTCTCTGTCTCACGTAACCGTGACTGCTCCAGCTCTGTCTCCAAGTGGGCCACAAAGTCCTCTGTGAGGCGCGGGTTTTCCTGGAGACAAAGAACAGCGTTGGTCCCTGGTCAAGACTGCTGCACAGTGGCTAGCTTCCATGCTAATGAGCCAGAGGGCCAGTTTTGGGGCATCCTGGATTGAACCCATGCTCTGTTCATGGCACTTGGTTTGGCTACTTTCCAGAGAAAACTGCACAGAAGGGATGCTGGGAATGGGACTTTCCATGACTTCAGAATGCCTCTGAGAGCCTCCAAGACTCAGTCCCAGGACCATGGGCAGGGCATGTGCTCCTGCAGTGTAGTGAGTTGTGGAATCCTATACACGGCATGGTCAGGGACCAGGAGAAGGATGGAGGCCCCCTCAGGCCCCACTTGAAAACTGGTAAGGACAGGAGGGAAGGGCCTCTGGGTCAAAACCAAGACCTTCTCTTTCTGCTCTGGTTGCCTGAAAGGACATTTCTCTAGGGGACCATCCCAATCTGGCCTTGGAAGGCACCCCCTTCACCAGCCACAACCACCTGACCTCTGTCCTATTAGGAATTCTGACTCTTTGTGCCAGCATCACTTCCTGGGTCAAGATGGACTTCAGGCCTCATGAGGTGCCCTTCTTCTGGGGTACCCCCCCTTTTTAATGCTCCTCTTGAGCCTGAGGACAATAGGTCTAGACCTTACCTACCTGTTCATTTCCTCAGAGAACCCAGAGGTTCTCTGTTTCTCAGAGGAACCCTACTGCTTAGTCTCAAGATAAGACAGCTTACCTCAGGGTGGGAAATGGAAATCTTAGGATGTCCCGTGGAGTCTAGGGGGAGCTGGCTGTGAGGGAAGCAAATCCACTCTAGCCTCTAGATACCCCTACCCACCTTATAGTTCTAGTCCCTGAGGGCCAGAAGGTAGGAGTGGCACATGGGCTTGTGGGAGGTGTGGTCCTGCCAGTCAACCCCACCCACACGCCTGGTACCTGCTGTTCCTGCAGCTGTCGAATAGTGCTCTGTGCCTTCTGAAGGTCCTCTGCAGTCGAGCTACACTGTTGTCTCACCACTGCCAACTCCCGTTTGATGACATAGTTCTCCTCAGCCTCCTGTGCCCGTGTCACCTGCCCCTGAGCACAGTGAGGATGGGGGTGGGAAGGGTGCCGTGACTATCTGCTTTGGTCCCAGGCCTGGCCTCTCTGGGAGGCTCAGAGAGGATGTGAAAGGGGTAGAGTGAGACAGGCATGGCCTTTAGTGCTCAGAGCCTGGGATGGGGTGCCCCACAGCAGGCCTCAGGATGTTGGGGGTAGAGACAGGCAAGGACAGGCCACCTGATGGATCCTGGGAGTACTGGACATTCTGGAGGTACTGCCAGCTTAAGTGACAAATGCCCCCAACTCCCAAGCTTGGGCTTCTTTCCTCATTCTGGCTCTTTGCCTCTGCCCCAAATGAAGAGAAAGATTGTTATCTAGTGCCAAAGGCCTCTGAGAGGTGGAATACACCTCTCCCTGGGGGGGCCACTTCCTCCACCCACATCCTCTCTCCCACCCAACTTGATACTCCTTGTCCCCCATTCCAGGCTCGGAGCCACTGGGTGCTGTGCAGAAGCTTCTAGAAAAGCCATCCAAGAATGAAGCAGCAGCAGAAGCAGCTGAGTGAGAGATGGTGATGGGGTGGCAGGCAGAAGCAGAGAGGAGTCAGAAGGGTTGTGTGTGTGCCTGCAATTATGCATGCATGCCTGTGGGTGAGCACGTTCATGTAAGCTTAGCACAACACATGTCAAGACCTACAACCAAATGCTCTAAGGGTCCTGAGCCCTATTGGGCTGGCATCTGTTGCCCCTTGGTGGAGGAAGCATCCTGCCCATGCTGAGTGTAAGTTTTCTCCTAAACTCACTCCCACAAATGCCTCCCATCATGGTGTTCGTCTCCAGATCACATGCCCCCCTCCCTCAAAGCATTGGTCTCCCTGGAAGCTTCTCCCTCCATGCAAATTGCCAGGCCTGCCCCCTTGCCCCCAGAATGGCAGTGGCCAGGAAAGAGGTGGTTACTGGCTGTCTTGTGCAGTGACCCAGGAAGGGTCTGGGTTGGAGAGTGCAGAGGTATATGGAAAGGCTACAGTACCTGGATTAACCTATCAGCCAGGGCCGCGCTCTCCTACCAGGCGAAGGGGGTTCCCAGCAACAGGGGAAGGAGGCAGAGCAGAAGGCAGGGGACAGGAGAGGGGGAGAGACAGACAAGAACCACTTGTCACTAACGCAGTGGGCTACCTCTAGAAGCAGGGGAGAGAGGAGTGAAGACCAGAGAACCAGCGAAGAGGACCCGGAGAAAGACCAAAGCCAGAGCCAGCTCCGTCCTGGAGGGGGGTTCATATGGGTGGGGAGGTCGGGGTGCACTGGGCTGAGAAAACTCAGCAGCAGGAATGTCTCTTCAGAGAGGGCTGGGACAGGGAATGCATTTTAATCTTGAGAGAAAACAAGAATTGAGGCTTTTGGTGTGGTAATAACATCCTCTCTGTGACCCACTACCTCCTTGTGGTTGGCGAATAGTCAAATGAGGAGCACTAAGGAGCAGGAAGTAGAGTTCAGAGTTATGCTAAATCACCCAAACCACCCCCTTCCTTAATCTAGTAGGGTGAGGTCAAATCCATGCCGCTCTACTTCAAGTGGTAAGGCTCCCCTCTCCTCCATCCTGTCTCCCTTCCTTTCTAGGGTGAGACTGACAAATTACAGGTTAGGGCTCCTTGTGGCCCAGTGAGAGAGCTCATCCTCCCACCCATGTAGTTTGTGATTGCCATCCATTGAGTTGTGATTCAGCTGCAACCCTAGGGGCTGAGTTGAGATCCAGAGTGGGATGAAGCCTTCCAAGAATCCTTAATAACAGGGCAGCCCAAATCTAAGTGGGGTTGCAGGCGTTTGAATAAAAGGCCACCCATATATTTTGTTGAGACAGGGTTTCATGTAGCCAAGGCTAACTGGCCTTGAACTCTTGATCCTCCTGCCTCCACCTCCTGTGTGCTGAGATTACAAGAGTATGACTACTATGCCTTCCCTACCTAGGCTTAAGAGTCAACTGGTTCAGAATGGAGCAATGACCCAGC
>LOEQ01000999.1:25510-43815 GCA_001685075.1 Bramus lutescens | reverse complement strand
TGGTTGCTGGGAATTGAACTCAGGACCTTTGGAAGAGCACGCAATGCTCTTAACTTCTGAGCCATCTCTCCAGCCCCCTCCACTTTGGATTTTAAATACAGTTTCTCTCTGAAGCTGAAGCCCATGGATTGAGCTAGGCTAGCTGGACAATGAGTTCCATGGATCTGCCTGTTACTTCTCCTGATCCCAGGTTACAAATACGCACCAACCTTGCCCGGCTTCTACTGTTGGGTTCTGGGACGGCTGAACTCAGGTCTTTACTTCACTTGTAGACAAGCACTCTACAGAGGCATCCCCACAGCCTCACCTCTCCTCTTTTACTTAGATCTCGCCAATTTAGCTAAACTCGCTCATTATCTGCTTGTCTCTGCATCTCCAGTGCTGGGATTAAAAGCATACTATGACTACTGGTTCTTCTATGTGAGCTCTGGGGATCGAACTCAGGTCCTCAAGCTTACACAGTGAGCACTTTACCCACTGAGCCATTTCCTTTGCCCTCTTTTTTTCTTTTCCTTTTGTTCTGTGCTGAGGATACAGCCCAAGAAATTGTGTATGCTGGGCAAATGCTCACCACTAAGCTACAGCCCCAGCCCCAATACACTCTTCTTTCAAAGGCAGTTGTCCATGTCCTTGTTATCTTGTCTTACCTGATTCAAACAAGTAAGGGTGGCTTTGGTTTTTGTTTTTGTTTTTTTTTTTGTTTTGTTTTGAGACAGGGTTTATCTGTGTAGCTCTGGCTGTCTTGGGACTCATTCTGTAGATTAGGCTGACCTCAAACTCAGAAATTCTCCTGCCTCTGCTTCCTGAGTGTAGGATTAAAAGTGTGTGTCACCACTGCCTGGCATCAAATAAGGATGTTTTAAAACAGGCTAAAAGTGAAAGACCAAACTTCAGGACACCTGTGCCCTATGTGAAGGCATCCACCTGACTCTTCAAGGCCTCTGAGGAAATCTCAGGGGAAATTTTCAGTCCGGCCTGTGGCCCCCAAGGTTCTGTAGCATTCTTGTCTTATTGCTGAGTCCTCACAGTCACCAGATGAGAGCAGGCCCCTTGTCTGCACACAGCAAGAACCACATTTTGACCCAGGATAGAACACTTTCTGGACCCCTCAAGCTGGGCCAGGTGCTTCAGCTTGCAGGCACAAGTGACAGGTGATCTGGATCATCTGTGTTCTGGCCCTGACTTTCTATAGGAGGTAGGAATGATGCCCACAAGGTTGATAGTACTAAGAATAGTACAGCAAAAGCCCCAGTTTGCAGATGGGGACTCCAAGGCTCAGAGAGGTGAATTCACCTTCTAGGACCACACACCTGGTCCTTAGTGGGATACTAGTGCTGTGTCGACTCATCAGCTGGAGAGGACAGAACCAGGTCTGTGTGTGGACTTGTGTCCCTGTCTGTCTTCTATACTGGCTGGAAGGACCCTCATTCTTGGCCAGCTGGAGACCTGTAGCTAGTTGGTAGGTGGGGTAGGTGGGGCCTCCCAAGGGTTAGCTGGGTATGAGCCTTCCTCTTTCCCCTCTTCTAAGTCCTGCCCTGGACTATATTTTGCAGGGCCTGGGACCCCTTAGAGAGGTATTGTGAGACTGTAGGTGCTCAAGAGTTCTTTCATCTGGGAATCCACATCTTGTTACTTAAGACCAGGTCTCTTCTTTGTTTCAATCAATGTTTGTTGGGTGAACAGCTAAAATCACATAAGGGGTAAAGCAGAGGCCATCAAGAGGTGAGTTTGGGCTCAGAGATTTTGCGCACTCAAGAAACTGATTCTGATGGGCTGGCAAGTCGGCTGCTAGTGCATCCAGGACCCTCAGTGGGTGCCCATACTCTAGCCTACATATCCTGCTTGCCTGAGCCGTTCTTCTCTTAGCCCCCAACTGCGAAGGCTTCCCTGTTCTCTCAACCTTCTGGGTGTTCTCCTGCCCACCAGGTCCATGTCTGCTACCCTAGGCCCTTTACACTGGACTCTTGGACCTGGAGTGTCTCCCAGGCGCATCTGGCTCTCTCTTATATGATTATATCTGGGGTTCACACTACTTCAGTGATTTATTGATTGTCGCCCCATGACATGGGGGTTCAGGGGCATGAAGGCAAGGAATTTTGACTGTCTTGTTTGTTTACTGTTGTGTAACCACCTCTTGGAACATGCAAATTGGGACAGGCGCTCCCACTCCGGGCTGGCAGGTGAAGGAAAGGTCATGTCGGCAAGGGTCATCAGGAGCCTCAGGCCCGCTGCCCAGTTCAGCCCGTTCCACCCATGCGCTGAATAGGACTGCCCTCTAGCGGCCATCTCTGGAGTTGCGAGGGAAAGCCTCCAGGGCGCCCATCTTTCCCCTCCCCCATGCTTCTGGAACTTACTTTGATCTCGATCTGCTCTTCCATCTCTTTACTCTTCATAGCTGCGTACTCCTTCTCCAGCCTGTGGGGACAGGGCGTAAGGTCACCGTGCCCGCCTCCCCGGGGTTGGGGAGGGATTCTCTCTCGGGATCTCCATTCCGGGGCACTGACCTCTTCATCTTTTTAGGGTTGTACTTGATCTGGTAAGCCTTGAGGACCAGCTTGTCCGGGCAGCTGTCAAACTGGTGGGGGATCACTCTCTGGAAGTACTGTGGGGACACAGGGAGTCACTGTCACAAGGGTCCTGAGCATCGCGGTCTGCCTGAGCCGCTGTATCCTGCTACAGCCAGGAGCTTCCTCCTCTCAGCCCCTATGCTGTTGATTTCGACTACTCAGCCGGCATTTGTAGTGCAAATGAATGTCTGCAGAAGGAACAGCTGGGGGAGACCGGAAGGTCTGCCTTCCCAGGATGCCTTTAGGGGAAACTTGAGGGAATCAGGCTCAGGGCTGGGGGGGGNAGCTTGGCTAGTCGTCCTAGCCTGACCTGACTTGCGTCCCTGGAGCCAACAGTAAAAAAAGAGTTTGAGCCTCAGAACCCAGAGTGGAAGGAGAGAATTGAATTGTGAGTTTTGTGATCTAACCATTTGCCATGGGTTCTTCTCCCTCTTTCTTCTTCTCCCCAATCCCCATATTAACAACAATAATAAATAAAATTAAGTTAAAAACTATCAGGCTAGAGGACCTTTTGAAGGCAGGGCTGGGATGAATGGGGTCTAAGCATGGGGAAACCTTCCTCAGGAAGGGGGTAGACATGCCCAGTGGACAACAGGTCCTGATCCTCCGCCCAGCTGGCCCCCTCAGGCAGTCTTGGACAATGGATGCCCGTGTTCACAGAAACAACTGTGGCTTTTGTGTATTCTTTCCTGAAGCACCAGCTGGAAGATGCTGGGAGGGGGTAGGAGCCTGTGTGATAGGGAAACCATGGAGAGGGGAAAACTGGCTTCTTCTCTAGCACACTGTGCCAGGGGCAGACCCAGGCAGGGAGGGGCAGGGTAGGAGGCTATCCCAAGCAAGATGCTGGTTCCCTCCTTTGCCCCCACCCCCAGGATGAGAGATGGGATCAAACCATATGTAAGGTCTCCCATTTCAGCCAGGGTTACTTTGCAGGCAAGCTTTGGAAACTTGCAACAAGTGTGCAGGAAAGAGTGGATAGGACCTCAACAAATCAGTTGAGTGCTGGCCGCCCTTTCTTCCCAGTGCCAGCTAGTTTGCTGGCTCTGGCTGTATCTGACAGAGCCTGGGTTCCTCAGGAGATGGTAGAAAGGATCCCAGATGCACAGGAATGACCCCCATTGGGAAGCCAGGGCCTCATAACTTAGAATCTTGTAGAGTTCAGGTTAGCCTTGAACTTCTGATCCACCTGCCTCTACCTCCTGAGTGTTGGGATGCCTGTTTATATAGTGCTAGAGATGGAACCCAGGACTGCATGCACGCTAGTCAAGCACTCTGCCAACCAGCCATATCTGTAGTTCCCTTCTGGTCATCAGGGAAGGTTTCTCAGGCCTGTCACCTCTGGTAGAGGCGGTCTCACCTTCCCAGCCATCCTGACTCACCTGAGACATGCCCTCCATGTCCAGTTGCATCAGCTCTGTCTGGTTCACTTGCAGCAGAGCGAGGCCGACTCGGAACACAATCTCCAGTCCCTGCAAAAGCAACCATAGTCCACGAACCTTCAGTTCTCCCACCCGAAGGCCCCTGTCCTCCCATCAGTGAGCTTCCTATCCTCCCACCGGGAAGCTCAGGCCCTCCTCACACCCTAGCCCTTTTTTTGTCCATTTGATTGGTCATGATTCTTTCTTGGGGTGGGATGTGAATCCTTCCACATGCACAGTGGAAGTGGGCAGGGGTGCCCTATGAGGCACTCACCTCGTACATAAAGATGTCAAAGACCCGGGTGGCAACAGGCAGGGGGAAGGTGGTAAGGAAAAGTGTGAGGAACCAGGATGATGCATACATGGATGTGTGGAAGCTCTGTGATCGGAAGTGGGTGTTCAGGTCCGGAAGCTGCTCCTGTGTGGGGAGGGGGAGGCTGGTGGGCATGGAGAAGGAGGCATTGAGCCTCAGTGCTCCTCACCTCCATCCTAGGTCCCCCTTAGGTCCTTTTCCAGCTACTGTGTTTGGGGGAAGCTGAGGCATACTGGAACATTGAGTGACGTGGGGATGAAAGCAGGGTTTGAGGAAATGCCTGTCAAAGTGCGATTGACTTCCACTTCCGGCTGCTAGATAGTAGCAGACCACTGGGGAAACTAGCTAGAGAAGGTGTCAGAGCTTAGGGGCTTCCTCCTTGAGCCAGTGACTCTCTGTGCTACAGATGCACATCTGCTTGGCTCTGTAAATCTTAGGCTGTGAAGGTATTCCAGCCTGAGGTCGCTATCACTTAACTTTGAGGAGGGCAGATGCTGGGAATCAAATTATTTTCTATTTGTAGGTAGGTGTAGGAAGTGTGTATCTGTTCATATGTGTGTGCATGTGTAAGGGTGTGTGTGTGTGTGTGTGTGTGTGTGTGTGTGTGTGTAGGTCAGAGGTTGATACTGCTATCTTCTTTGATTCAGTGTCTCACTATATGGCCCTAGATGTCCTGGAACTGGCTAATGAATTCATAGGGGTCTGACTGCCTCTGCCTCCTAAATGCTGGGATTAAAGGCATCCATTACCATATCCAGCTGTCTCTACCTATTTTTTTGGTCTAAAAGCAAGTTCCAGGACAGCCTATAGAGAAACCCTATCTCAAAAAAGAAAACAAAAATATAACAACAAAAAAATCTGTGCACCACCATGCCCAGCTATGAAGTTTCTTTTCTTTTTGTGGGGTAGGGAAGTATACTGGGGATCAAACCTAGACTCTCACGAATGCTAGGCAAGCCTGCTACCCCAATCCTCTACATTCATTTTTGTAGGTGCCTGACCTCCTGTCTGTGTGACTATCAACTCCTATGAAGCTCTACTCCCCTGTCCTCAGAACCTAAAAGAGGGGCCTTCACTGATAATTCACTAGGGGCACAGTTTTCTTGCCATGAGCTCCTTTCTGTAGCTGGCCAGTATGTATGAGAGTATAAGAATGGTGTGTGCATGCGTGTGTGTGTGTGTGTGCAGCATAAACACTTAGGTTCTGTCTGCCAGCCAGGAGTGAGCCCTGTGGGGGTTGCTATTTATAAATGGAGACGTCTGCAGCTTCCCCGTAATCAGCAGAGGCAGGCAGACAACACTTTTTCCTCCTTCCACCACACCCTTAGCACATGGAGCCAGCCCTCTTCTTCCCACTCTGCTTTAGTGGTTCTGGGAGCCCCTTTCAAAGTCAAGGGGCCTCTGTCCTGTCTAGCCTTGTCCCTCCCAGCACGCTCTAGGATTGTGTTCTTTCATCTCTAGGGAACAAGACAGGGAGTCCCTTTCTGGGCCTGCCTCTCTCTCCCTCCCTTTCTTCTGTTCTTCCTTCTCTCTTCCCATGTACCCTCACTTCTTCCTTTTCCTCCGCCTCAGAACTAGGGATTGAAACCAGGACTCTTACACATGCTAAGCAAGTCCTCTACCAATGACCGGTACTCCAACCTCCCAGCTTTTAGTACAGACCCTCACCCTTAGGGTGGCCTTGAACTTGTTATCCTCCCATCTCATATCTCATAAACCCAAGCATTAGGATTAAGGTATGTACCTCCTTGACAGGCTCCAGGGACATTACCTCTGCCACCTCTCTCCCTGACCCCCTTTCTCTTTCAGACAGGGTCTCATGAAACTCAGGCTGGCTGTGAAACTACAGTTGAGACTGACCTTGAATTTCTGATCCTCCTGCCTCAACCTCTTAAGCCCAGGGATGACAGATGTGTACTACCATGCCCAGTTTATAAAGTGCTAGGGATGGAGCCCAAGGCTTTATGCATGATAGGCAAATATCCTACCAACTGAGACACATTTCCAGCTCCGAAGGGTGATTTCTCAGGCCTAGCATTTCCAGTTTGGGGGCTTTCTGGAGATAGCTGGCCTGCTTACCTGTAGCATGTACTCAAATTGGTAGATGCAGAGTCCCAGCTCAGCCATACTGGGCTTGAAGAGCTCCCGCAGCCGGTACTCCTGCATCAGTCGCACGAACACACAGAACGCCTCCTCCTCAGGCATCTGGAGGGACCAGCAGTGTGTGTGTGTTGAGCAACAGAAGGGCATACTCGGACTCTGGATTGTGACATGGTACACAGGGGCCTGTTTCTGTCCCATTTATATTTATTGTTACTATACCTGGCTACTGGGACCCATCCAATAAACCATAAATATGGTCAGTACTGTGTACTGATAGAAAACCCATAGCTGACGTTATTTGTGAGGACCACTGACAGGAAACAACAGAACTGTACCTAAACCTTGCTAGTAGTGCCCCATCTCATCTACCTGGTCAGGACATCCCCATTCACGCCTAACTGTCTTTTTCCCTGTCCTACTGTCCTATGCCTTCTGATTTCTCTGGAGGAGTCCCTGAGCCCCCATAAACACCTAAATCCTTGACCTATGGTTCTTCCCTGTCCAACTGTTCCTTAAGCCCTGTCCCTGTCCTGGATGATATAGTATCAGGACCCAGGCAGCACAAGTGCCTAGCCCCACTGTATCCATCCACTGGGGGCATAGCCTGGCCTTTGTCAGAGGTCATAGTGAGCTGGCTGCCGAGGAAGGCTCTGGCCCCTAGGAGGTTACTAAATATAGGGAAACCTCTTGTGCCCATTTCTTGGAGAGGGACCACAGGATGGCCACGTACCTGCATGAGGAGTAAGCCCACAATGAAGGCACTGCCCTGGCAGTAACCCACCTCCCGATCAACCAGGGAGTATGCCTGGAAGGGAAAGAGGTTGCGTGAATGCAGGGTTCTCACCAGCCCCCACAGAGCCATCTCAAGTAGGGTTGTTGCTAAGGTGGCTAGAGCCAATGCTGGGGTCTCACCTTCATGACGTTGAAGAGGACTTCCTGGCCCAGGCTGTCCTGACCTTTGAAGAACTCATGCTCTGGGTAGGTGCGGGCAATGTCCCTGCGGATCAACTTCTCACATGGTGAGGACATCTTGAGTAGCTCTGAGTACTGGTTCTTGACAGGCATATCTGTGGCACTGCACAGGAGCTGCCAAACGATGGCCCGAAAGTGATGTGGGATGCCCTTTCGGATCAGCTCCTGTTATGGGGAGGGGTGAGGTAGGGAGAGAGGCCAGGGCTGGGCTTTGCCCCATGCACTGTAGCCTTCCCAAGGCCAATCCAATCCATGCTTTTAGAATGGTACAGAGGACATCTGAGTCACTCCTTAGCTAATCATGGTGCTGACTGGGGGCTCCCCCATCCTTCAGTGACTCTTCTATCATTAAACTACAAATCCAATTTTCATGCCTAGTTTCTGTTTGTGTGTATATTCATATATATATGTGCATGTGTGTATGTGGAGGTCAGAGGTCAGGCTCAGTTGTCATTCCTCAGAGGTATCTGCCTTGGTTTTTGTTTTGTTGTTATATTTTAAACTGCATTTATTATTTATTTATTTATTTTGTGTGTGTGTGTGTGTGTGTGTGTGTGTGTGTGTGTGTGTGTAGTATATACCACAGCACATATGTGGAGGTCATAAAACAACTTCCATCTGCATTTGAAGGAATTGATTTCCTCCTATCATGTGGGCCTGAGGATAATTCAGATTGTTAATCTTGACAGCAAGTGCCTTTACCTGCTGAGCCATCCACAGTGTATTTTGAGACAGGGTCTCTTACTAGGCTGGGGCTTGTCCACTGGGCTAGGCTGACTGACCAGAGAACTCTAGGGATCTGACTGTCTCTGCCTCCCTAGTGCTGGGATTACAAGCATGTGCCAGCATGCTCATCTTTTTACAGGTGCTGGGAATGAACTTGAGGTCTTCAAGCTTATACAGCAAGCACTTTAGAGATAGAGGTATTTCCCCAGCACCCATATTTTTTAAAGCCATTGGCTTTTTGACACGAACTTTCACTATGCAGTACAAACTGGCCTTCAACTTGCAAGCCTCTTGCCTCAGTGTCCTGAGTGCAGGGGTCATAGGTATTCGCCATCGCAGCAGAGCAGAAAGCAAGCAAGCACAAAGCCCTCTGCCATCCTGCCCCTTCTCTCCTGCCCCTGTGTCCCATCTGCACATCCCCACTTGGGCCCTTCTGCCTAAGCTGGGCTACTTGGCCCTGCCTGGTGGTTAAAGGACCAGGCCAGACTCATACTCGTCCCACATCTGCCTCAGGCCACCTTGAGTAGCTTCTCCTTCCTGCGCCGCCACTCTTCCCATTCATTGGCAATGCGGCCCCAGAGAATCCATGTGTCCTCCTCCAGGTGGCTCAGGTTAGAGGAGGCTGAGGAGCTGGATACCAGTGAGGAGCCGCTGTTCCTNGGAGCCATTCATGGAGCGCATGGACTTGGAGTCGGCTTCCAGGAGCCTGGGCAGGAAGGGTGGGAGAGAGGAGGCCAGAAAATTCCAGTTAGTCGTCCGGGACTAGGGCCCTCTGGAGTGCTTGACCTCTTAGACTAGATCCGTGTTGCCTTCCTTTCTTTAAGAACTTTTATCTCTGTATGTGTACGTGATGTGCATATAGGTACATGTGGAGGCCAAAAGAGAGCACTAGATCTCCTGGAGCTGGAGTGACTGTGAGCCACACAATATGGGCATTGGGAATTGAATTTGGGTCTTCTGAGAGAGCAGCAAGTGTTCTCGACTGCTGAGCCATTTCTCCAGGCCCCTTGCTGCCTTTCTTGCTAAGTGACCTTAGCCAGTGACCTAACCTCCCTAGCCCTGGCGCTTATCTACTGGCCCTTGGAAAGTCATTTGTGTGTTTTCTTCTGTACCAAGCACTGGGCTGAGTGTGTTTCTGTCATCTCATTCTCAGACCAAACCTGCACAGCAGATTTATTTAGGGATGATCTACATTTTATAGAGGTGCTCAGAATGCAAGTTCTGGCTGAGGGCAGTTATAGAGTGCCAAGGAACTGGAGTTCTGGTAACCATGCCCTTTTCTTGCTGTTCACATGCATGCGGAGGCTGGAGGTCAACCTTGGATACTATTCAGGAATTCATATTATTTTTTTGGAGACAGGGTCTCTCATGAACTTTTACCTCTCCAATTAGGCATGGGTGGCTGGTTAGTGAGTCTCAGGAATCTGGCTGTCCCTACCTCCTGGTTGCTGGAATTACAAGCATGTGTCAGCATTCAGTATGACTACCTTTTCTTTTTCTTTTTTCTTTCTCTCTCTCTCTCTCTCTCTCTCTCTCTCTCTCTCTCTCTCTTTTTAGACAGAGTCTCACTATGTAGCCCTGACTGTCCTGGAACTCCCTATGTAGACCAGGTTGTCCTCAAACTCATAGAAATTCACCTGCCTCTACCTCCTGAGTGCTAGGATTAAATGCTTGTATGACTAGTTTTCAATGTGGATTCTGGGGATTATATTCAAGGACTTTACAAATAAAACTATCTCCCCTCCTTCCTTCCTTCTTTTTTATTAAAAAATAAGTTTTCTTCTCATTCCTCCTTCTCCCCCCTTCTTCTGCTCCTCTTCCTCCTCCTTCTCATTATTATTATGATTATTGTTTTTTCAAGATAGGGTTTCTCTGTATACCCCTGGCTATTCTGGAACTCACTTTGTAGGTCAGGCTGGCCTCAAACTCAGGGATCCACTTGCCTCTGCTTCCCAAATGCTGGGATTAAAGGTGTGCACCACAATACCCAGAATAATTCTTATTTTTAAATATTTAATTTTGTTTCTATTCTAGGTCTTTTGCCTGCATGTCTGAGCACCATTATATGCTTGGTACTCAAAGATCAGAAAAGGGAATCCAGTTCCCTGGAACTGGATTTACAAAAAGCTGTGAGCCACCATGTAGATATTGGGAATTGAACCCAGATCTTCTGGAAGAGCAACTCTAGCTAGATTTTTAATCACTAAGCCGCGTCTCCAGCCTCCCTCCCGCTATTATTTTTTTTTTTGAAATGGAGATTGAATTTAGGGACCTATACATTTTTGGTGAGTGTTCTACCATTGATAACTCTAGCTCTTTATTTTAAAACAGGATCTGGTTACAAAGCCCAGGCTGGCCTCAACCTCTTAATCCTCCTCCTGTAGCCATTCATGTGCTGGGATGATAGGACCTTTTATGACACCTTTGACAGCTTTATAGACTCTGGATAGATGGAAGGACTAGATGGTCCCTCTTAGGGCTAGGCTGTTATTAAAAACAGGAAAGACACACAAGCTTGTGAATGAACTTTCATATGCAAATCAACCAATCCAGTGTCCACACCCTAACCACTTCCTCCACCAAGCTTTTACACTCTGCTCACTTCCCAGCTGTTTCTATCACCAGGACTGAGGAGTATCCAGCATCCAGGAACAGACCTCTAACCAGAGCTAACTGAAATGCTTCAAGCCAGTGAACTATATGCTTGCCTTCCCTGCTTCACCCACTCCTGCCCATGGAAACCAACACAAAGGTTCTGGCCAGCATTTTCCCTCGGGCTCTAGTCTGCCTCCTGACTGACAGGTTGTTTGTTCTCCTCTTGGGAACTTTAAGTAATAAAGTACCTTTTTTTGGCCAATGTCTCCAGATCTGCTGGATTCACTTCATTTCTGAGTAATGATATGAGCCCAGGGTTGTGGCTCAGTAGTAGAGCCCCTGCCTAGAATATCTCTGTGAGGGGCTGTGGGCATGATTCTGTGGGAAAGCATTCCTCTAGAATCCCCCAGTGAGGGTCTGGGAATATGGCTCAGCAGTAGAGGTCCTGCCTGAAATTTCCCAGGGAGGAGAGTCTACAAACAGACAAAAAATTCAAAGACACCCCTCCCCTGCCACCCCAAACAAAACAAAGCCAGACCTCTAAGACAGGGCCAGCTGGGAGCTTTAACCTCTTTCTTCAAAAATGGCTTTGTAAATGGCAGCCAGATTCATCTGACCTCTTGCAATGTAGGTTTCCTCTTCTGGATGAGGGACCCAATTTATTGAGCCCAGATAGCAAGGATGAAAGAGAAACCCTCTTCAGCATCTTGTGGTAGCTGTAACTGTGTAGCCCAGGTTCAGCTTTCAGTGTGAAGGTTGGGAATCCAGGCACCAGCCTTCCTCCTCCTCACTCACCGGTTCTGCTCTTCAAGCTTGGCCAGCAGCTCGAGCTCATCTGGGCTGAGGTTCTCAGAGTCAGAAGTTGGGGAGCAGGTGGGTGCTGACAGTGCCTCCTGAGATGAGGAGTCGGGACTCAGAGTGGGACTCGCCATGGTGGGCAGACTCATCAGCCAGGAGGGGAAGTGAGGTTATAGCTCTGCCTGGGGTTAGAGATACATGTAGTTAGCACTGGTGGATGCCCGCCTTGGACTGTCAGCTCTGGGCCAGCAGAGTCTGCCTGCTCACCATGAAAGCACTCTATCATCCCAGACTTCCCACTTCCATCTACTTCCAGTTGTACCACAGACTCTGTGCTGCATCCTATCCAACAGTCCAAGATCAGATCCAGCAGTAGGGCCTGGGCCAGAGGCTTCCTGTCACTGGAGGACCCAAGGATCCTATGTGAAACTTCAGGGATACAGAATCCCCTGTGCTGGTGACCTTTTCTGACTGTGTTCTGCCCTCTGCAGTGGCTTGCCTTGGGAGCCTCATGGTGGCATTTGACTTGCCCCATCTCATCAAGAAGAGTGTGCTGTTGGCTCAGAGGAAGCAGTTACTCTCCACTGTTAATTGTCTGGTGTCAATGGCTGGAACAATAACGTCTCCTTGGCTAGGAAGCCAAGGCCACTGACATCAAAGTGCCAGGAACCAGTGCACTAAGTGGATACACAGTGGGGCTGAAGGTTTAGAGGGGGCATCCTGATCTCAGTATCTACAGGCCAGGGTTTCTTTCCTACTCTTCCTGGGGTCATCTGCTTAGCCTTCTGGGGGCTTCTGAGGATACTGCCTTTCTTTCTTTTTTTTTTCCTGCTTGTCTGGTGATAAAAAACAAATGCTCCTCAGGATTGGGAAATAGCTCAGTTTATAAAGTATGTGCCATATAAGCATGAGGACCTGAGTGAGTTAGATCCCCTGGACTCATGTAAAAAATGCTAGTGTGGTGGTGTGTGCTTTCATCTCAGTTCTGGAGGGATAGTGGCAGGAAGGTCCTTGGGGTGCATTGACCAGCCAGCCTTGCTAAATTGTTTAATTTCAGACTATTGAGAGATCCTGTCTTAAAAAAAAAAAAGGTGATGATCTGAGTAATGGCTCAGTGCTCTTCCAGAGGACCTAAGTTTGGTTCCCAGCACCCACATCAAGTGGTTCACAACTGCCTGTAACTCCAGCTCCAAGGGATTAGATTCCTTCTTCTGGCCCTCAAGAGCAGGTAAATACATGATACACATGCAAAATTAAAATGTAAAAATAGATATAAAGTAGATAGATAGTGGACAGCATCTAACAACAGCTGCGGTTGTCCTCTGGCCGCCACATGCACACTCACTCACTTGTGCAACTCTATACACATATAAAAATGAAACAAAGAAAGCTGTAGACTCGTATAAAGCCAGGTGTTTGAAACCTGGCTCTTTGTCAATGAGCTATGTGATTTTAGGCTAGTCACTGAGCTTCTCTGGTCTCTAGAGATTAGGATGTATTAAGACCAGTCTCAAAGGGTAGCTGTGAACCAAGCATGCTATGTATAGCATATGACATGTCTGTCCATCAATGTTGGCTGCTATTATCTCTCCTGAGATAATGACTGGAAGTCTTTCTGAGAACTGGAGTTCCTAGGGTCTGCTATGGCACGAAGGGGATTGGAGGCAGAGTTGGCATTTCCCTGGTAGGGAGCATTTCTGGGTCAGAAAATGCATTGGAATGGTCTGTGGAAATGCTTAGTGGATAAAACATACATCAGTGAAGACATGAGTTTGGAAGTCTACAATCTACCTAACACTAACATGGTAGCACATACACTTTTATAATCTCAGTCCTCCCAAAGTGGGATGGGAGGCAGACAAAGGAGAATCCCTAGCAACTTGTAGGCCAGCTAGTGTGGAGTACAGTGGCCACCAACAGGAGACCCTGACAGCCACAGTTTTCCTTAAGATCTCCAAATACAGATCATGGTACATGTTCACTTGTACTCACACACATGAACATGTACACACACACGCACACACACACACAGATGCAGATGGCACACGGATTAAAAATAAAAAAGGCAAAGGCTCTGGGAGGGAAGGGCCGAGGCTGGGAACATGTTACTCTTGCTAGCTGTATTTCCTCTTTTGAGGCCAGCCAGTATGCAGGGTCTGAGAACATGGAGAATCCTGGGGCTGTGGAGGCAGGAAGAAATCTTTGCTCCAGCTTGATTTCATAGCATGGTACCTTCATACCTGCCCATATCCTTCTGTGCTTTATCCCAGACATCTGCTCTATGTTCCTGAACCCAACCTGACCCAGTTTTGACTCGTGGCCATGGAAAGGGCCTCACATGGTCCCTGCAGAGGGACATCTGATTTCCTGGACAGTGGGGAAGAGAAAATATGAGAAGAACACTGCTCACCCATCTGCACGGAGCACCTTCCTAGTTCCTAGTCAACTTCAGGGTTCCCAGGTCAGGTGGACTTCACCTTAGCCATGAGTTTAGTCATGAGCCTTTCTCCATTGATGCTCTATTGTGGGTGGGGCTCTGGGTTTCATAGCTCTCATTTCATCTCATGAGGATCTCAGAATTTTCCTTCCTCAGGAACTTGCCTTCCTACAGGACCTATGATCCAGGGTCTAGCTCCATCCCTGAGTGCTCCCCAAATCTTTCTTGGAGAAGAGTACTCTGGAATTTGGTTTTCCTCCCCCTCTCTCTGTGTATACTTGCGTGTGGAGGCCTGAGGTTGATGTCAGAAATCATCACTGATCACTCTTCCACCTTATTCATGGAGGCAGGGTCTGTTAACCAAAGCTTAGGCAGACTACCACCACCCGGCATTTCTGCGGGTTCTGGAGATTGGAACACCAGTCCTAAACTGCATAGTAGATCCTTTAATCCCTCCCAGGCCAGGGTTATAGGTTTCTGGGAGTGCCAGGCTGGCTGGGGATCCTAAAGATTTTCAAGCAGTTGTAAACGGCTGAAACAGGAGTTAAAAGTTACTAATTACTGAGGGAGAGACAGAGGCTGCTACAGGACCTCCTGCAGTGTCAAAGTCTGTGGTTAGACAGGCTGTGACCACAAAGAATGACCTTTCTAGGCAAGACCAGCCTCAGGATTGGGAAAACACTGAAGAGGTAGTGGATGCAGGATGAGGACTCTAGAAGTACTGCTGGATTTGGGGAGCATTCAGAGCTCAGGGCAAGAGCACCTATGGATAATGAGGTAGCCTGGCACTGCCCAGTGTCTGATAAGCAGAGAGGGCCCAGCATTAGAGTGGGCTCCACCTTTGCTCTCCTCATTCATACTACCTCCCACACAGACTTTCACACACATACACACACTCTGATAAATACATATTTACACACACATTCATGCACATATAGTCTCACATATACACACTTGGACATACATTCATAAATATCGACACATATACAACACATACACACATACTCAGATTTATACTCTTGGGGTACATATGTGTTCCTTCACACGCAGACATACTGCATATGCACAGGCTACTTGTCACTCACACATATTCTCTTGAAGTTCATCGATATTCACACTCCTCAGCTTTATGGGCCTGTGGCATGGTTGGCGGAATACTCTTGTTAGTTTAATGGAGGTGGGAAGACCCACTGTGGGTGGGACTGTTCCAAGAGAGTGAGTGAAGCACTAGAGCCTTGTCTCTCTGCTTCCAGAGTGCGAACACAATGCGTCCCCGGAATCTCTGCTGCTGTGACTACCCTGACATGATGGAGTGAGCCAGAATACATCCATTCTCCCGAAGATGCTTTTATCGGGATATTGTGTCATAACAGAAAGTAAGGCAGTAGTCAAGGTTGGCCTCAAGCCTGTGATCCTCCTTCAGCCTCCTGAGTACTAGGTATCACAGGTGTCAGCCACCGCATCTGTCTCAGGGCTTCTGAAGCTGAGTCAGAGCAGGGGGCTGGGAAAAGATAGTGCTGGTGGGCAAGGATTGTGAGGGATAGAAAAGCCCAGATGTCAAGTGTCTCTGAGTTCCTTTCCCTTCACCCTCACTGGCATTTGGATGCTGCAGGCCATTCTTTCTTTTCTTGAAGTTCTCTCCTATCTAGTTACTAAGAAATGCCCTCTGTTTATCTTCTCACCTCTCTGGCCAGGGCATCCTAGTCACCTGTGTGTCACCTCTCCTTCCATCACTGTGCAGGGCTTCTTGTAGCCTGGATTGGCCTCAGACTCACAATGAGCTAAGGATGCCTTTGAATTCCTGATCTTGCTGTCTTCATCTCTAAGTGCTAGGATAACAGCTTCTGCATAAGCCTTGCCTGATTTATGCAGGGATGGAATCCAAGGTTTGTGCATGCTAGGCTGAGCCAATATTCCTGGTGCACTTAGAGTTTTAATTTTATTTTTTAAAGATTAGTTTTCTGGCTAGGTAGTGTTGGTGAATGCCTCTAATCCCAGCACTTGGAAGACAGAGGCAGGCAGATCTCTGTGAGTTCAAGGCCAGCCAGGTCTACACAGCAAGGTCCGGGACAGCCAGGGCTATACACAGAGAAACCCTGTCTTGAAAAACCAAAGACACACACACACACACACACACACATATGTACATATGTACATATGTGTGTGTGTGTGTGTTTTTCTTTGTGTGAATGTTTATTGCTTGTATGTCAATGCACTACACGTGTGCCTAGCGCCCGTGAAGGTCAGAAGGCAGCACTGGATTTTCTTGAACTGGAGTTAAGGATGGCTGTGAGCCTCCTTAACTCTTAACCATGGGGTCATCTCTCCAGCCCTCCTCGCAGGGTTTAACCTAGCTAATACAGGTGAAACTCTCACTTTTTCTTTCTACCAGGGGCTAGCCAAGATTGCCAGCTGGCCCGCAGTAGCTCCATCATTCCCCAGATCTTGGTGGCCCCCACAATAAGGCAGGAGTCACTGTGGATCTTCCTGGTAAGAAGCAATCACCCAAACTATCTAGATAAGATCCAGGTAAGTGCCTGGAATGGGAAAACAGCCAGTTTCTCAAAGTAAAGAACTACAGTAGGATCCAACAGTTTCCCCACTAGAGGTCTACCCAAGACAGCTAATGTATCCACCCATACAAGTATACACATGAGTGTTCATAGCAGTACTGCTCACAGTAGCTACAAAGTACAAATGATGCAAGTATTCATCAAAAGATGAACACTTCAACAAAACATACACTGGAGTATTACTCAGCCACAAAAGGAATGATACACTGACATATTCTATAACATGGACGAACCTTAAAAAATACTTATGTTTAGTGAGAGAATCCAGTTACAAGTTGCATGTTTCCACTTACAGGAAATATGCAGATTAGATGAATCTTCAGTGTCAAGAAATGGATTAGTGCTTTCCAGGGGCAGAGACAGAAGAGGAAGTCGAATAACTGCCTACAGGGTAAAGGCATCTAGAATTAGATAAAGGTGATGGCTGTACAACACTATGCATGTGATAACTTTAGGTGGATGACTTTTATGTTATATGAATTACACCCCAATCAAAAGGTGTAATTAGGCTGCAAATGAGCTAGCACAGAAGATAGGCAGCAGGGCCTGGTGGTACAGGTCTGTAATCTCAGATATTCAGGAGGCTAGTATAGGAGGACCAGAAGTTCAAGGTCAGACTGGGCTGAAGAGTGAGTTTAAGACAACGTAGTGAGACCCTGTCCCCCAAAATAAAATTATCTGGGAAACCATGCATGATGGCCCATGCATACCATCATAGCACCTGGGTGTCTGAGGCAGGAGGATTACAAATGCAAGAGAAAAAAGAAAACAACAACCTCCCCCCAAAACAAAAAAAACAAAGGGAAGAGGGCTGAACACCACAAGGAGTGGAATAATTCTGTAGTAATCAGAGCCTTTTCTTTCAGGGCCTGTGGGTGAGGGTGGGCTTTTAGAAAGGTTCCTTTGACCTACTACTAAAGAAGCTAACGTATTCTTTCTTCCCCCTTTACTCTCTAGTCTTTGTTTACAGGCATCATCACTGTGCCTAATTTTGTAAAGTGCTGTGGTCAGACCCCAGGGACTGGAGTATGCTGGATGAGCAATCTGCCAGTTGAGCTACAGCCCTGGTTCTGGCTGAGAATTCCTTTTATTTTCCAATTAAAACATTTAATTAATTATTAGTGGTGTGTATGTGTCTGTGTCATGGCATGTAAGTGGAGGTTCAAGGACCATTTGTGAGAATCAGTTCTGTGCTCCTACCATGTGCATCCCTGGGATTGAACTCAGGCTGTTAGGCTTGCCGGTAAGTGCTTTTACCTACTGAGTCATCTCTCCAGCTTTGAACATTCTTTTTTCATTATTAGGTTCATTTTATGAGTATGAGTGCTTGGCCTGGATGTATGAATGTGCACCTGCTGCCTGTGGATGTCAGAAGAGGATGTTGTATTCTCTGGCACTGGATTTAAGGACGGTTGTAAGCCATCAAGTGAGTGCTGGGAACTGAACTCTTATAGAGCAACAAATGCCCTTAACCAATGAACCATCTCTCTAGCATACTTATTATGAAATCTTTCTGTCAACCTTGTTCTGCCATCCTGAATTTTTTCCCTTGAAAATACTCCCCAACCTCAGCTCAATATACATATCCTCCCAATATACGTGCGTGTGCAGATTCATGCAGAGGTTGATGTCAGGTATCTTCCTCAATTGCTCACATTATAGAGAGAGGCAGGAATTCTCCCTTGGACCCAGAATTCATCTACATTGTTAGCCTATCTAAGCAGCTGGGATTACAGGCAGCCCAGAACACCCACCAGGCATTTATGTTGGTACCTGAGATCTGATATCTGATCCTCACACTTA
>LOEQ01000998.1:716597-733704 GCA_001685075.1 Bramus lutescens | reverse complement strand
ATACACACAGACAGAATATTGTATACATAATAAATAAATATTTAAAAAAGAAGAAAACATCGGAAAAAAATTCCTTGTTTCAGCTGACCTGAGTTAGTGGGAGTTCAATGACTCCAGACTGACAGCTGGGGAACCTGAATAGGACTGAACTAGACCCTCTGAATGTGGATGACAATTGTGTGGCTTAGGCAGTTTGTGGGGCCACTGGCTGTGGAACTAGTATTTATCCCTAGTACATAAACCAGCTTTTTGAAGTTCATTCCCTGTGGAGGGATACATTGCTCAGTCTAGATACAGGGTGACAGGCCTTGGTCCTGCCTCAGTGGTCTTACCTCAAGTTGATGTGACAGACCTTGCTGACTTTGTATGGGAAGAGGCCTCACCCTCTCTGAGGAGTGGATAGGGGGCGGGGTGAGGGGAAGGGGGAGCAGGAGGAGGGGAGGGTGTGGAAACTAAAATAAAATTCCTTTCTTCTGTCACTTTGCTTGGAAAATGTACTGAATGTGTGTTGAATCTGAATCCATTAGTTTGTTTTGTTTTTTAAAATGGAGTTTCACTTTGTAATCTAGTCTGGACTCGAATTCTTAATTCTCCAGCCTAAGTTCCCAAGTGTTAAAGTCTCATCTTAATGGAGACAGAGAATGAAAAGATTACTTAAGGAAAATTATCTCCGATGGTCTAAGAATCTTTCAACTATAGTTTTACAATTATAAACTACAAAGAGGAAGTAAGGCTGTGTCCTGAGGTTCCTTCTCCCCTCTTTGGAAGCTTGATAAAGGGTAATGTAGAGAAAATAAATCAATTAGCACAGTAGAAATAAATGCTCTGAACTTGTTCAGGGTGTTGCAGTGAGATGAACAAAACCCAAAATGTAGACATAAATTCAAGCTTAATCTGGTACCCTCAAACTTTTTCCATTTTCTTCTATAATCCATCGCTCTACAAATATAGACTTAACATACATACACTTTTATCTGTTTACCTATGAACCAGTTACCAATCTGAAACTTCCTCCTAAAACTAGTTAGAAATATTAAAATACCCCACTAAAATTGGACTTTGGTATCTTAAAAGGGAAAAGCTCACCTATACATATATCTGTATTACACAAGAGCTTTGCAAAAAAAAATGTGCACACCATAATAGACCAATCAGGCCAACAGTATACTATTCATAGGGATCTTGTTTAAGTCTGCTTTCTGAGCCTACATGAGTCTCCTTTCCAAACCAAAAGAAAAAAATGATTCAAAGGAAAAGAGGATCTACATATAATATCATAAATTAGTGCATGCATATGGACATTTCTAGAATGGGGGTAGGTTTTTCTTATGAGACATCCATGGTCTCTTTATGGACCTCATTACTAAAAATAATTTAAATTCCTGCATACTGAAATGTTTACAGCATTTCGCACTCTCTGAAGTCACTCCTTTCATTGTTTTAATTATCAAAACCACCTGTTTGTTGGGTGGGTTTTAAAATCTCTCTACGTAGGTGATAAAGTCACAATATAGGTAAGTATCACATAGACAGGACTGGAGCACTTTGCTTAAACATGGAAAAATGCAGAGGTGTCTAAATAAGTGGAATGGCTTCTGGAGTCTCAGGTATTCGATGCTTCATGAATGTGCTGAGTCTTTGGATATCACTTTCTAATGGATGTATTTGGTAACATGGATTTCCAAATGATGGTAGTAACTGAGCAAACTGATACATCTCTTGGAACTCAGCTGATATAGGTCACATCTAAGGTGCAATCCCATCTCCAGTTAACAAGCTGAGAAAGTGCTTTGGGGTTTTTAATTTTGCTTTTTGTTGCTGTAGGCTTTCTTTTTGTGTTTGTGTTTTGTTTTGATTTAGAAATAGGTTCTCCTGATGTAAACCAGCATGGTCTTGAACTCACAAAGATCCACCCTTATTAGCCTCTTGAGTGCTAGTGGTATGCATAATATACCCTTGTTTTCCATCTGGGATTTTTGTTTATTTTGTGATTCTTTGGCTAGAACCCAGAGTTTGTTGCACACTGAGTGAGTATTCTACCACTGAACTACATCTTAAGCCCAGCAAGGTGGCGAGAAGCTGAAGCAAACAGACACTGCTATTCCTGATGTACTCTTTCGTTGATTCATTCATCAATCATTTCATTGCCTGGCCTTAGTTTAGGGAGGTGATGCAACATCCAAATAGAATATGATTCCTATTACTTGAGAGAACTGATTGACAGAGTGGTTCTACCCTCTTTGACACTTTCTTTCATTCCAGTCTCCTAAAACTCTTTTTATACACTGTCTCAAGTAAGATATGAAAGTTTAAATTTAAAAAAATTGGCTAATTATAAGACTGATTATTACCAAGCACAAAACAATAGGTAAATAGCTAAATGCTCAACTGACTTTACAATTTGCACATATGGTATTGGCCATAGTGTAACTGCTGCCAAAGAAAACCTAATAAAATTTTAAAATATTAAGATAATAACAACTGTCACCATTAAAGGAGTGTCTGTCTGCTGTGGTCTGAGTGACTTACCCAGGTGACAGGCCATCTCCATGTAACTGTGAACCAGGATTCTTTTAGTTCCTTCTCAATGATACATAAATAGAGCCTGGAAAACCTTACTGACATTCAAGACTAGTTAATTAAAGTGTTTAAACCGGGAAGAATGTGGTTTTTCAGCAACTCCAGTAGGCATTATCTCAGAGGAAGGGTAAGAACGGAAGGGAAAGTGGTAAAGATATGGTTTTCTACCCTTTTTGTTTAGCCTTGTACTAAGTAGCAATTTTCTCTGAAAGTCCTTGTTGAGGGATGTTTGATTGTACTGTGTAAAGATGAGTCTTTCCTTCCTCACCTGCCTATGGCACTATTGATTGGTTTAATAAAGACCTGAATGGCCAATAAATAGCTAGGTAGGGCAGAATAGGCAGAATTTCCAGGGAAGGAAAAGAACTCAGGGGAAGAATCTGAGAGGTGGAAATTTTCCAGTTGTTTGGTTGAAGCCATCACCCCAGCTCCCTAACAATTTTATACCAAGAGTCTGAAATATTATAGTCGGGGACCTCATCTCAGGCCCTGGCATCCATCTTTGGAATATTGGGCGGAAAGTTCCACTTCAAGCCCCCTCCCTTGGGAGTTGCCTTTGTCCAAACTCCACCTCTGAGAAAGCCTGCCAAACAATGACCCCTCCCCAGAGAAGGTCAAGACCACTCCCATAGGCTACTTAAACTGCCCTCCCCCCCAGAGAAAGAACACAGGTTTCATGTGGTCTCCCCTTTCCTCTCTTTCCCTTTCCATGCTTTCCCAGGGCCACCCAGGAGCATTGTGCTAAACATGGACATCTTTTATTCTATTTAATTCAGTCTGATTGAAATTATTCATGTTGGTGGAGAGGCTCTTCTAAGAAATATTCCTAGCACCAGTGATATGTGATGTTGTATATACTGTAATAGGCAATGAGCACATTTCAAAAAGTGGATTAATATAAAATGGTTAATTTAAATTTTAAGAGCTAGTTAAGAACAAGCCTAAGCTACCTAAGGATAAACTGTGATACTTGATAAGAAGTCTCCATGTCATTATTTGGTAGCTAGATGTCAAAAGAAAGTCCAACTACAAGCCTTTAAGATCCAGGAAACTCGGAAGGCGTTCTTTAACTTCAAAATATCAAGAAGTCCCTGAAACTGACCTAACACACAACCACTCTCTCCCTAAGATTGCATAAACAGGAAAGACTTCAGAGAAATACAAAGCACAAGAGCTGACTAGAAGAGACATTTTCCAAACTGTCAAGATGCCTATATGTCTTGCAGTGAGCTCCAT
Source organism: Bramus lutescens (assembly GCA_001685075.1). NCBI lineage: Eukaryota > Metazoa > Chordata > Mammalia > Rodentia > Cricetidae > Bramus > Bramus lutescens. Next base: position 729,888 of record LOEQ01000998.1, on the reverse strand, counting down.
GCTTCCAGGTTTTATCTGTCACTTAGGCTTGGTTGGGCTTTCAATAATACAGCTGCTTTTGAGTCACCCCTGCTCCTGTAAGTAATCCCTCACCCATAAATTCATGCATTCACCAAGCTGGACTTTGGTGGTATACATAGTATAATCTTTTATTGGTGCCCTATCAGGCATAAGAAGACATTTGTTCATGTCTCCTAAAAAATAATATCACTCAAACAATGCACCTAAGGAACTGGCACACTTCAATATCATCAGAGCAAGACTTAGGACCAACGAAAGTGTTTTGAAAAGGGTACATAAGGAAGCCTGATACAACAATGGATTGATCTAACACCACTGCCATTGGCTTAAAAACCCTTTCATAAAACAGCTACAGGATGATTTGTACTATCTAGCCCAGAGATCTTCTGGAAAACAGGCATTGAGTTAGCCTTTTAAATAGTTCTCAAATATAGCTGGGCATGGTAGCACATACCTGTAAACCCAGCACTCAGGAGCAGGCATATCTCTGTGAGTTTCAGGTAAACCTGGTCTACATATGGAGTTTCAGGCCAGCCAGAGATATACATAGCACACCCCTGTCTCAAATTAGATAAAAATAAGTTTCAAAAAAAATTTCAAATCTGAGTGTAAAATCCCTCCGATGACTTTCACTCGGGCACCACCACCACTACAACTCTATCTCTCATAAGAAATGTGTAGGTCATGGATGAATATGGTAACAGTTCCAGATAAAAAAGAACGCTGAGGAACATGTGTGGGGTAGCCTAGCTGATAGGGTGTGTGCCTGGTGTGCACACTGCCTTGGTTTTAAATCCTAGTACCACATAAACTGGGCCTGATGCCGCAACGCAGTAGAACAGAAAATTCAGAAGATCACCCTTAGCTACCTAGAGAGTTTGAGGCCAGCATGGAATTTAAGAGACCATGTTTCAAAAAAGAAAAAAAGGAGGATGGTGGTCTAAGAAGGTGACTCAGTGATTAAAGTGACTGCCGCGCAAGTACGAGGCTGGAGTTAGGATACCCAGAAAGAAGAGATGAGTAAGGGAGAAGCGTGATGAGATGATTCCTAACATCGACTTTGGTCCTCCACAAGTGCATGCACAAGCACACCCACACACAAGCAAAACGTGCAAACACACCCACAGACCACATACAGAAGTGGGGCTATCTAACTGTGCTTTCCAGTTTTTTTCTGGGAGAGAGAGAAACCCGTTCACTTTACACTGCAATATTCATTAAAATCTCCAGGAACTAAATGTACGCAACACACTGTGGATGCTATCAACCAAGACGATTCTCTCCGCAACCTCTCAGTGCACACAGACAGTCATGAAAACCGCAGAACCAAAACCACACAAGTCCCTGGGCCTCCCTGCAGTGACCTAAGGTCTTCTTAGGCGTGGGGTATTAGTTTGGGATGGCAAGTACTTTGTGTAAGAAATACTTCTACAGTGGAACCCAGTATCCCCGTGAGCCACAGCATTCATTTCCTTGTCAGCTTAAAGTGAGGCTGGGAAAGACATTGCACTTAGGGATCACTAGCCCAAGCCTGGTCATAAAAATAGTGGACATCCATGGAGCAGGTATACCAGCCCAGCGTGGAGGTGGACGCCCTCTGACAGTTTCATTGAAAAAAATGTAATTACAACAGTGGATGGTAACTGTTTTAAAATGCTATTGTAAACACAGTCTGATTGCAGAAATCTGTTCATCTAAAAAAACTAATTAAACCATTATTTCCTTTCTGATTACCATGGCAAATGTAAGCTTTTCACTTATGAAAACAGTTACACTATCCTTCCTTATATTTAGACAGCACCTTTTTCAAAACTATCTATAGGCCAAAGCGATTTTAGAAATTAGAAACACTAGAAAGGAGCTATTAAAAAAGAACAACTATCAAGATGCAAACAAAAGTTAAGTATTTACTAAAATGTGGAAATATAACAAGCACATGTATTTAGTTTTCATCATTTTGAGTAGCATATATTTTTAATATGGGAAAGCTTATTATAAGAAAAATGTCTACATTTTGCAAAAATAAGATTATTCTGTAGTTCTCAGCAGGATAGAGAGCTCTGCTGCCCTCAGGACTATAGCTGGATGGGTACAGTGAGCATGAATGACCTATGTGGTGACAGCCAGCTAGCAGCTCCCCAATATGACATTCAAAGGGACTGTGGTTGAAACAACTGGAGTGTGAGAGTATGTGTGTGTGTACATAAATATGAACATGTGTGTGCATACAAGGGTTGAATAGCCTTGATGTCTTAGAACTCTGTATATTAGACCAAGTTGGCCTCAAACTCATACCGATCTCCTTGCCTCTGCCTCCCAAGTGCTACAATTAAAGGTGTGCCCAGCTTCTACCTTATTATTATTATTATTATTATTATTATTATTATTATTATTTTAGTCAAGGTCTAAGTTCTAAGCCTCCATATGGACTTCATTCATTTGGCTCAACCTTCTGGCTATCAAGCTCCAAAACTTTTTGTTTCTGCTTCCCCAACTCAGGAATTACAGGTGTGTGTCTCTCCTGGTTTTGTTTTTTTTGGTTTGGGTTTTTGTTTGTTTTTTTGCTTGTCTGTTCCCGCACCCCATGGGTGATGAAGATCCAAACTCAGGTCCTCAAGCTTTTGCAGGGAGCACCTTGCCAACTGAGCCAACTCTCCAGCCTTTGCATAAATTTTTGTGAAACATCATGTATGTAGCTACAATTGGACTTTCATGTCAACCAAATAGGGTTATAATTTCAAATTACAAAAGTTGGAGAAGAGGCCAAAGGTCATGTACACACATAAAAAGGAATTAGTGGAATTCTTATTGAGGCGGAAACTCATAAAGGATTCTGCATTGGAGTTAGCTCCCAAATCTTCCTCCTCGGTACCCATTCACAGCCTCGCCAGACACATCAAGACCACCCTTCTTTGGAAAACATGAAACCCTTTCTGCTCTTAAAAAAAAAAAAAGGTTGTTGGACCAAAATCTCTGCAGCTGAAGTGAAAGTGATTAGGAAAGGCTTATTTGCTTAACGACAGGATTTCCAGGGACTCCTTTTAAATCTACAGCTCTTGTAAGGACTCCAGGGTATATTTACAGATCATCATTTCTGGAGGGGGTGGAGGGCAATGTGGAGAATGCCTCAGGAATTACCAAACCAATTATTTTGTGTGGACCCTGGTGTGTGTGTGTGTGTGTGTGTGTCTGTGTGTGTCTGTGTTGAAGTATGTATATAACTATGTGCACTTACCTTTGTGTGTGTGTATAGGGCAGAGATAGCTGTCAGGCGTCTTTATGATTCTCCACCTCATTTTATTAGATTTATTTTCGCTATTTTTAATTATGGGCAGGTGTGTGTGCCTTCATGTGGATTTGGGCACATGAGTGAGTGCAGGTTCCATCAGAGGCCAGAGGTTTCCACCCTGGGAGCTGGAATGACAGAATGTAGCGAGACACCTGATTCGGGTGCTGGAAACTGAACTCAAGTCCTCTGGAGAATGAGCAAGTCCACCTGTTTTGGAGGCAGGGTCTCTCACTAGAACAAGAGTGTGCAGGCTCAACTCAGTTGACTGAGCTCCAGGGATCCCAGTCTCTGCTCATGTAGTGATGGGCTAGTTGGTGCACGCCACTTCACCTGTGCTTTTTCTTTCTTTATTTTTTTTCTTCTTTTGGGTGTGGGGGTGGAATTTGTTGAGCATGCAAAAAAAGTCCTCCCGCTTATATGGCAGGCACTTTTCCCACGTTTCTCAGCCCACCATGTCAATCATGAAGAAGCACTGATAGATAGGCTCAGTCAGGATATTGGTTTCTTTCCTATCAAATCATAACACCAAAATCGGAAGAGTATGTATGCTCAATAAAGAAAAACTGCATTTTTACTTACTAGGCGGTGCCTCTTTTTTTCTTCCCATAAAAAGGAGTCAAAGAAACAAAGAATGCACTGTTATCCCTGAAGCCCTAATTAAAAAATGGACAACTGCTTCTTAATTCTGAAGAAGGGACACAGTTTCTGCCACACACCATGTAAAGTTTATTTTCCGAAGCCTTTTCTCCCGGTGAATCATAGGTAAAGCCACAAGGCAGGAAAACGGTTATTTTTGGCCACCTCAGTGTTGCACAGCTTGCTCCTGAGGCAACATTTAAATCAGATAAGGGTCTCCGCAGACCTCAAAGGGAGGAAACCACCCACTTAATGTGTTCAACTCAAACCTCCCCACACAAACTCGATTTTAAAAACAGAAGTAGAGAACACATTACGGGATATTTAAGGATGACACACTGTGGTAAATGCTAGGATCCACATTTCAACAACTGTTAGAGCCTGTTACCACTCCCGTAGCATGCAAAAAAATTAGCCCTAATTGGGTACACGACATAAGTGTAGCTCAGGAACGGGAACTGAGTAGACACTTAATTAATGGTGTTGAGAGAAGGGAGACGGGATTAATGAATTGTTGGTATAAGTTTCATTTTGCTATTAGGTTAATCACTGATCTCATGAAAATTTATCTCCTGCTTAGGATTTATAACAGTGTTTTTAAAAATATTTTATTCCTTTCCGAGTATTTCTGACCTGCACTGTAATTTCTACACTCAAACTAGCTATGCAATTTACTCTTGTGTATATTCACTGCCTCATAAGAAGATTCTTGAACTGAACCGTAAGGAACAAAGCCCTCCTCTAAAAGAGGAAGATAACTTTTATTGGATGCATTATTTGGACAACAAAGATCCCACTAACTGAGGGCAGAGTGATTAATATGGTGTTTCAAGGACCAAGCATCCTCTCAGTGCTCTGTCAATCCTGAAACAGTAAGCCAAGCCTACTTTTATTTTAAAGTTCTTGAAAAAAGCCCATTTTGTGTCAAGACTGTTGGGTTCTTTGACCGACAAATTTAATTCTTATTTTTAGCTAACTTTTTAGAAATTCTAAGTGTATTCATATATGTGTGTGCCATGTGTGTGCAAGTGCTGGAGGAGACCAGAAGAGGACCCTGGAGTCTCTGGAGGAGGAGTTATAGGGGTTGTGAACCACCTGACACCAGTGTTAGGCGCTGAGCTAGAGTCCCTTGAAAAATCATCAAGTGAGCTCAACGGCTCAGCCATCCTTCCAACCCCCCAACTTATTTCTTATTCTTAGCACCATTATGGAGTTGTTCCTGACATTTCTACTTTGCTTGTATTTTATACCCTGATGTGTTAAATATGTCTAATTGAAGTCTGTGGATTCAAGAAAAAATATCAATGTCTTTCTTTTAATTTTTAAAAGCTTCTACTAGTGAATTAATTGATTTGTTTGCTTTTCACATTTAAATTACATCTGTACCTATACTAATTTTGCATGCTGAAATGAATCCTGCAGACTTTAAACCAAAATAATCATTTTGGATCTGTCTTTGGAGAAATACAGTCTCTGAAAAACTGTATGTATCTTGGTGATTCAAGTGAGACATGTTAACCAAGCTTTGGCTTTATTATGGCTTAGTAAAATAATTAAGTAGAATTAGAATTTACTGGTAACTAAAAACTGATGCTTCTGGGTAAGATAGGCTGATAGAGGAAACACTCAACTCCTACAAATAAATGCAAAACTGACTTTTATTGCAAAAGGATGCTCTTTGCCTTACAGAGGCTCTTTTAAAAACCCACATCTCATGTATGAATTAGAATACCTGCTTGTATGCATTCTACTCCCAATCCAGATCAGGAAAGTCCAAGTCATTTCAGGACCACAGTGACAGGGCTAAGTTGTGCTCTTGCTTATTTACATCTGCGAAGTAAAGTAATTGCTATCGATTATACTGCTCCTGTTTTTACAGATGAGGTCACTGGTTCTCGGAGGCTGGCCGACTTCTAAAGGTGTGAGGATAAACACAAATCTTAGAAAACAAATACTCTATTTAGGAAGAAGAGAGACAGGTTCCCTCTTTTTTTTCTTAGAACATTTACTTTAGAAAATTTTGCACTGTGTATTATTTACTCTCTCTGAAATATGTATGCTTTTAAGAACTAAACAAGCCTCTTAGCCATTTTGAAGCCCAGGAGTAGCTTCCTCTGGTTATCTGGGAAGCATAGCTTTGAACTGTCAGCACCTGGGAAGAAACTGTTCTTATCTCCCAGTTCGTGGGGGGGGTCTCAACTCAGGAAATATCTCTCTCCAAGTTGAAAAACTCTCCCTTCTCTGTAGAGTTTATTATTTGTTTTGTGAAAAGCCAATTAGCTCAGACAGTTGGTCACTCCAATTATAAAGTGAATGTTAAAGAACTATAGGTGACAAGGAATACTGTCTTCTTCAACACAAGATTATCTTGAAAAGATGGATGGATGTAAATTCAATACTTGTATTATCCCCTCCCATGGCACACACACACAATCACAAACACATGCATACACAGGCATGAATACACACCATACAGATGAATACACACATACACACACATACACGTACACACACTGACTCTCAAAGTGAGATTTCTTCTTTGTCTTTACAATCCATTTTACGTTTTCTTTTCATCCATATTTAATAAAGCTATTTTTCTTTCATTTTACCTTTGAGAAAAGGAATTGGAGACATGGTATGATATTTTTATGGGAATAGGCACTTCCCTAGTAGGTAACACAGGAACACATGTAACAAATACAATGATTGATATTTAGGCTGGGCCTCCTCTAACAGTCTGTTGTACCTCTTTGAATGTCATAACTAAATCTTGGTTTAGTGTTCCAGTCACACCCTGATGATGCCATTATCGTAAAAAGTTCATTGGTGTCCTCATTTTTTTTTCTGTTTGTGTGATAAAACACCCTGGCCAAAAAGCAACTTATCAGAGGAAGGGGTCTTTTCAGCTTACAGCTCCAGCTTACAGTCCATCACTAGAGGAAAAGTCAAGGTGTCAGACAGTCAGCTAGTAGCCACATCACATGCACAGTAAAGAGCAGAGAGAAATGAATGCACCCATGCTGCCGGCTTGCTGGGTTCTTATACTCAGTCACCTTTCTATACTCTTATAATTTTGAGGAAATAATGACACTCACATTCACATTGGGTCTTCCAACTTCAATAAACAATCTTCCAGAGACATTCCCAAAGGCCAGTGTGATCTAAATACTTCCTCATTTGAGGCCGGCTCCTTGGGTGAGTCTAAGAGGGCAAGTTGTCATTTAAAATTGGCCATCACCATCAGAAATTGACACTACAGGTTCCCCCAGGAGGAAGTAAAAGTATTGACATGCGATATCATTTTCTTAAAATAAAAATAAGCTATCCTATAAGCCATATCTGAACTTGACCTTTGGCTTTCTCCATCCTCCTTAGGGTCACCTTCCATGAACTAACAACATCCCTTGTAAGCACCTATGTTGAATACAATTCAAGAGTGAGGATGGCTATGGTAACTACTGTATTTTAACCACTCATTACAATCAAGAAATGCATTTATATATCTTCACAGGTTGCCATCATTTACTGAAAAGGCCTAGATATTTCTCCCATTTTGTGTAGTTAAAGATTTGCTACCTCTTCAGTCTGGTATTCTGTCTGCTAGAAGATCCGTCTGAAGCATACGCGAGCAGTATTTCACAAGTCTTAAATATGAGAATGTAGTAGGTTTTGATACAATCAATGAGGTTGGTTGGAGCACAGAAGAGACCCTGCTCACCAGAGTGTCAAAAGTGCTATCGATTCTCAGAGCATTCTAAGCTTTCGAGAATCAGAAACCAGAATAATTATAATGTATGCCTACTGAGATGGAGCACCTGGTAATGGTACTCATTGCTAAACCTGACCAACTCAGTTTAACACCTTCCAAATGACGGAAGAAGAGAACCAAGTTGTTTTCTGCACACATACGCCATGGCATATACATGGTCATGCACAAACACACACAAACACTCACTCACACAAATTCTAAGTAAATAAATAAATAAAATGTAATTGCAAGTTGTACAAATAACCAACATTCCAGGTTTGTGGCCTTATTGGGGTTCATGGAGACTGAACCAACAACCAGGGAATTTGAATGGGACTGACCTAGGCTTTCAGCATATATGTGACAGTTATGTAGCTTGGCCTTCTTGTGGGATTCCTAACAGTGTGAGCAGGGCTATCTCACTCTTTTGCTGGTTTGGGGAACTCTATTCTTCATACTGGGTTGCCTTGCTCCACCTTAATATGAGGGGAGGTGCCTAGTCTAACTACAACTTGATATGCCATGTTAGGTCGATATCCATGGAAGACCTGCCCTTTCCTGAGTAGAAACGGAAAAGGAGTAGAGGGGGAGCAGAGGGCATATGAGGTGGGAGGAAATTGAAAGGAGAGGAGGGAAGGAAAACTGAGGTCGGGATGCAAAAACGTTAATAATAAATAAATCTTTAAAAAAAAGATTCCAGGTTAGATAGAGAGATGCACTGAAATGAATTTTTGGTGAAATATTTCTAGTAAGGCAAGCTATTTCACAGCAGGGGAAGCTGAGATAACTATACAACATGGATCCCCAACTCCATAAGAATAAAGGACACTCTTTTGAGTTTAGCAGACTAGTAACTAGCTAGGATATGAGACTTTAGTTTAAGAAAAGAATCCCATTGACCCATCCTACTTCGAGGCTGCTCCACACTGAGAGTTTAGAAGCTTGGGGAAGGCCCTGAAGAGGACAGACAGCGTGGCTGACAGCTTTCTTGAGTTAACAGAATCTGTGATATCACACTATAGAAAGGGGCAGATGGGGGAGGGGCAATGAGAAGTCTTCTCTGGTAAAGCACTTTGCTGCTCAATCCTAAGGACCTAAGTTCCGCTTCTGGAACACACAGAAGAAGGAGAGAACCAACTCCTGAACATTGTCCTCTGACCTTCAAATGTTCTGTGGCAAATATGTGCAAGCACACACAGCACAACACAACAACAGCATGCACACAAAATCTAACCTTCAAAGAGACAGATTAATACTCATATTACTCAGAATGCCATCGTCACATTTATTTTTATGGTGGTGTGAACAGGTATGGTCCCCACATACTCTTGTGTTTGAATGTTGCACACAGTCTCATGCTGTTGCCTATGAATCACAATGAAGAACCTCAACTCCTTCCCTAGTACCATGTCTGCCTGATGCTGCTATGCTCCCTTGCCATGACAATATATGGACTAAACCTCTGAAACTATAATCCAGCCCCATTTAAATGTTTTCCTTTTTAAAAAGTTGTCATGGTCATGGTGTCTCTTCTCAGCAATACAAACCCTAACTTAGACAATCTCTCTGCAAACTATATATTTAAGAACTACACATTGGTCTCTAATCCCAGCATTTTGAGAATTAAAAATTGGAAGCCAGTTTGAACTACACAGCAAGTTCTAGGCCAGCCTAGGCACATAGCATGATTCTGTCTCAAAAAGACACACCCATACCGACACACATACACANNNCACACACACACACACACACACACACACACACAAAAGAAATAACCAGGAGGTGGTGACACAAGCCTTTAATCCCAACATTTCAGAGCGAGAGGAAAGTGGATCTCTATAAATTCAAGGCCAGCCTGGTCTACAGAGTAAGTTCCAAGGACTTGCATTATCTTTATTCATTACAAGATGTGCCATTAGTTGTGGTGAATTTCAGTGACCAATGGCGCTCAACTCGATATATATGTATATATATGTGTATATATATTAGCACGTATAACTTTATAGTCCATCAAAAATAATTATCAACTCAACATTTTGTTTGCCATTTTCTCTAATACTTCCCCGAACATCAGTTAACTAGGAGTCAATTTCACAGATATTTAAGACCCTATATTAAAACCTTTGCTAGAATGAATTAAAGATGCAAATAAACAGAGAGGTCTGCGATGGCCACCAATATAGTGATTCAACCGCATTACAGTGGCAGATCATTCAAATTGGTGCACAGGCTGAACACAATTCCAATCAAAATCACAGTGGCATATACTTGGAGTTTTGGGGGCACAAAAATTGACAATCAGATTTTAAATTTATATGGAAATCGAAGGAAATAGAAAAGCCAAGATTATCTTAGAGAATAATAATGTTGAAAGAGTTGCTCTACCAGATTCTGTAACAATGAAGCTACAGTAACTAATCAGCTGTATTATTGGTGTGTATGTAGCCAAAAAGGTCAATAAAGCCAACTGAGTTCTAAATTTGCACGTGCGCACACACACACACTTTATTTTTAATAATGGCATCAACGAAATAGAATGTGGAAAGGAAGTTTTTTATTCCAATTAGTGATCTTAGATTAATTGAGAGCTAGAAAAATTTCAGTGAAAATGAACAGTTCTGAAAACATGCTGCTTCAGTCTTAATATATCTAATGGGAGAGAATGGAAACTCCAACAAAAAGAGAATGAAGCAATGCCTGCAGATGTTCAGGACTCAAGCTTTTCAGTGGACCATAGTCATATTTATGTGTACTAGATATATTTCAAAAGAATGATATGATAATTTTACTTTACAAACCAAGAATAAACAATACACTAGTAATTGCATTTTTAAAAAATTAGTAGACTTAGGATGAATTATTTTTACATTTTTAAGTTTCTCAAGGGAACATGTAAATTTTCAAAAATTCTTTAAAGGATGCACAGGCTGAATAGCAAAAAATATAGGACTAATAACAGTCCTCATGTATATACTCATTTTACAAAAATATTTTGAGAGCTGGCCATACTGGACCATGTTTGTAAATGCCAGGACTTGAGAGGTTGAGGAAGGATGATTTTAAATTCCAGCTCAGCTTCAATGATATAGAGGTTACCCAGCTAGTTTGGCTCACATAATGAGACCTATATCACAAATATATTTACATATATTGATCATCTATTACATATCAGACATAGTGCAAGGCTGAAAAAATAACAAGCAAGACATCATGATTATCAAGTATATTAGATTCCAACACTATGAAACAGAAATGAATCCTTACTTGATGGACAAGGAAGTCAACAAATGATTGATTTAAGAATGCTGTCTCAATTTGAAAAGCTATGAAATGAACAAATATATGAATTATCCTCCCTCAGAAACCACATTCATAAAAGCTAGCATGCTGGCTAGTTTTATGTCAACTTGACACAAGCTTGAGTCATCAAAGGAGGGAACTTCAATTGAGAAACTGTCTCTAAAAGATTGGGCTGTGGGTAAGTCTGTAGTGTGCTTTCTTACTTAATGATTGATGGAGGAGTGCCCACCCCATTAGGGTTGTACCACCCCTGGGCTAGTGGTTCTAGATTCTACAAGAAAGCAGGGTGAGCACATCATGAGGATCAAGCCAGTAAGCAGCACTCCTCCATGAACTCTGCATCAGCTTCTGCGTCCAGGTTCCGGGTCTGCTTGAGCTCCTGTCCTGACTTCCTTTGATGATGAACAGTGAGTGATATGGAAGGGCAAGCTGAAATAAATCCCTTCCTTTCCAAGCTGCTGTGCTCATGGTGATCCATCACAGTGATAGTAACCCTGAGACAACCAGAGTTTGGGCAGACCCACTTGTCTTTATTATTGAGGTTCTACAACTATAAGCCTTACTTCTGTCCTGCAACATTCTAAGCACGGTAACCCCGATCATAAGAAATACATCAGTCCCCTGAGTCAGTCAGAAAAAGCATCTGGTCCAGGTCCTGCAGCGACCACTGACAATCTGTGTAGGTGAATGATGGCAACACATAGGTGTCAATCAAGTACGTTCTGAATTTGTCCAAGTTTTCCAGCCAGCCATCCTTAACCCTGCCTTTTAATCTCAACAGTAGAGCTCAATGGGCCGGGTGGACAGGAGAAATTATGCTCAGCTCAGCTGGTAGACTATCAAGCATGAAGTCCTGGGTGCTTCAGTATGCACCTACAGTGCCAACACTGGGAAGGTGGAACTAGGAGGATCAAAGGTTCAAGGTCATCTTTGACTACATAATGAGTAAGTTTGAGGCCAGCCTGGGCTACAAAAGACCCCGACTCCCTTCCCCACATAAAAAATAGAATAAACTACTGCATGTACTGGCTTTTTTGGGACCCTAGTCTATTTGGATGCAAAGCTTCCTAGGCCTGGATGTAGTGGGGAGGGCCTTGGACTTCACACAGGGCAGGGTTCCCTGCCCTCTCTTAAGGAGGGAGGGGGAAGGAGGAGGGGGAGTGGGGGAGCAGGAGGACAATGGAAGGAGGGGAGGAAGTGTAAATTTTTAATGGAAAAAATAAACAAACAAACAAACAAATAAATAAATAAAAGAAAAAGATGCTTGAGGTCCTCCATCTGCTCCCCACATTCTACTACTGTATGCCATATCCCCTTGGAGTCAGTCAGCTCTCCGTAGAGGGTTCTCTTCTGTGCTCAGTTCTATGACAGACACCGTGAAACAGAATGTAACTAATGCCTCCTCCCCTCGGATGCAAAGTTGGCAATATGTTCACATTGCCAAAGACAAATTGACTGTGAGAGCACAGAAATGTGTCTACAGAGCATCATGCTCACTTCTTCTACCCTGTTCCTTCCTCTCCTACTTTCCTTCCCTTTTTGCCAAAAGTGAGCAATCCGAAATGTCTCCAAAAGGCACTGTAAAGATAAGGTGTCATGGCCAGGCTGGTTTGAATGGGAAATGTTCCCCATAGGCTCATGTGTTTGAACACTTGCCCACCTCACACACCCTCAGTTGGTCATGATGTTTGGGTAGTTTGCAGAACTTTCCAGAGGTGGGACATGCTAGGGGAAGAACTTCACTGGGGGCTAACTTTGAAAATTAAGAGCCTGGCCTCACTTCCTGTTTTCTGTTTTGGCTTCCTGTGTATAGGTGAAATATGAGCAGCCATATTCTTGTTCCTCTTGCCATCACTTTCCTGCCTATTTCAAGTCTGCCCTGCCATGTAGGACTGCGTCTCTCAAGGACTAGAAACACCTTTGTGCCTAACTTGCTTTCGGTCATGGTGTTTTATTGGAAATTCAGAAAAGAAATACAGTGTAATCTATAGCACAAAATGCATAGCACAGAATATGTAAGGAAGAACGTGGTGCTCGAGCACACCCCCTGACTGGCCTTTTGATTTACTGTGATTTGAACGACTAACTGGGAAAGCTTGCAATTTCTGATTTGAACTAGCTTATGAGCTATCATTCTGCCTATTATTAACACTCCTACCTCTCAATGGCCTCAAACCCATTCAATTTGCATGAAATATCTTTGGAGACTTATTTAATTCTAGGTGACCCCAACTTTCTTGATACAGACAGACAGAAGAAGCTCACATCTAAGTGCTCTCCATCTATTTGGCGAGACC
>LOEQ01000998.1:689690-702511 GCA_001685075.1 Bramus lutescens | reverse complement strand
TTCCTTCCTTCCTTCCTTCCTTCCTTCCTTCCTTCCTTCTTCCCTTTCTTCCTTCCTTTTGATACAGTGCCATATTATAGCCTTGAATGACTTGGGATGTCAACCAGGATGGCCTCTGCCTCCTGGTTGTTAGGATTAAAGGCAGTGCTACTACATCCAGTTTCATGTGCCAGTTCTTGTTGCAACTAACTGGCACTTAGTCTGCAACACCAACATGTTTGTTTATCTCACTAACTACTTTTTTATAACTATAAGAAACCCAAGTGAATTAAAAAGAAGCAACTGCCTAAATGATGGTATCCTTTTTTAGAAACCATCTCAGTTTTAGAATAATGAATAAGTGCTACAGCATAATAAGCCTTAGCACTTCATTTGAAAAATTATGTATGTGCCCTTGGTTGCCAATGACTCGGTTGGCAATACTGGAATTTAGTGGGAAGGGCCCAGGATTTAAGAATTTCTGCAAAAATCCAAGTAGTCTCTCATATTGAAAATGCCAAAGCACAGCCCCCAATCCCAGAGCATTGCCACTATGAACACACCCTCTAACTTGGCTATGATATTTATAGCTGAATAATGCTTATATAGAATTAAAGATCATTCATATTGTTTTGTACTTTAAATATCCTAGAATTCATTGTTGTGTTGTTGTTAAGCATTTTAGAAATATCTTTTAGAAGTATGGGCTGGAAAAACATAAAAATAAATCTAAATTATCATCTGAACTAGTTATCATAATTCTCAATGAATGTAATCAAAAGAAAAGTAAAATGGATTAACAGAAAAGGGTGAGAATTCCAAATGGAAAAATAGAAGAAGAGAGCAGGACCAAGGAATTCATGTCCAGTGGGGCCGGGGTTTGGGGTGTAGCTAGCTGGCACACTGCTAGCCTGGCACACTAGGGTTTGCTCCCTAGCACCACATAAACTGGGCATGATGGTTCTTGACTATAATTCCCTTCAGTTGTGATGTAGAAAAAGGAGGATCAGAACTTCAAAGGTCATCCTGACTACATAATGAGTTCAAGATTGTCTGGGAACAGACTACTCAAACCCAAGTGGGAGGTAATGGAAGCCAGAAAGATGAAGGAAAAGCCTGGGAAGGAGAAGGATCTGGGAAGTGGGAAGATCTCTGCACTTCTATACATTTGTTGGTAACCATGGTGATTGTGAAGAGAAAAAATGGTCACTAAAATGTGGACAAGGACTCATCTACTAAATATCCTGTTTTCCCTTCTTTGGCTTTCAGTATAAAGCATAAGCTTCTACAGGATGCCCAAAGATGACCAAGGTTAACAACATGCAACCAAACATTGCTGCCTTTGCTATCTCAGTGACATCATAGTCTGTGGAAATTTAAGAAACCAACAAGATAAAAAAAAAAGTGATTTCAAGACGTCTCTCTCAGATACACACAAATCTAATTTCAAGAATAAGAATTCAACAACATGAGAAAACAACCAGATAAAAGATTATTATTTTGAAAACAAAAACAAAACAGAGCAATCCAAGTCTTTATTAGGCAGAGAAAGCAGGCACGAACCACAGATGGCATATTCTGCCCACCAGAATTTAACAAAGTCTCTGTTTCCCAATTGGTTTAAGTACTGTCTACGTTTGACTATGGAGTGGACACTGAATATCCCAGTAAGCCAATCCATTTGTCCTTTACATTATACCATCTGTGGCTGTGTGAAGTCTGAAAGAACCTTCGAGTATTTCTAACACAGGCTCTTCTCCTTTCATCCTTCTGATCTCCTCTTTTCCCTGTCCCTTGCCTTCACCTGACCAGGGCAGCAGCTCTTCACAAATTACCAGCCTCTTGCAAATCTAAAAGACTCTACTCAAGACACCTCCCAAACATCACAAAATTTGGCAATCCCTCTGACTTCTTTGTTTGCTTGACACTGTTTTAAACCAGAATCAGGGCATCATGCTGTCTTTACTCAGCGAAGGTTACAGTAGTGCCTTTTGTGAAAGTTGGAAAAGCTGCATTATCTCTCTGTGTCCAGTGTACAAGGCAAAAATATAATAATTGATAATTGCTGATTTTATTTACTGTTTCATGTTGTTTTAAAACAGGGTTTCTCTGTGTAACTCTGACTGTCCTGGAACTTTCTTTCTGTCAATCAGGATGGGCTCAAATTGAGAGACCTACCTGCTGCTGCCTCTCAAATGCTAGGGTTTTGTTTTTTTGAGACAGGGACTCACTAGATTGTTCCGGTTATCCTGGAACTTAGTATATAGATGAGACTGGCCTAAAACTTACAGAGATCACCTGGCTCTGATTGCTGGATTTAAGGACAGATGCCACTACATCTAGCTTCTAATTGCTTAAAGTTGCTGTTAATGACACGCTGCAGTTTTCCCACTGTAAAACGGGAAAGCCCAGGCTTGAAGAATCAGATAAGGGTCATTCAAGCCACAAAGTTAAACTGTGGCCTTTCCAGTGGCTTTTGAAATTTTGAAATTTCAGCTTTTGCTTCTGAGAGAAATAATAACAGCATCTACAAGGTGAGATAGCAGCCTTATGTGACTGCCTTTAGTCCACACCTTTGGCTCTAAACCCACAGTAGAGGGAGTAAAGTGATGGCTCAATGAGTGGCTGGCTTTTAAGCATATTTTCTCCCAGAATCTTTTTTTTTTAAGCCAGATACAGGTGGGGTGCTTAGGAGCTTGTCATGTAGTGACTAGAGGAGAAGGGCTCCTTGGTGGGGCAGCCTAGCACATCTTCAAGTTCCAGGTCAATGAGAGCCTTCATCACGTTCATGCATGCACATACTCAAAGTTTATGAGAAAATGAGATTCAACTAAGCAAATCTTTTGGCTCCTCTAAAACAACCATATAAAGCCAAGCAAACCTATCAATTTTGAAATAAACAAATAACATTAAAAAAAGCAGTAAACTAAATAGATCATGACTTACATTCCTTTGGGGATTCAGAAGACAGCTAATGTAAAAATAGATAAATCACAAACGCAAATCTGTGGCTGGCAGAAAGCCAGGTAACTAACTGAAAATCTGTTTTAAAAAACAATCACCCATGAATTATCCACCGTGTGTATGATATGCATTCTGGGCCTGATCTGACTGGCAGCTGCAGCCCCCTGAGAACACACTGCATCCACGCTGAACTGCACAGCAGGAAATACAGACTCAGGTGCCACTCGTGTCCCAGAGTATCCCTGTGACTCGAAAACCCTCACCTCTTTGAGGTCTAGGTCTTCCAGCCACCTCCTCTGGAAAGAATGCTAAGCTGCACAGCAATGAATCCTATTCAAATATAGATGGTGAGTCAAGAGTTATGTGCAGCAGAACTACAAGTCTAGCTTCCAAAAAGAACTTAGACAACACTTCTAGAAGAAATCTCTGAGTTGAGCATGGCAGTTCATTGTCCATCTGGATTGTCAGACAAAAACTGAGGTTTATTTTCAGTATTCAAGATAACCACAAAAAATATGTCACCATGGGCTGGCTCTCCAGCTTAGTTGCTAGGATGCTTGTCTAACATACACAATGCCCTGGGTTCAACCCCTAGACCATATAAAGCTTGCACAGTGGTGCATGCCTGTAATCCTAACATTAGTGTGGTAGAGGCTGAAGAAAGCAGTTCAGGGTCATATTAGGCTACATACTGAGTTCCAGGCCAGCCTGGGCTATAGGAGACCCTGCCCCAAACAAACAAAGTAACTAACTAACATACAAACAAAACATACAGTCACACAATTATTGTGTTAATTAGTACTATCAGTCCCACCCTGGGTGGAAAAATGAGAACACTAAGCATGGCCAGATATTGATAGACTGAGTTTGATGCTGACATTTTCAGGAACATACATGGGACTGAAAATTCCTTCTACTAGAGCAACTCAAATAAAACTTTGGAAACCATGCATGGTTCTCTTCAGGTGTTACTGGCTTTCCAGGTCAATGGCATCGATGAGGACTCAGAGAGTAGAAGTATAGGAAGTTTGTTTTATAAAGTCATGTGAGGTAAGTGATCAAGGGTTTCCATGGAGAAATTAAATTCCACTTAGCTTCAAGTCCTCTCACACTCTGTCCCTCCACATGGCCTTTGCCAGTTAGATTCCGCTTCAAATAGAAGGTGCCAGCACAGGAGACAGATGAGTGCTGAATCAGCCAGTGCCGGTGCCGACAGGCCCTTTCTAACACAAAACTTGGTTTATCTCTCCCAGGAAATATGAGTCCACTGATAGCAAAGGCTGTTTATTCTATCAGCATCTCTGCAGCCTTTAATCAAGCCAGGATCCCAGCATGGAAGTTCAGATCTTTAAACTCTGGCTAGTGGAAAGAGTCACCTATAAATCCTTAATTCACATAGCCCATTTTCCTCAGGAAGTGCTGAGGGCAGAAATTCTGCTATCTCAGAACTTCCGAGAAACACATGCCTGTCTCCTTTGGACTCCCCAAGACTCCTCCTTAAGGGCCTAATGCAGAACTCTGAAAGGGAAAGGCAAGAATCCCAATGGTCTCACTCTTGCCTCTTTTTGTACACTTTCTGCCAAGAAGGATTTTGAAATTATTCCCTCTTCAAGCTTTGTGAAATGACTAGAGCTACCTTGGGGAGGGGAAAGAGATTAGGAAAATGATCGAATTTGAGGGCTATAGGTAGAAAGAGATAAAGGGTGGTCAAAAAATAGTGTTCAGCTTTCTAAAACTATACTGGCAAAATGAATGTTCCCAAAGCAAAAGGAATAAAGAGATTTTAACTCCCTTGGTAAGGTGTAGACAACAAAGGCACAGTTTTCTTTTTGCCAGTTGTTAAAATGTCTTCCCAGGGGAAAATGGGAACTCCATCTGCCCTTTCTCCTAAGGTTCCAATAACAAACCAGGGTATCTGGAGCGTGAGGGACACCCCAAAACAGCTGCACTGGAAAGTCTTCAACCAATCTGAATGATAGTTTCTCCATAGCTGCATAGCCCAGCACCCTGCCCTAAGTCTTCCCAGCACAAGCACCCTAGCACCTCCCATAATTGCTGGAGGTTGCCTGCAGTTAGGACAAAACTGCATACAAATGGCTGGAAGCAAGGGCCTATGAAATCAGGTGAGGAACCAATGATTGCACCCACTTCCTTCTTAGGCAATGTCTGCAGTTCACAGGCCCCATGTTGGAGGATGATGATGATCTAAAGATGACCACTGTTTGACTTGGGCAATAAAGTCTTACAACACCAGAACTAGAAGCTTCTGGGCAAGTATAATATATGTGCAGCATTATAGCATTCCCCCATGAAGAAATTTTCCATAGCTTTCATAAAATTTTGAAATTCTTCATAGATCTTTCCATAAATCAGAAAAGGTAAAGAATTTATTCAGTCACTCAAGACTTTATCTAAGAAAAAATAATTATATCCCAGTAAATGGCAGTCACTGGGAATAGAGCAATGGACAAGATTGTTACATATCCCTGTCTTCTAGAGGTGAAAACCCGCTATATAAGAAAATACAATAGATGGCATGCTGGATGGGGATGAGAGACATGGGAAAATAAAGCAGCCAAGAAAAGCAAAAGTTAGAAATTAGGAGAAATGCTATATTATTTATGCATGGAAAGCAAAGGCCTTGCAGGGTGGATACACAGATGCCATGTGACAAAGATGCAGAGGTAAGGAAAATATGACACAGGCATGCACCAGCTAGGAAATTTCTGAAGGTGGAGAACTGGCCTGAAGCAGAGCATCCCTGGGAAAGGGCCACTGAGCATAGACTACATGAGAGGGAGCCGAATCGTCTTGTTAAGGAGGTTAGGGTCAGAGTGGCTGTAACAGAGAAATAGGGCCTGGAGACATCACTGGGGGATTGCCATGTGAAAGACACAGCCCACAGAGAGAGGTTGGAAGCCCTTCCCCCTGTTTACCAGAACTGTCAGGCTTCACTGGGGAATTATGACCTGAAATTTGGTTTAAATAGAAGACAAAGAGGTCACTATAAGCAAGCAATCCTTGCCAAGGGGTGGTCCTGCCCATCATTGTCTCAGCTCCAGGCCCTCTACAAGGTGGTCTGGAAAGTTGTCTGAACTTGTGAAATCTCTTCCTGGGAAGTGAGGTCCTCCTCTGGCTATGGCCACTTTCCCCTTCTTCCTGAATGAGATTCCTGTGGAAATTCCACTTCTCTCAAAACTATTGTTTTGAAAGCCTGATAGGCCAAGGGGGAGACTGAGATAGCTGTGCGGGTTTTCAGTGTCACCAGCCGGGTGGTGGTTTTGCATACCTTTAATCCTAGCACTCAGGAAGCAGAGGCAGGTAGATCTCTATGAGTCTGAGTTCGATGCCACCTGCTCTGCAGAATGAGTTCCAGGACACACAGGACTATACAGAGAAACCCTGTCTCAGAAAACCAAAACAAATATATTTCAGTGTTGGGAATGTTAGCTTTGAGATACCAATTGAACATCCCAGATGTTAAAATTTTGGATATAGTTAGGTACAAGACCAGAGAAGTCTGAACTTGAGGTTGTAATCTGGGAGTGAAAAATGGGAAGATGCTATTTAATAAGTGCAGGATAAGAACACCAAGAGAGTGGGGATGGGTATATGAGAAGGTCCTAATACTGGGGTAAGAAGGAAAACAGTAAGACCAGTAGAGCCCAAGCAAGATGACTTGGTTGACAAAGGAAGAAAGCTCTGGAAAAATTCTTCAGGACAGCAGTTACGCACAAGAATCACATGAATTTAGAGTCACCCAAGGAATGCAGGAAGGCCAGAGAGGGCTGCAAAGAGCAGAAGCCAGAGGCCTGATGCAGGACGGTTAGAGAAGCAATGGAGGAGGAAGTCACACAATGCTGAAAATACTCCTGCTTTAAAACCTTGTACTGTGGAATAGATGGGGAAATGGGAAAACAGCCAAAGGGAACCTAGTCAAGTTTTGTAGACACACCTGTACATAAATATGTATATATGAATTTAGAATATGTTTGCTGCTATGACTAACTGAACAGAATATTGTTTACATTTCTTAACAGGCCTAACCTATTTTCTTTAATTTCTGATTTTTAATGATGTGTTCATTTTTGTGGATGTGCCAAATTAACAGCTGATAAAGAACAAAAAATCACACTTTTCATCTTTAGTACAAGTGACCTCCTTATCCATGGGTTTGACATCTGTGCCTGAACCAATCTCAGAGCAGGGGGCAGAGCAGAATCTATACTGGGGTGGTGAGATGATTCAGTGGGAAAAGCCAACACTGGAAAACTTAATGACCTGAATTCATTCTCTGGGATGTACATGATAGAGGAGAGAATTGACTTCGGCAAGTTCTTCTCTGCCCTCCACCTGTGTGCTGTGGCTGTGTGTAACATGTGCTTTTCAGAAGCCATCACTCCCTAAACAAAGATTGCACCTAGCTAAGACACTGTAGTAGGTCTTACCAGTGTTTGTAAGATGACTTAAATCACTCAGTCACTGTTTGGAGACTACTTGAAAACAGAATGCCATTTTGAACAAACACTTTCTAATATTCTGCACTGAAATTCTCTCTAACACAAATGGACAGCTGGATCTCCTGTCACTGATTCTGCAAGATCATGATCAGCATTGAATTTTAGTATATATAATTTAGTGTGTATGTAATATAAGTTATATATATATATAATTTTGTGATTACAGGAAATTTGGGTATTCTTTCAGCTCACTCTGAAAAACAACATTATGTAAGATTTGGCGATACACATAACGGTGAAAATCCTTACAAAGAACATTCTGCAAGCAGGCAACACAAAACTAGGGGCTGATAATATGCCCAAGCTAAAAAAAAATCATTCTTATTTTGTTTGCTACATCTTAGAACACTAAAACCTGCCCTCTGTCCCTCTCTCTGTCCTTCTTCCTCCTTCTTGTCCTCCTCCTTCTCCTTCCTGCCAGAGGGTCATGTAGTTAAAGCTGGCCTCAAACTCTCAATATGGTCAAAGATGACTCTGAATTTATAATCCTCCCACCTCTACCTCCTGTGTGCTGCAATTACAGGATGCACCACCACGCCAAATTTATGAAAACCCAGGACTTTGTGCATAGCAATCAAGCATTCTACTATCTGAGCTATATTCCTAGCACTCTAATGGACACCTTTAATGAAAATTTTAAATTTAGCCATGTCAGAAGAATAACCACAACATTATAAATCCCAGCGCAGATAATACTATTAGGGTTCAAACTGTGTCCTCCCAAATGATGTTGTTTTCCTGACTTCTTGTTTTTGTGAATATGACATTACTTGGAAATCTGGTCTTCATAGGTGATTAAGTTAAGATAAAGTTAGTAGTGAGGACTACTCTAAAATGCTTATATATATTGAATATATATATATATGTATATATATAACTTGAGCATTGAATGAATAAAAAGGAAAGGACATGACTGTTGAGGAATAATCTTTCTGTACAGTATAAAGATTTGTCACTCAGATTGGTTTAATAACAGGATGAATGGTCAATTGCTAGGCAGGGTATTTGGGGCAGAGAAGATGCTGGGAAGAAGGGAAGAGTCACGAAAGATGCCATGAGATACAGAGGAAGCAGGACATGTAGAAGGAGAGGTAACAAGCCGTGAGCCATGCAACAGCACATAAATTAATCAAAATGGGTTAGTTTAAGTTACAAGAGCAGGTTAGAAGCAAACCTAAGCTATTGACCCTGCATTTACAATTAATAAGAAGTCTCCACATGGTTATTTGGGAACAGGCTGGAAGGACGGAAACATCTGCCTATACATGACTGCTCCTAGGTACAGTGGAGGAGAATTGTATTATAAATATGTAGGAGAGCATAAACAGAGGCAGGCAAATTTGGGGGTCCAAAGTAAACATTATCAGACTAAGCTGGGCCATGTGGGAGAGGGAGAGGGGAAGGGAAAGAGGAGAAAGAGGAGAATCAGCAGTCAGGAGGCCAAATGTCCAAAAGCAGTGGGTAACCAAAATGTCTGGATCATATATGGAAGAGTCTCTGGGAGAAGGGCAGCCCAGTTCCTGGGCTGGAGAGTTCAGGGTAGATGTGGTGGGGTATGTCAGCCACGCCTGTAACAACTAGGGACTGAGGGATGCCGAAAGAACTTAGAGGCCAGGTCCAGCTTTGATATGTTAAATAGGCACCTCAGCCTTTGTCCCAGATTTGAAACTTAATGGGCATAAAGACAAATACGCAGAGACAGACTACCTGTCACAGTACAAAATGGGGGACAATGGAGGCAACCAGAGGTAGAAGAAACTGCTGCCAAGTCTGTCAACTTGTGGGAAAGATCCAACCTTGCCAATAGTCTGGCCACCAGTGCAGTACTTCCAGCACTGCAATGAATTAAACTACAGTTTCAAATGCGTAACTTATGGCAGTTTGTTATGACAAGCCTAGAAAATGAATATAATTAGAAAACTTAGTAAATAGGCTTTATTGTATATGTTTCTAAAAACATTAAATAAACAAACTTAACACACACAGAGAATATTTTATTTTCTTAATTCTATATGAAAGATAAAAACAAGGGACTGTTACACAGGAACTGAATGTCCTAGGTGCCTTAAACATTCATTTGCTTGGAAATTAATTTTCTATGGAGTTAGGGTGATTGCCTACTTTAAATAAATTCATTGTTGATTTCAGGGTGTCTAAGCTGGTTTGTTCTTTGGGAAGAGAATTTATCAACATTAACTCATCCAGGAGGGTCTTGCTTCTTTACACAGGGGTTCAGCTTCAGGCTCAAACTCCGCCAGAGCAGTAGCATGCCAAAGAGAGTCCAGCTGGAGCCATGGTCTGGATGGCCCACCTTTAGGTGGGGCCATGTGTTGATTTTTATAAAAAAAATCATTTTCATTGAGAAGTAATTCACAGACTACAAAAGTCTCTCCAAGTGTACAATTCAATGAATTCAGAGTTTGTGCAACCCTCAGCACAATCTAAGTTTAGAACAGTCAGGACTCCAAGCAGCAATCTTTTACTCATTAGCAATCACTTCCCACGTCCTCTCTACCCCAGCCACAGGAAGTTACTAATCTAATTTCTGTCTCTAGGTTCGCCTCTTCCAGACATTTGCAATTGTCCTTTTTCTGGAATTGCACCTTGTGTAGTCTCTGGGGCTCAGCAACTGCCATTTGGCAGAAATTTTCAAAAAGTCCATCCACTTTGTAGACAGAGACGGTGCTTAATCTTTTTTTAATTGATTAGCAATATTCGTTAACATTAATATGTAGCATCTGCTTTATATTAAACAGTGAATCAGCATTTGTGTTCTCCATAACATTTGAATAGTGGGAATCATGTATTTATAAACAAGTGTGTACTTCCTTTCCTGTGGACATAAGTTTTCATTTATCTAACATCATACTCAAACAGAGGAATTGCTGGCTCATCCATTAACTCTTCCGGAATTTGAGGAACTGTTCAGGTAGTGTCCATGGGCACTGTCTGTGGTATACTCCCATCAGCAGTAAATGACAGTCTCACTTCCTCTGTGTCATTTCCAACACTTGTTATCCATTTTGAAAATTACAACCATTCTAGCAGGCAAGAAGTGGCATCGTGCGGTTTCAATTGGACTCTGATAACTAAGGATGTTGAAGGTGTCTTCAGGTGTTTATTAGACAGTTTTACACCTTTTACACTGTCTGTTTGAGACCCAGTTTCATGCAACCCAGGCTGGCCTCCAGTGTCTTTCACATGCTCATGAGGTGACTAGAGGCTAGGGAGTCTCTGCATCACTGTAGGCTTTAAGAAAAGGTTTACTTACTAAATAGACCTATGCCCACTTTGAAAATGAGCACTTCATCTTCACTACAGACCTCTGGGAAGGGACTTTGTATGACTGCTTGTAGATTACGTTCTCAAAGATTTGATCAATCACACCAATGTAATAAAACCTCTGTTATAAAACAAATAGCAACAATCCCCTCTCCCATCTATGAATCTATACAAGGAGGTTTTAAATTGTTCTGAATACACCCAAGCTTTGGGAACATGGAGCACCTGGACATGTATGGACAGTTGTCTGGCATTCAGAGTCCTTTCAGATTTGGCTGTAAGAATTCTTCATCTGCCTGTTTATGTATCCTTTCTGATAACTAGTAAAACATAAAGAAAGTGGCTTCTGAAGTTATGGGAGCTGTTCTAGTAAATTATTGACTCTGAGGAGTGACTGCAGAAGGACAAAATATGAAGACATTTGGTTAGAAGTATGTTATTGGAGATCAAAACAGGGGCAAGCTTCTAAAACATAAACTAAAGTCATGGATCTGATGCTAACTCCAAGCCCACAGTATGGAATTTAATTAAACCACTGGATATCTACTCAGTGTCAGAGAGGAGGAGAATTGATGGCTAATGTTGGGCAAAAAAGTCTTTTTATGTTTTTTGTCATTTCATGATTAAATTTATAAGAACTTTTAAAATACATTCTTCATAGAAGTGTATTATCAGACACGCCATTTGCAAATGCTTTTTCTCATAGCAAAGGCTATTTTTTTTTTAGTTCGTCCTCTGGATTGTTTCATCTGAAAAGCCTTTAATACTGATGAAGCTTGATTTACACCTAGTTTTTCATCTATCAAGTATATGTGTGCTTGTATTATAATCGGGAAACAATTTCCTAACCCATAGTCACAGTATTATTCACGTTTTAAATGATTTCCATAATTTTTAGTTTTAAATTTTTTACATTTATTTGTTTATTATTTATCGTGTCTGTGTGTGTGTTCCCGCACACGCAACACGCTCACATGTGTTCACCTGTGTGTGCGTATGTGGATGCATACTAGGTATTAGGAATGTGGAAGTCAAAGGACAACTTGCAGGTGTCAGTTTTCTCTACCAGAAATTGAAATCAGGTTGTCAGGATTTGTGGCTGCACTCTTATCCTTGAGCCATCTCATCTACCTTTCCCTAGCTTTGGCTTAACCTTTTAAAGTTGCTCTTTTATCAAGATTCCTTTTGTTTGTGTGCAAGCCACTGCATGTGTATGGACGTCAGAAGACAAACCATGGGTGTCTGTTCTTTCCTTCCATCATAAGGGTTCTGTGGAGCAAGTTCAGGTCATGGAACAAATGCCTTTACCACCTGAGTCATGGCAATATTCTTATAGTGTGCTCTGAGTTTTGTACTTGTTTGACCTAGAAGTCCACCTACTATTTTATATATGTGTGTGTATGTATATAAATGTGTATATATATATATATACACACACACATACACACACACATTCCATTTGGCTTCTATNTATATATATATATACACACACATACACACACATTCCATTTGGCTTCTATATTATTGCCAAATAAAAGCTGATTTATTGTAATAATCTGGTTTCCAAATTTTGTATCTAGCAGTCAGAAGTATCCACCATGAAAGACAGGTCTATATTCTGCATAGGATACACACTAAACTCCAAGTCTGAGGTCAGGTAGATGGGTGTGATGTCACTTCAACGCTATGAACTGTTAGTTATCCAGACACACTCAACTAGCTGTGCCGCTTCCCTTTCATCAAGAAAATTGGGAAGAGAGCTAATTTTTTTTCTCACTGGTGAGGAACTATGAAAACTAAGAACAGAGCCATGAAAACCTTTTTTAAAAAGGAACCATTGTCAGGATATATTTACAATTGGTATCTGTATTCTGTCAATCATGTATTTTAGTAAAACACTGATTGGCCAGGCAGGAAGTATAGGTGGGTAAACCAGATAGGAAGCAGAACAAGAGAATGCTGGGAAGGAGGAAGCCCATTCCTTCCAGTCCAGCCCAGATCACTGAAGAGGCAACATGTGATCTGCCCAGCTGAGAAAGGTACCAAGCTGTGTGGCTAGCATAGATAAGAATAATG
>LOEQ01000998.1:652900-671565 GCA_001685075.1 Bramus lutescens | reverse complement strand
CTGAGCCTGGGCCAGGCTGCCACGTGGGCTTAGTGGTGCATGGTATCAAATTGCAGGAGCCTGTGGGCGACCACCGTGGGGTGCACAGTAGCCTGTGCCAGGGAATTAGTGCCTCTGTGAACTAAATCTACGTGGGCTCGAACTTTGTGTTACTATGACAATGGTAAACAGGTCTTCTGGCTTCAGGGAAATGAAGCATCACTCAGATTCTGTAATGCACCCTTAGACCATGCATGGCTCCGTTTTAAGCCCTTGGAGAATTCTGTATTCATTGTATTCACCTGACATTTTATTGACAGTGACCTATACTGAGTGCTTTAGTGGCTCCAACTAGTAAGAACCTTGTCATAGGATAGAAAGAAGAGAATTAAGCATGCCATTTAGATAGTAATTAATTTGTTCTCTAGAAAGAAAACAAAATTAAAGGGATCTGTGAAAGTCTGTATATACTAGAAGTATCTCAAGATTCATCTTTTAAAAGGCATGTGCATTTTAGGTTTTTTTTAGAGCATATTTCAATTACACATAATAATGGATTTCATTGACATTTTCATACATGTATGTAAAGTTTCTTGGTCCTATTCATTCCTCTTTACTTTCCATGTTCCTCCGAAGCATTTCCGACTGACTTCAACCTCCCTATCTAACTCTTTAAAGAATGAATCATTTAATGCACATGGGCATTTTGTCTGCATGTATGTCTGTGTACCACATGCATGGTGACCAAGGTGAGCAGAAGAGAGCAGCTCAGATGCCCTGGACTATAGTCAGATGTGTGTGTTGTGTCAAACCAGAGTCTTCTGAAAGAACAGCTCAAACACTGTTTAAGAGCTTAAACTCATTTATCCAGTCTTAATATCCTCCTGCCTCCACCTTGATAATGCTGGGATTACAGAGGTGTACCACCATTCCTGGCTTATGCAGTACTGGGGACCACACACAGGGTTTTGTATCTCCTAAGGAAACACTCTACCAAATAAGCTGCAACATAGATCCTTGCACCCACACTTAAAATTGTGTTTTTGTTGTGTGCTTGCTTCCTATGACAAAAGAATAGCCATTATTCTCTGAAGTCCATCCATTTGAAAAAGTAAAATGAAATATAGAAAATCTTCAGAAAGGCCATAGCTTTTCTTAGAGTATAGATCAGCTCTCATTCCAGAGCTCACCTTGTAAAACATTTTAGGAGAAATAAGGTATTGATTAAAAACAGTCACAATAAAGAGTAAGCTTACATTAGTATTTCCTGCCACCAGAAACACCACTCTTTGTCATTCATCCGTGTAAATGAATACATGCGTATACACACTGGCAAAAGCAAACCTTGCCATGATCAACTCAGCTTAGGATAGAAAATTGATAGATTGAAAACACAGGTTCATCACATGCTTATACAAACGATAGATGCCATAATGATCCCTAGTTCATTTGCATGCATAGTAAGGTACACTAAACATCACAGAATCTTTTAGAATATCCTGCAAGTATATAATAAACAAAAAGGATAATAAATGCTTGAGGCCAGAAAGATGTCTCAGTAGTTAAGAGAATGCAGTGCTTTTGCAAAGGAACTGAGTTCAGTTGCCAGAATCCATGTCAGGGGAGTCACAGTCTCTTATAACTCTAACCCGAGGGACATCCAACACCTCTTCTACATGAACACACACACACACACACACACACACACCTACATATAATTGAAAATATTAAACAATATTAGACACACAATGGTTTTTACAAGTCTCTCTCATTTCCTTCTTTTGTGCACTTCCCCTATCATCTCCACTTTGCCTTGGAAAAAGACCTGATCCGATCAGCCAGGCTTAGTGCAGACTGCCTCCTGACTACCAGTCATGCCTGGAGAGACGTATTATAGACTTTTCCTTGATGTGAAATTCCAAGACTTTCTCCATCAAATATTCAAAAATTTGAATCCCTGAGCTCCTACCCCAGGTGGCTTTGATATTTAATTATTTATTTTGGAGGTGTGTTGCAGAAAATTCCTTTACAATTGTGTGAAGATGTGTCACTGTGATTGGTTTAATAAAGAGTTGAATGGCCAATAGCTAGGCAGGAAGAGGTTAGGCAGGACTTCTGAGGAAAGAGAAATCTCAGGGAAGAAGAAAGGAGGAGTTGTCAGCCAGATGCAGAGGGAGTAAGGTATTTAAGAAGAAAGGTAAAAGTCATCAGTCATGCGGCAACATGTATTAGTTAATTTAAGCTATAAGAGCTAGTGGGGAAAGCCTAAGCTATAAGCAAATCTTTTATAATAATAAGACTCTGTGTCATTTTTGGTGAGCTGGCAGACCAAACATAATCTGTCTACAGAGGTGATCAAGTCTTTAAGTGTGTTCTGCCTGCTATGAACTTTTCTTATAGTCATTTGTCTATGTGGGCATGCCAGAGAAACTAAAAAGTCATATAGATGCTTATAATTACATGGCTGTGCCATCTGGTCCATTAAAAAAAACTCCATACATATATGAATATGAGTGTTGATCTTAGAGCATTTATTATGCCTTAGTGGCCAATGAAGTATAACACCATGTTTAAAATCTTCCTTCCTTCCCTCTTTCTGTCCCTCTCCCCTCTCCTTCCTTTTTCTTTTTTTTTCTTTCTCTTTTTGAAAGAGACAAGTAAAGTTGGGCACAGTGACTTTTGGCTTTAATACCAGCACTCAGGAGACAGAGGCAGATAGATCTCTAAGAGTTCAAAACCAGCCTGGCCTACGCAGAAAGTTGCAGGCCTGCAAAAACTATATAGTGAGACCCTGTCTCAAAAGCAGAATAAAACAGAGGAGGAGGGGAGAGCACTAAATATTCAGTAGAAAAATCATTCAATCTGTGATATACTTAAGAACATTCAAAACCTCTGTCATAAGAGTGGTAGAATACTAAGGGCCTTTCCTTCTTTATTCTTATGTTGAATAAGAAATAAAGCCAGATCTACTTCTCTATGCCACAGTATTCTATGGAGAATTCAAATGCTGTGGGGGACTCACTTGCTCTACAAGGCAGGCATCTGACTCTCCCATTCCAGAGAAGTGCTGCCACGGTTCATTCTCAGAGTTAAGTTCAAGGGCCATAAGGCAAAAAAATGAAATCTGGAGAAACTCCAAGACTGTCCTCCAATCCAGACTCGATTTTGCAAAGAAATTAAGAAATTAAGTTTCCTTGCTAATGAAAGAAGGAACTCGTCATCTATGACTATGTCTACAGTTTTAGTAGCAGTCCTTATGAAAATAGAGGTACCATACAGCCCTAGATGCAGTGCTAAAATCAGCTGCTTATTTTTATTACATTATTTTTATTTTCTTAAAATCTGTGAATCAAGAAAAGGATATTAATCCCATTTTATAGATGAATAAACCCTTAGTCCTGATGGTTAACAGATAAATCATTGAATTGCTTAAAAATATTAAATGGATAAAAAAATAATGACCAGCATTAAAGCATTTGGAAAATGTCAGAATCAGAGAAAGATTCTTCTGTGGCATTTTGATTATCATTTTGTAACATGTATTTCCTGTCTTATCAG
Source organism: Bramus lutescens (assembly GCA_001685075.1). Lineage (NCBI taxonomy): Eukaryota > Metazoa > Chordata > Mammalia > Rodentia > Cricetidae > Bramus > Bramus lutescens. The sequence continues at coordinate 668,028 of LOEQ01000998.1, read as the reverse complement.
TTCTCAAAATAGTTGTATAGAAAACACTGTCTCATTTCCAACCAGCAGGCCACAGGAAAAGACACTCACTGGCAGAAGGCCCACATCAGGAGCTGTTAATGTCTTCCTACAAACATCAAATGATTCCAAGGGAGTTTTGAAGATGTGCCACCTTAACCTCCTGACACTAGTGCAGTCAGGTGGGCGGTAAATGCCACTTAGTGTCCTTTGTAAATCAGGAATTCTTCTGGTAGCTGGGATGGTATGCTGGGTAGCCCAGAACCCAAGTGAAAAGTGGAGTTGTGAGACCCAGATACAAGAGTCCTTCCAACTAGATCACCCAAGTCACATGGAATTACTTTTCTTTTTTCATCCACTTTAGCTTTCAAAAGCACAAAGTCATCAAAGCAAACATCACTCTGCTCTCCACAATGGCTGAATAATATCCTGAGCCATAAACGTACATCTCAGAAATGTTCTCAGGTCTCTGTAATGTCCACAGGTCCAGGAGGGATGCACTTGTCTATGTTACATAAAGAAGCAAGCCCTGCTTACGTGGCCCATTTGGCAATGTGCCAGTCTCATTCTGTCCAACTACTAGATAGTTGTTTGAAACAAAGCTAACAACATTAACAATGACACTTCAAAAACTGGATGCTTGCCCCAACACTTGTCAGGCAATTGTATTGAAAACAAGTGGTTGATTCCCAGTAAATAATGTTCAAACGGGTAAGAGACTCTTTGAATGCCAATTATATTGAAATTAAGTACAGTAGATGGGTTTAAATTCTCTTAAGTAGTTTGTTATTTCTAAAGTGAGGGCTTATTTTCATAGGATAGTGACCATATGACCACAATCAGCCTGTGCAAAGGAATCAAGGCAGGCTGGGCCTTTGTGCCAGGGACTGATAAAGACTGACTCTCCCACTGTTAGCAGTTCTGGATGTAGAAATGAACTCACAACATCCTACTTTGGTTTAATCTTCAGTTAAGAATTGCTCTGTCATGGAGATAGAGATAACTCAGTGCTTAGGAGCACGTGTGCCTCTGCCAGGGGACCTGAGTTTGGGTCCCAGTCACCGTTTCAGGTGGCTTACAACTGTTTGTTTCTCTAGCTCCAGAAGATCCACACACCTCTGACCTCTGCAGGCAACTTCACACATACGCACATAATCACACGCAGACATATACTCCTACACAACGTGAAGAATAAAAAAAACAATATTTTTTTTTCAAAAAAGGAATTTTTAAATCACAACTATACCAAAACCTTCTTGTAGGATCATTCAGAGCTTGCCCATGTTGACTGTCTAACATCAGGAAAAACAGTCAAAGAATTAGAGGCTTCAATTGACATTGCTCTGCAGGCCCGGACAGCATACCTGTCTATGCTAAGGACTTGCTTTAAGGCTTAACTTCACATGAACGGTTCAGTCACATTGTTCAACAATTTGGTTTCAAAATCTTAAGGTTCCTATCTATAAATTGGTACAGCATTATATCACACAAATTCTCCTCCATATAAATAGCTTAAAATGATGCCATTGAAACAAGTCCCCAATACTTTTACACTGAGGATATCTTACATTCACCAGCTGTTGTGAGTTTCTTTCCAAATTAAGAAATCCATGAATGAGAGAGGTGAAGGGTTATTAGACATCTTATCTAACGTCTCTGCTGTATGCTGAAAGGACTTGCTAATAAGGCAGTAAGTCAGAACTGATACACATACACTGCGACTCTATGTTCACTATGCCCAAAATACACTTTGAGTGAGTTTGATATTGAGAAATTTTATGAGAAAATTTAAAGGGTGTGGGTGGGCTTGGGAAACATCTGGAGAGCAGTGTAAGACAGGATTGAACGGACCACTTAATTTAGGATGAATGGGAGACAGAGGGCGAGATTCGCCCAGCCTTCTGGGACTGTGACCCCAGTCAGAAGGAGTCAGGCTTCAGAGAGAAAGTGCTATCCCAAATATTTCATACGCTTCAGCACTTACTATGTACCCACCTCAGGGTTGCCGACTCAGCAGGTGCTCTGATTTGAATGTGAAATGCATGCCACAGGCTCTTGTGTTTGACCACTTGGTCCCCAGTTGGTGTTTTAAAAGGTTGTGGAACCTTTAAGAAGCTTGCTGGAAGAAGGCTTACTGGAGGCATTCTTGAATTTTGAGGGCACAGTTCCACTTCCTGTTTGCTCTCTGCTTTCTGACTACAAACACAATGTGATCAGCAGCTTGCTGCTTCGGCGGCCATATCTTCTATGCCCTGTTGGAATATATTCCCTTAAATTGTAAGCCAGAATAAACCTTTCCTTGAATTGCTTCTTACTCGGCATTTTATCACAACAAGAAAAGTAAGTAGTACTGCAGGTGAATCTAGAGGACATAAGTGTTTGTGGCTGGATGAGTGAATAGTCGAGAGTGAGCATGACAGACATCTAGAGTGAAAGATACAGACTAAGAGGAAGTCAGACAATGTAGTGTCTATAGATGATCAGAAGAAGCATTATTTACTTAGAGGTTCTTGAGAACACCAGCCAATTGAAGAAAATGCCATAAGGATGTAGAAAATGACGTATTTGGATGCCATTCTAACAAGGAAGTTGGTCATCACTTGTCTCCATGACTTCACTGGGCTATGTTTAGATTGTACTGTAAAGTTCAGAGAAAGTCTGAGGAACTTGCTAATGAATCTGGACTCCCACATTCCAAATGAGGTTTCTGAATATGTGTGGTCGTTCTATTTTGTTCTGTCCTTTTCTATGCAAACAGCAACAGATGGTTATAGGGGGTTGAGAGGAGTGGGAATCCAGAAGGAAGTCTGAACTACCTCCTCTCCTTTCTTGTTAGGTCCTTGCTGGATGAACCCCATAAAACAGAGGATGGTAGAGGAATCAAGCAAGGCTTCACAGTCTCAAGGGCAGATGCTGTCCAGGTCTTTTAATTACCCCATAAAGGATGGAAGGAATGTGAAAAAAAATCACTTTGTATCATCAATGCCAGATAAGGAAAATGGGCTTAGATAGTCAGTGCCTTGGTTTTCTTATAATGGGAACATGGCAGATTCTCTGATCTATAAATGGAATTAAGTCATTAAAATGCTTTATTTACTGTCTGAAACAGAGTGATCATTCTATAAAATACTTCACTGCTGGTGGTAAGATTGTTCATATTCCTGAAGGCTTATAAAAAAACAGTGCATGGATTCCTTGAGGATGAATTTCTACCTCATTCACTCCAACATTCTAGTTATTTCATTTACTGGAACATAGTTTGCTTGGGCCTCAGGGCTGCAGACCATGCTGTCCCCTATGCAGGGTCTCTTAGGTCTTAAAACTTTTCATAGTGGCCTCTTATTCAACAGTCATGTTTCAACTCAAGTGACACCTCAGAGATACTGTCCTAGTTTCATTTATGTTGCTGTGATAAAATATACTGACATAAAACAACAAAGTGAGAGAGGTTTGTTTCAGGCTAGCATTCAGGTTACAGTCCACCATCACTGGGGAAAGTATGGGCAGGAACTTCCAACAGCTAGTCATGTCATGTACACAGCTAAGAGCAGAGATGAATGCATACACGCTGGCTTGTGTGCTTGCTTGTGCTTGGTTCAGTTTCACTACTCATATACTTTAGTACTTCTGCCTATGGAATTGTGAATTTAGTCTTTAAACTTCAATTAATTTAATTAAGACAACTCCCCCCAATAGAAAAAGCCATTGGCTAACCCATCATAGACAACACTTCTTCACTGACACTCTTTTCTTGGTAACTCTAGCTTGTGTGAAGCTGACTACCGAAGTTCACCATAATAGATACCCTGCCTAACTTTTCATGAATCAGATCTCATCCCTTAGTCTCTTCTACATAGCTTTATTTAAATTTTCCCTATCTACCAAGGTTGTTGTCTGCTTACAAGTCTACTTAGTCTAGTTCCCTACTACACACCTAGAGTATTCCTGCACCGATTGTTTAATAGATATTTCTTAGCCTTGATGGTAAGTTGATTGATGGGTAGCAAGAGAACCTACCCCAAAAAATAGTTCAAATAGCATCAGTCAAAGAACATACTCCATGTTTCTAGATGGGGAAATCCAAAGCAAACATCACACAGAAGGACAGCATTGACTTTATAGAAACTGGATCTCCTCATTTTTTTTCTTCCACATTTTTTTTCAAAGGCAAACCAAGAAGTAAGGGAATCTTTGGGTGTTATAGTCAGTTTCTTTCACATAAGTAAAGACCAAAATTTGGGGGGAAGAAAAGCCACACATATTTTGGATGTGACTTCTGTGTACAAAGCAAGGTAAAATAAACTTGTTTTTAGCTACAGCTCACTACTTCCATCCTTACTTCAGACCTGGCAAATGAAGAGTCTCCTCTAAGCTACAGGTCATCTGTATTTCTTATAACACGGTTACCTGCTGAGTTCTGCTAGTCTTGCTTGGTACTTAAACAAAAATCCTGAAAATTACTCGGGGGTATGTACATGTTTTACAGATGTTTAAACTATCAATTAAAGATGAGAGAGGCAATCTTTAATCCATCAGAGGACCAAAGTCCAGTTAAGTAATGGTTTGTGCAGAAAAAAAGATCATTTCAAGCCTATCTTTCCTGACCTGATTGTGTGAAATTGCTCTAACATTTCAATGATTATTTTACAGTCAGATGTGATTTACATTTTTAAATGTTTATATTGTGATATTTTAATTTCAAATTTTTATAGGGAATGGACAACTTAGCAGAAAAATATTATCCCCTTTCTTTCTAGCTATTCATTCTGGAAAGCAACCTGTTTTACGGTTTCAACCTGTGTTTGTTCTGTTTCAATTGTGCAGAAGGAAACCGTTTTGGCACCTTTAAAAATCAAAGATCTATCACTCACCAGGACAGCATAGCAACTGCACGAAGGGGAATCACGAGGAATAGCAGAAAGCTACAGTGCTTCTAAAATCTTAGCGGGTTTATGGATCACCTAGGGATCTTGTGAAACTGGAGATTTTTTTCTCTAGGTCCTTCTGTCTTGAATGGAGTCCAGGACTCAGTGTTTCTGACGCACTGTGGGTGACACCAACACCATTAGTTCTTGGTGTTTGCAGATGATACTGCTGAAGACTTAAGAAATAAAAATCACCTGACAGCATTTAGTATTTGCATTAGAAGTGACATCAAACCAGTGCTGTTATTCTTAGTTTGCAGAAATAACTGTAAGTCCTTCAAGTCCCATCAATACAGAGAACCTATTTCCCTAGTCCTTAAGTCAAACTGACCCTATGACTAGCTTTGGTCATTAGCTTAGGTAGCAGCATTTGCTAGGTGATGCATACTAGAAAAAAAAAATGCTGAGAGATCTCTGTTGCTGTCCTTGGAATCCTGCAGTCCTATAGGACTGTACCTGAGTTTACTTGCTAGAGAATGCAACACTGTAGAAAAGAACACTCACCCAGTCTCTGGCAATCAAACTACCATCCTTGTGTGAAGTCATCCTGGGGCTTTCCATCTCTGGCAAAAACTTGTGTAAACAACACAGCTGACCCCAGTGAACCAGCCCCAAAGTAAGATAACCTCAGTCCCTACACAGAAATTGGAGATAAACAAAATCACTATTGCTTTAAGGACCCCACACTGGGATATTTTGCTTTGTTGTTGTTAAAACTGGAAGCAGTTAAGATCTTTGTGCTTAGGAGTCCCTTTCCTTCTTGCCTTAAATCTCTATATTTTTGTTTTACTGCTAAATAATGAAAATTGATATGAATAATTATTGAAAGAGCATTTCTTCCCTTTTTAAATATCATAATAAAGTTCCCTATTTTTCTTATTTTACAACCTTGAAAACATGGACAGCTTTGTTAAATAGTATAACAGCTTTCTCCTTCATAGGAGAAATCTCAAATTTTCTTTTCAGTACGTTTTAGATGTTTCACATTCTTCTGCCAACAGGACAAATATAGTCCTCTCTGATGAACTACATGTCTAACCCTGCCTTGTTTCATATCTGAGAAGGTGGCATAAGGTCTACCTATAAAGGGACACACTCATCCTGAGAAGAGACATCAGCAACAAACCCTCTTGGGGCAGGATACATTTAGCACCATCATTACTGACAGAGTCTTTCAGTGGCCAACCAAGTCTACATGCTTCTTTTTCCTGGTTTGTCAAATCAGACATCTCCCCAAAGGTTGGTGACTTTCACCATTTGAATTGGTTCATAAACCTATTGAGCTGAAGTACATTTTTTCTTTTGTATTCCACTGCATGAAATAAAACTAATAATAGCTCCATAGCTGTGCTTACATATGAAGGGGCCTTTGCTATGAACAGTTTCACAGTAATCAAACTCTCCCTCATTTAGTTCCATTTCCTTCTGTTCTTCAGGGTTGACAATTATCAATTTGTAAAAAGGCTCTACTTTTATCTAGAGGCATTCTGCACACTGAGTAAACCCTATCTTAGTAGAAGGAAACTTTTGTTTTAGGGATAACTTTTTTGTGAAAACAAGCAGTGTGTAGGTACAGTAGGTACTTTTCTCACTGCTGCAATGAAGCCCTTGACAAACAGAGCTGGAGAGATGACTCAGTGGTTAAGTGGTTATTGCTTCTCTTCTAGAGGACCATTGTGTAGTTCCATATGCCAGCATCAGGTGGTACACAGCTACATCTAACTTCCAAGGGATCTGATGCCCCCTTATGACCTCAGAGGGCACTCACTCACACATGGCATATAAATAAACTCACATTTTTACATACTATACACATAAATACAATAAATCTTAAAATCAAAACACCTTGGGCTGGATATTTGGCTCAATCGTACAGAGCACTTGTTACTGTTGCAAAGGACCAGGATTCGATTCCCAGCATGCACATGGAGATGCACTATCTCCCTCAGGCACCAGGCATGCATGCAGCTGTCCATCCAGGCAAAAAATAAAAAAATATATATAAATAAATAAATAGATAGATAAATAAATAAACAAAACAAAAACACCTGATGGAACCAACTAAAAGGAGGAAGGGTTTACTTAGGCGTCACAGCTTAAGACCTGTCTTCCCAGATCTATACTACTGCCTGAATTGCGACTTCTGGCCGTGTACCATGCCTATTTAATCTTTCTTGCTAGAGCTTTGTCTCTCCTCTGACCACTACAATCACCAAGCACTTCCCTGTGTAGCATCTATTCTGACCTTACGTCTATTCAGCCCTTCAACTGCTCTCTCTTAGCAAATGGGGTGTACTTCATGCTCTCCATTGCCTCTCTTCTATCCACAAGATACACGTTTATTGAAATCATCTTAAATTATTTCTCAGAGGAAAATGTCACTTGAAAGACCATCATTTCCACTGCAGAACAACCATTGCCTCTGGCCTGCCCTGTCCATCTTCAGTGCTAATCCATTCAGCCCTATGTATTCTAGCACTTTAACAGATAGGGTGGCCTCCAAATGCTCTCCTTGCTTCCAGTAGCCTTTGTTTGCCCTTTTTGTTTACAAACATCATCAGAATTGCACTTCCACGACCTACATTTTGGAACTCAAATGCCAGATGGAAAGTCTGCTTAACCAAGCTCTAAATCCACCCTCCAGTCTCTCGGCTCCTTGCTCTCTTCTCTTTCACACCTATGGGCATGGGTACCCACATTCTTTGTACCCCAGTAGATCTCAGAGTTTTGCCTCTTTTTGCCACTAACTGGAGTTATCTTGTCCCCTTGCTGAGCCTGGTAATCCACACCCCAGTTTCTCCCTACCCCCGTGCACTCACTTGCATGCACGTGTGTTGTGTTTGTTTTTCTGTTTGAGTGTGAGTACACACATGCCATAATGCTCCTGTATAGCTTGAAAGACCAACTTCCAGGTGTTGGTCCTTGTCTTCTTTTCAGTTTCCTGCAGCAGGGTCTCTTAACTGGGGCTTTGTATGCCAGGCTAGCTTGCCCATGAACTTTGGAAAATTCTTCCATCTCTGCCTTCTACCTCTCTGTTAGGGACACATTGGGATTATAGATGCTTATAATATGGTTGAATTCTATGTGAATTCTGGTGACCCAAACACCCCTCACCAGGACTGCACAGCAAAGCATATTTACTCATAGATCCATCTTCCCAGCCGTCTTTTTCCCCTCTGAGTTGAGTTTCTCTACCTGGCCTTGTTCAACTACCTAGATAAAGCTCTCCAACCACAGCCATAGTTTATATCTTTGCCACAGCATAAACCATGCAGTTTTGGTCCACAGCTCCCCTCAGGTTCAAGGACCAGAGAAAGCATGGGGCGTATTTAACTTACAGCATATTCTCAGTTGACTCTTCACTTAACCTAAAACAGACTAAGACAAAAACAAACAAACAAACAAAAACAGCAGAAACATTTGATAAATAATTAAAACGGCATTCTCTGTGGAAGATTAAAAGGCAGTTCCTGAGAATGGAGACAGTTTGCAGGAAGAGATAAATTAATCTGAATATGCTGGAATTCCACAGAGTGTGTTGCTTATGGATGCTGGGCACAGGGAATCCCATAGAAAGTAGATTCATGGAGGAAAACCATGCATAAATGGCATAAGCCTGTGTGACCCCATCTGGAAAAATCTGGGCCTTCCAGGTTTAATACTGTTGCCTATCTCCCAAGGTAATGTGACCAATTTTCTATATTTACTTCAGGTTCCTTGGGCTATTGGTTAGGTAAATAATCAAATCAGTTAATATACTCAGCTCAACAGGCATGTCTATGAACCAGCAAGTACACCTGACTTCCCTAAGAAAGACACAGGCACATTTTCAGATTATGTGATAATCTCTACATCATGTGCATAGGGTCCCTCATATCTGACCTGTTACATACACAGGTAGAAGGTAGAGAATCTTCAAATTAGGAAAATAGTCGATCTGTTCCTGAGGAATTTCATTTTTTTACATTTATTTACTTATGTGTGTGTGTGCATTGTGTGTGTGTGAGTGTGTGTGTGTGCATTGTGTGTGTGTGAGTGTGTGTGTGTGTGTGTGAGGTTCTCTTTTTTCACTATGTTGACCTTAGGATCAAACTTAGGTTTTCCAATTTGGTCATAAACACCCTCACCTCCTCAGGCATCATGTTAATTCCTTCTTAGCCTATTGTAAGTAACACGGGATTAGGAAATTGTTGATCAACAACACATTTGTGAGAATAACTTGGCTGCCTTGTTAATAAAAGTCAGGACAATCAGAAGGAACTGAAGGTCCCAAAAGTCCAACCGTCTTCATGCAGTGAGAATTTCTTTCTCAGGATTGAGTGGAAAACTGGGTGTCAGAAAGGATAGTTGCCAGGGTCAAGAAAACACAGACAGAGTGTTCAGTCACTCCTTCAGCTAGTTGGAGACCTGACCAAGGTGTTTTTCATTGTGTACTGTACAGGGGTTTCTGAAAGAAAAGAGAAAGCAGAAAAAGAGCTGCTGGGGAAGAAACATGCACAACCTTCCCGAAAGATAACTGGGAGCATACACTGACAATGCTTTTAAAATCCCCCACTCTTTGAACACCAGTTCCATATCTAGAATAAAAGCATGAGGTCATGTATCCTCAAGTGTACAAGGTCCATACATACAACTGTATTATCACAGGATATTTCAGAAGGCCTTAAAAAGAATAACAAGCTAAGCACTGAGCAAGAGAAGACAAATTCATGTACAAAATATCTCCCAGACTCCATGGTTCATTTCTGGCTTGCTGGTTTTAGTTGCCTTACTTGTCACTATCAATTGAGTTCTTTAGCTTGCATTCTCTAAAATCTGTTTTTATATAATAAATACCTGCATAAGGAATATACACGTGACACAATAATGTTGGGCAGTGCTTAGAAATGGATCAATGTAAGCAAACTTTTTTTTCTGGAAAGACAGCTCTTAAACACCTCTGCCTCCCCTCCCCTCATGAACCCCTGCTTTCCTGTTCCTTCTATGATTGGAAGTCTAGAGAGACAAGATAGAGTGTAGTCTTAGATCAGTCACCATGGAGTCGAAGTCTCATGTCAGATGTCAGAACATCATCAAATCCTAAGGATGAAAGACAAAGGCAAACTGGCAGAAAGCCCTATGAATGCTTAGTGTCTTCCCTACACTGATTATAGAATCAAGCCTTATCAGAATGCCTCCTCTGGACCAGAGGCCATGATAGACATAGACCATGTACTGCATGCTCTCAAAACCTAATAGGAGAGACACAATGCAGTGGAGTAAGTTTGTTTGACCAAACTCTACCATCAAGATTGAATTACAACTTAACATTTTTGTTCCTTCCATTCCTCAGTTACAAAACTAAAGAAACAATATGGAGGAATGGGTTTCCACTTCTGGTTAGGGTTGGACAGTTCTCCATCATAATGCTTCTCATTTTTTTTGTTTTGTTGGTTTTATTTTTGTTTGTTTTCCTTTCTTCCTCCTTTTCTTCTTGTGATAGGGTCTCTCGAATGCTACAGGTGGCCTTGAACTGGATATGTAACCAAGGGTGACCATTAACTCCAGATCTTTCTGTCTTTACCATTACACCATTACAGATTGGCACCACCCACATCTGCTTTACCTGATATGAGGGACAGAAACCAGGACTGCCATGCATTCATGGCAAGCAACCTGCCAACTGAGTTACATTCTCAGATATGTTTCCCATTTAATGAACTTATTGAATTGTTCAGGTGTTATGAGTAAGTGCTGGGATTGAGGAAGTCCACAAATCCTACATTTCTTACATGTTCTGAGGTTACTTGTCCCAGCTTGTTGTTTTGAGTCATAGCTTTAACAGGCATCATCTCAGTAAAGTCCCCCAACTATCCTTGCAGGTAGCCATCCTGTGACCTATTTGACTGACAATCAGAATGGCATGTGTAGAGTCACAGTGACAAAACAAAACAAGTTCCAAAGGGTGGCTCATGCCTACAATTCCAGCACTAGCGAGGTATAAGTGGTCATGAGTTTTAGGTCATCCTGAGCCACAGAAGGTGTTCAAGTTCAGTTTGGCTACATATGAAAACATTGTCTCAAAACAGAACAAAATAAACTAATGAACAACAATGGAAATAGCAGAACAGGAATTCTAACTGAGCCAGGTTTTCTGTTTTGTTTTGATTTTAAGATATTTAACAATCTTTGCTGTTCTAAAACGGCCACTTTGTAAATGATTGACACACTCTTATAGAATGACTAGGACCAAGAAATTAGTTAAAGTAAACAGATAATACAGTGGTAAAGAATGAAAGACCACTCTGCATAGGATAGGGGAGGATGGAAATCAGTTAAGCAGTCCTAAACATTTGATCTTTACATTAAAAGTTAAAACAAAAGTCACCAAATAGAACATGAAATAAAAGGTCCACCTAATTGCAAAACCCAGTGAATAAGCCATCACTGAACGGACTCATAAATAGGCCCAAGATATCAGGGCACTCATACTTAATTTAGTTTACTAGCATTATTGAATTCATTCATTGAGAAAAACAGGGCCTTTCTTATTATTACTCCTATTGCTATCTTTCAAGAGAAGCAGACAGTCTGATCAGAAGGGACTTCCCCTTTCTAATTTATTTCCCCTAAGTAGACCTCCTGAGAGAAGTCTGAGTGTCCTCACCCCTGGGTTCCACATGCATCTGTGGTGACACTCCACATAAAGTACCATCTGTGTGGTGCATACCCAGAGGAACAAAGAGGTTAATTCTCTCCTTTTGAAACTGTGACTCCCACACTCCCCTAGTTTCTCTAAGTGTTTCCTTTTAAAGAAAAGCCATGGTTCACTGCTACTGGAAATTAAAGACAACAACAGAAAGATCAAGGTCCAGGCTGGTACCAGCAATGACAGAACATTAAAATCACTATTTTAATTTCTCTTTCCTTGAACATTGACAAAGACTATTGAAGACAGCTATAACACAGATTAATTTCATAAAGTGTGTGTGTGCGTGCACATACGTGCATGCATGTGTGTGTGTGCCTGTGTGCTCACTGACACTGGTGTATGGAGAGGTCAGAGGTTGATATTAAGATATCTTCCTCAATCACTTCTCTATCATATTCTTTGAAACAGGGTCTCTCGCTGAACCTCACTGTTTAATCTAGACTGCTTGGCCAACAAGCTTTCTGGTTGCTTGTGACTCCAGTGCCAGTGACTGGATTCCAGTACACATCACCACATCTGGCCATTACATGGGTGTTGGGGTTGAATTTATGTCTTCAAGCTTGCCTCTAACCACCTTACCCCCTAACTCCCCAGCCCCATTTCAGAATCTTTCTACTTGTAACTCATAGACTCATAGACTCTTTGAACTTAATTGAACAAATTGGAAGTGGCTTTCAGTTTAGATGAAAGGGGTGACAATAATAATTAAATGACTGCCGCCATCCCACATCACAACATGAAGCACCAGGAAAACATGAGAGGGCTTATTAGGTAAGGGTTGCTTTATAAGGTTGAGGAGAGAAAGAATAACAAACTAGCTTTTCCCTTTACATGCTATACTTCTAGCTTCTCCAACCACACAAGGCTTTCTCTCTTCTACCTCTCCACCAGATTTGCCTTGACAAACAGAATCATACCCTGAACACCCCAGACTTCTTTCTGATGTGCTAAAATAATATTTTAAGCACTTACCCTTTTTGACACCGGACTAGAGAGCCAGGCTTCCACTCACAAACCCATGTTTGCATGTTGGTTTTAGACTGTATGTTTGATGCATACCTACTAGCTTCTAGAATTGATGATATATTACTTCAACAAGTTTGACCCAATCTCCCACCTTACACAGATATGCCAGCTATCAACAGGGATTTTAAGGTATGCAGAACACTACTCTCCTGCTGCCCAACAAATGAAGAATACATTGGGCAACACAAATTTGTGGTTATCCTTAACAAAGAACTTGACCAAGAATATGGTGGTCACAGTATTACTTGATGGGTTAAGCCTTCTCATAAGACAGACAAAGAGGAAAGACAGGCAAAAATAACTGAAGGTAAGTACATTTCTCCCGCATTTCAGTATCTTGGGTGCTTAGAAGAATGAAATGAAAATTTGGGAAAAACAGCCATATCAACTTGCTGTGGTGACTGAAAAGTTGTCGTTTCTCAACTCTGCTGAAACACTTGATTCATGTTGTTCTTATTTAACCTAATTTGCATTGATTTAATCAGTGCTGGTATGCTTTAAATACATAATAAATTGGGATTCTGCAACTCAGAAGACTTAGAATAGCTAAATTTCAATAAAGCTCATTTCAATCTGTTAATGTATACAGCTCTGCCAAGGGATTTAAGAGGATAGAAAAGATATAACTTGCCACATTAGAGGTGAGAAGGGCTTAAAGATACCATGTAGATGAAATGATTTGCAACATAATAGCATAAAAACTATAGATATGTACAAATATACATATATATTTCTTAGTTTCAGCCTAGAAGCATCTTCTATACTGTGAGTGGCATACTTAGAAGAAAACTCAAATATAAATGCAGTGCATTTAATTTTATTCTCTTTCTTTTTTGCTAACACTCAACTCTTCTCTGCTTCTCTGTACCAGCTCTACAAATCAAGTGACATCCAAAGTAGGACCTCTTCTTGCCCATTTGGCAGTCTCTCTCATCTTTTTGCCAAGCTGCATGCATTATAAGGATTTTCTTCCTAGCAGCCATGGGGATTGGGTGCCTTATGCTCACAGTACTTGCTGAATGGCTGGCCACTGTTTACCCCTGCTTGTGCCTGCCCAGCCCTGCTTCTCCAACCCTTTAGAGTTTATGGCTCAATCAGTCGGCATGCTGTCAGAAATAATTGTTTTGGCAAGGGGTAAAACCACTTGATGATGAAATTGTTTCTCTGTCTGTTAAAGTGCTCTGCAGCAACTCAGAAGTGCCAAGGACCCAGTCTAGAGCTGGGTTGGAGGCAGAGTGAGGACCAGTGAACATCTAGACTGGCAAAGGAAGAAAACAGCTGAGGAGGAATGGCAAAGATCTATCTGAGTCAGTAAGAAGGTGTACGACCTTGAATAATCTCGAGATGTCTCTGGCCTCAGTTTCGTCATGTGCAGAATGGAGAGGGTTGATTTTCTAATGTCTCCTTAGCTCCTAAGGCAGCATGTGATGTCTAGGGCATTTTAGATTTGTGTTCTTTTCAATTAAATGATGCATCTTGGAGATGAATGACCACGGCAGAGCTCAGAAGAATACAGAATGGAATGATTCATACCCTTGTTCATATGACTTTTCCTGAAAAGTGCCACCTGTCTTTGGTGACCTCAGTTCTACCATTGGTCTTTTCAACTTTGTTGTTAAGGGCCAGTCTAGTGACTTGACCAGCCACTACTTCACCTGGTAGATCTCCCAACCCACCATCATTCCTAGCAAAGTAATAGGGACAGGTAATGCCCATTTGTTTGGAGTTCATCAGAGGCAGAAATGACAGGAATGCAAAAACAATAAAACACCTTCACTTGTGACTCCCCACGACACAGGCTTACTAGTCATCTTTGAGGATGTTGTTGCCCTTTTTTGTTGTTGCTGTTGTTGTTTGTCTTCTTTTAAACAGATAATCACAGGTCTCTGGCAATAGGACAGATTACTTATAGGCCAGTTGTGACTGGAGGGTTACTTAATTGCTGTATGAACTCCTATCTATGAAGCATTGAGGGTAGACAATTCGGCATGGGCTTTCTCTGGTATTCATGAAAAGGAGCGTTATTCTGTACAGTCACAAAGCTGAATTAGAGATGAGGGGAAGAGGAAAAAGGCGTCCTTATCTTTAAACTACCTCTTCTCTACATATTTTCTAGTACATTCTCCAAGGGTTAGACGCAATCACCGTGAACAGCACATGTCTGTGTCAGCCTCTCCCATGCCATACAACAGCATCTTTATCCCTGTGGGCAGTGTGCTCCACGGACAGAGTGTAGACTGGGCGAGAGCCACAGTGGGATCTCCAGCAGGCTCTCTGTACACAGGTTGAATCTGTCATAGAGCAACCCTTTCTCCCTGTCAGGACTCAGACTGCTTCTCCAACAGAGTAGGCTAAGAAAGCATTTCCTCCACCCCTAAAAAACGGCCAGCTCCATGTTGAAGGCCATTCTTGGCATATTGGCACATGGAGGGGAGGGGAGGAAAGGGGAGGGAAGAGGAGAAGAGGAGAGAGAGAGAGAGAGAGAGAGA
>LOEQ01000998.1:627234-644570 GCA_001685075.1 Bramus lutescens | reverse complement strand
AGAGAGAGAGAGAGAGAGAGAGAGAGAGAGAGGAATTCACTTGGTAATGTCTGTATATAGTTTTTTAGTTTCCATGCTTAGCTGGTATGCTACTGGCCTCTGTAGGATCGAGGTTGAAGGTACAGCTAATCATCTAAAAATGAACAGGTTGTCTTTAACGTAAAAGAGCAATTTGACCCCAAATATCAAGAATGCTGGGACTGAGATACCTGGCTCCATGGTAGGAAAGAATCCTGTGACTAAGCCTGTACTAAAACAGAGTGGTCTTTCTCAGCTTTTATTTCATCTATGTATTTTCCCCTTTAAGTCCCCCCCTCTCTTAACCAGGGAGTTACAAGTTTAAATTAAAACCCCCAGGTTGTTTGTTAATCAGCAAAGGACATAGTTAGCACATCCTTCCCAAAGAACATATGGCAAACCTTAAATTAACTAATAAAAAACTAGTCGGAACCATCAACTAACCCACTTTTTCCTTTAGCAAGACCTCATTTAGGAAACATAGTAAGGAAGGGATCAAGTTAATGGTGAAAGACTCGGTTAACACAAAGGAAAGCAAGAAAGTCCGACATTCCTTCCAGTGGAGTTTTTGGTCTAATCATAT
This sequence comes from Bramus lutescens, assembly GCA_001685075.1. Lineage (NCBI taxonomy): Eukaryota > Metazoa > Chordata > Mammalia > Rodentia > Cricetidae > Bramus > Bramus lutescens. The sequence continues at coordinate 643,969 of LOEQ01000998.1, read as the reverse complement.
CCAGTCAACCTTTCTCTACATTTTCCTACCCTAACCAAGATTGCAATGTATTTGAGGCAAGGACGAGCATCAATTAAGAGAAAAAAGTCCATGTGTTTACTCAGGTGAGTGGGGTGGGCATGCAAGTGAAACTCTGAGTTACGTCAGAGTTTGGATACAGGCTGTCTGGAGCTGAAGACATTGCTCACAAATCTGTATGGGGCTAGGGATACCAAGCACAGGACTGACACACACAGGATGGCATTAGGAGGGAACCAGAGAGGTATATTAAAGACAAATACTTTATGTCAGAGTGATTCAGGCTAACCAGAACACATTTGCAGGGCAATTCAAGCTATGCAAACAACAACAACAACAAGAAAAACAAAGCAGAATCTAGATGTCAGGAGTTGTTGTCTTCAGACCAGGTGCTATTCTTCATTTTCCAGAAAAGATTAAAGTTTTGGATGCCCATACCTCAGTAAGTATCGTTCTCAGTGCATTTGAGAAAGATTTATGTGGTATTCCCTGAGGATACTTTCCATTCTGTACTTCGATTTCACCATTTCTCCCATCAATAAAACATGAAACAAAAGTAGTTTTCAAGTTAGTGTCATTTAACCAGAAAATTAAAACCTCCCTGAGTTCCCATTCCCCAGATATTCTGATTCGTCAGGCTTGCCTGCATATGAAGGAGAAAGAGTAGATAAAAAAAAAAACTTACTGAGATATATGAGCTTCAGAGAGGTAAATGGAAACTCAGAGAAAGAAAGATGAAATAGTTCAGGCGTGTGTGGTATGTATGACTACAAATTTGTAAAATATGCTGAAAGACTTATGGAGATACACAACCATTCATATATGGGTGCTGAGATGCAGGACTAAGACACATACCCAATTAAAACAAAATAGAAAGCTAAGGAATGCTACTGGAATGAGATGCATGAAGGAAAATATTTGTCAAAGATTCCTAAAATAATTTAATGTGAAGTGGCTACCATTGCGGTTAAGCAGATGAAAGCATCCTATTAAAATAATAATGTAGGGGATGGAGTGGAAGGAGAAGAGGAGACGCATGAAGAAAGGCAAAACGGGAGAAAGAGATAAGAGGACTGAAAAGAAGAGGAGACTTTCAAGATTTGTGCTTTACATTGTTGAAGCCATCATCACTGGCATCTGAGCTAGACTAACTCCTCAACCCCATTTAGTTGTTTCTCTTCTAATCTAAGTAGTTAGCTATTTGCTTCCTCTCATTGGGCCATTGGGAAGCCATTTTCTCTCAGTCTGTGTGTATGGGACCACTGGGGACCTTTGGTAATAATAATGACTAGGGCTTACCTTAAAATACTTGACTTCACAGATCTGAGGGGTGTGGAGGTTTATAAATCTTTCCACATGGTTGAATTCACAGGTTAGCCCAGGTTAAGAATCATGGACTTAGAAGGTCTTATGATCGTATGCTGTATTGTTCAGCTATATACAAGATATATGCCTTGGATAATAACTTTGGAAGAAGATATGATGAGCCAGTAGCTAGGCTGGGTAGGGCCCTAGTTAAGCATGGACCACCTTGTTGGCCAACTGCCCCCATGGCCTCCATCTGGTGGCAGTGATGAATTCATAAGTACAGGTCAGCTTCGAATTTATTTCTGAATCCCTGTTAGTCTAGCAAGCTCTGCTAGTGATTATTCCTTTACTGGATTTCATTTTCACAATAGTCTTACAAGGCAGACATAGAATTATCCCATTTCAAAGAAATGAAGACCAAGTCTGAAGGCAACATGCAGCTGGCACAAGGTGAGCGATTCCTGGAACTTCTGCTTCTCAGCTGAGCATCCTTAGTCTTCCACATCTTCCTTTTCCCTCTGACTGATCATACCATTATGATGTCAAATATCCACATCCGTCTTTCTTCTCTGAGTCCTAGGAGAAACACTCATCCTCCCTCTTAACGCGTGCCTTTCCCCTCCATTTGGACACTGGCACACAGTCTCCTCTCTGCCTTTGTGTGTATCCCCATCCTTCCTGAGACGACATGCTTTCCTTTGCCACTCAAACCTCTGGGTTGTTAAGAAGCATGCCCCTCCAAAAGGGAAGGTTTCCAATACTTTCCTAATACCTGTAATACCAAAATATCCCCTTTGTAGTCAACCCACAGCTACCAAAAGCGTTGCTACTGGCTCTTCCAAGAATGTGAAGGCAAAGTCCTAATAAGACTTTGATTGATGTGAGGTGATTATTCGACTCAGAGATTCTGGCAGTTTGAACAAGAATCTTGGCCCAGGGTGCTGCGAGACAGGGGTAACTTAGAGAAGTTGGTCTCGTATTCAAAGAGCATGCAGCAAAATAACTATGGTGGCATATATTTGGCCAGGTGACCATACCTTGTTCAATGCACATGAACCAACCCAGGTAAATGCTCACCCAGCTCATCAGCTTCTCAGTTGTGTAAGAGCTTAAATAAAGGTCAGGGTGGAGAAACATTTTTTTCCTCCTTAAGCCAGCATCCTCTTTGAAAACAATTTTTTTTAAACATTTCCCATCAGCACGTCTATCTTCAATTAAAAATTCTACATATGAAACTGTGTGTGGCAGGAATTCCAGCTCAGAGATATTGTGGGCGGCCTCGAACAAAAGGGAGAAGGCTCAGCAGCATTTGGAAGCTGGATTAGTCTGTCACAGAAAGGTCTAGAAAAGCCAAGTTACACACAATTAATGGAACAATACCACAATCTGTCTTCAGCTGGCCCAGGCATTCCTGTCATTTGTCCCTCAGCTGCAGAGCCACGTGGTCTGAGATTTTGTGTATCTGCTCCATCATGATGGCGTTTTCAGTGAAATCTCTATTTCTAGCAATGAGACTGGGGGTTTGCTTTTTCTTTCTTTATTTTTCTTTAATTTTTTTTTTTTACTACAACCAGAACGGTCCCTTTTTTTGGAGCTCAGTCTCATTCTGCTAACTGCCCAGGCCATTTTTATCTCAGCCTCTCCCCTCTTTCAAAAACCATACATGTATAAAAAAAGGCCAAACCACACAGGGGGTGAGAGGATGGAGGATTTTATAGCTGGGTTGCTCTAGATAACATATCAGGCAGACCTTTTACCTTCTAATTATATTGCTTAGCTCATTCAATCAGGTAGCAGTAGTTTCTTTCATGGGGATTAAGTACATATTTATTGAAGGAAAAATAAAACCATTTAGCTTGTAAATGATTACACCTGTGAAGGTGAGGCCCAAAGCAAGAGAAACCTGGAGGTAAAGCCCTGGTGGACTTGCTGTGGGAGTGGGCAGAAGATGCCTCCCTATCTATCTTGATACATTTATAAAAGATGATCCCTTAGTTAGTGGGTGATAGGCAAACTGTTCAGTCCTTCAAATTTTCTCATCTAAGCTGTGCCATCAGTCTGGATCTTATTTTGTTCAGATGATTTTTTCGACATGTTCAGTCTGAAAATTAAGTAAGGGCTGTTGAGACTGCTGAGAGGATAAAGGAAGCTGCCTTCAAGCCTTAGGACATGAGTTCAAGCGTCAGAACCCTCAGGGTAGACAGAAAGAATTGAATCCTTCAAGTCCTTTGACTAGAAAATACCTTGCCTTTATCATTTTGTTCAGGCAGGACTGATGGGCATAATCCATCATAGAACATGCCAACAGCATTCACATGTTTTGTACCCAAATATGCACATACAGGTAAGGAGTCAGCACAGTTCTCTCCACTTTTACATGGACTGAAGCCTAGTGACCCTCTTCCAGAAGCGCTGGTTATGAGGGTTTTCAGTGAGGCAGCAAAACTTACCACAGCTCTGTGCTATCTGTAATCCACTGTCAGTTCCCAAAGAGGAAAGCTAGTCAATAGCTTGAGGTCATCATCCAATGCCTACGCTTTTACTCAAACATTGGTGATATTAAATCTTACTGGTCCCCAGGATACTGAACAGACATACACACCTTTAGATAAAGACCATGCACTTAAGAGCCCTTTTCTTTGTGTGCAAGCAATCACAATTTGATTGTAAGAAGCAATGAGAACAACGGAGAAGAACTTTTTCTTTCTGAGAAAGGAGGTTGAGCATCAAGAGGCAGAATCTCTGGTACAGCTTCGCCAGTTTTCCCCTAGATCTTGAGCTAGATGGCTTTGCTGGTAAAGTTCTTCCTTCCTGAATCAGTGATGAATTCTAGCTTTGCTTCTAGCTCCCCAGTTTAGTCAGGTGGAGTGTTGAAAGCATACTGGAAGGAAGGGTAATTCCCAGCACATTCTCCTGCACCATGACTTGCTGACTGGCAAAAAGGTGACTTTATCAGCATCACTACAAGGGCAAGCTCCAATGTCCAGAGAGATCCAGCCAGTCTCACAAAGAGGAATACATTTGGCCAGAGGAAACAGTCTTTATTCCACTTATATGTTGAAGTCTGAATTTATCCACCACACACCATTTCTATGGTTTCTCAGAGGTAAAAAAGTTAAAAGAATTGTTCAACTTCAGGTTTCCAAAAGAATATTAGCAACACAGAAGTCAGTACTATCAGAGAAAGGTCTCACTATTAGGGAACCGAAGGCGTCTTTGAGTGCTTGTGTCTGTCTTCGCTGCCTTATTTTGTTGCTTGTTTTCTGCCTCCCACCTTCTCTTCTTGCTTCCTTCCATCATCAGTCTCTCCTCTTTCTTTCTTTTTATTTATTCCTCTTAAATAAGTTCATAATTATGAACCACACTATGCTTTTCCAACTGGGGCAAAATTGCATTAAAAGAGCAAACACTGGTTTTTGAGGGTAAGCAAAAGCACTCCTCAATTTTATGTATAAAGTACAGATATGCATGTACCACATCAACAGTTATGCAATATATATGTAATATTGAAATCTCAGGGCAACAGATGACTGTTTTTCTCACTGGGAGGAGGTAATGATGAGGTGGTGGGTAAAGTTTGAGAACACTGACCTAGGCCATCATTGACATGGTGAAGACATGAGAGCAAAAATGATAAGCCTCATGGTATGTCATCTATCAAGGTTTTGAGATGAAGAAGAAAGGGGGTACATGCACTCTGAAAAAAAAAGAAGATTCAGAAATTAGGTGGGTAGCTGCTGTATCCACTAGAACACATGGTCTTACCAGGCTCTCCTGAACTCAATATATCCAATAGTTGTCTGTTTGGAGGCTTCATGATGCATTAAAAATATGGTGATTGTGGAATTAATAGATAGAGCCCTACTCCTGCCTCTGTTTACCGGGTTAGCTAAATCATCCCCCTTTTGGAATTCAATATCCTTGTCTATGAAATTTAGGAAACAATTTCTTGTGAGCCTGTTTCACAACAATCCAGTGAAGCTCAAGAGAGACAAAGTTGTTGAAAGAACCTTGAAAGTAGCAAGACTCAACACAAAGGTTAAAGTAGTGAGACATTTTAGCATAGTAGTGACAAGAGTTGTGTGGTTTCCTATTCTCCTGTGACTTCTGAGGGCCACATGTACTCCTTACACTCCTTCTGTGAGTCATTGTTCTGCATGAGGAACCTTTCCAGTACTATACTGAGCCTGGGCACACCAGGCAGGCCACTGAACAGAAAGGAAAAGGCCCAGGTCACCCAATCTATTTCCCCATTGTAGCTTGTTCGGTTCTTTGAATCTCAGTTATCACACCTGTAAAATGGTCCTACTCAAGGTGGCCTTGAAGTATTCTAGGATAATTATCAGAAATCACATGCACTGGATTTGTTAAAAAGTTGGCCAACAATAAGTGTTCAATCAACATGCATCTTGCCTGTGTCCCATTGGCAATGCAGCTGCCTACCATGTGTATAAAAATAGGATGAGGGTAAATGGGATTGGCATGAGAGGCAGTTGATGCACTGATGTGGAAACTAAGAAGAGATTTGAAGGAATTTGGAGAGCACTAGATCTCTACAAGAAAGAGTAAAGAGCTGGATAGGAAGTAGTGATCAGAGTAATTAGCAGAGAACGAATGGAGAGATCCCTTTTTTCTGTTTCTGGGGTCAAGCATAATACTTAGAAATGAAGTAGCACAGACCTCACATAAGGCCCTGCCATAACAGATACTTTGTGCCTAGCCTATAGTGCATGCCTTATTATTATTTTCTAATATAGTGGCTCTCCTCAGTTCCAGAAAGAGATTCTTTATCCATTCATCCTCTGCACACCTCTCCTCTGCCTCCTATACCTGCTTCATCTCCTGAGAGCTTGGAGACTTCTGGAGGAAGGGGGGGAGCTGAAATTTCACTTGGTTCGATGGAAATCATGCTTTGACATCAAAAGTGCATGAGCTGCTTTTGTAAGCCTTCAAGCACTGACAACTACAATGGTACTGTATCTGCCAGCCTTTGAGGCAGTATTTCTGGAATGCACAGCCAAGTGGTTCTGACCTCAAGTTAAAGCAGACACACATACTGCAGCAAGCTGCCCGCTGGGCTCCGCATGTTTATACACAGAATTGCTAACCCAAAAGAACTGCAGCTGAAAGAGATATGAGAAAGGAAAGAATATGTTTTGGGTTTCATTTTGTACCCAAACCAGCTCTTTGAAGGGAAAAAAAAGAAAAAGGAAGAGAGAGAGAGAGAGAGAGAGAGAGAGATCACTCTCCCAAGCTGGTGCCCTGCCAAGCTTCCTCCCCTCCCTTCCTTGTCCAAGCACTCCACCGTCTGTGCAGACTGTATAACAGCAAGTTCTGGAAACAGGCTGAGGAATCTGGGCCAGTCCAGAGGGTGTGCTATTTGGGTATCTGTGTCTGGTAGGGCTTTAGAGACTTTGCTTTTCACCTTAATCTTTTATCAACTGCCAACCCTTGGAAGCACATCTGTTCCCATCAGCTTCTGTTTGTAAAATGAGACTAAAGGTAACCTCTCCAGAGAAATTCTCATCTCTTCACTGTAGTTCAGTGCTTCCACTAACAGCTTGGTTCACCAGCAGGACTACAGTGAATTAAAGAATGTTAATAAAAATGAGATAAAACATCCAGGGATCATTTTTTACCCCCCAATTCTTCTATGCTCCTGTCTAAACGTTATCTTATCAGAAAATTTGCTCCTGTGATCAACATGAATTTCCAAAGCAATTTTCTAGGAGCAGACATAGATTTGCCATAATCACTAGGAGCTTTCAGTCGTGTGCTGAGGAGGGGGTGGGTTCCTGCTATTTGTCTCACCATTGGGTAAACGTTCCTTTTTCAAGACACTCACCAAAGGGTGAAAACTGGGATATGAGATTTTTCCCCCTTTATAAAATAAGTAGGGGCAACAGAGAGGAGATACTTCGAGTATCTGGATTTTACCTTGAGATGGTAATTAAGTGCTTAACTAAGAAAATAATTACCAAGATCCATGAATCTGTGCCCACAAATGCAACGGGCACTAAGTAAATAGAGTGGCTTCACAGTGCACTTAAATTTAAGCTCTCTCACATGGATTGTATCTACGCTTTACAAGAAGGGCAGATTAAACACACCGTGGGATAACATTAGTGCTGCTTTCATGATCATGTTTGCTTGGCCACTGACTGTCAGGGTCATAAGTAATAAAAGAAACACAAAACATCTAGAGATCAGTATACAAATTGTGTGCAATTGGACAAACAACTTCAAATCTGTTCTAGAATGGTTCGGTATTCCTATTTTGAAAATAGGGTTAAATTTCTATCTTTTGCATATTCTGAATGCACACAAGCCTTCAATAAGCATTATGAGTATTGTCACCAAAATTCTTGACACCATCCTCATATTTGGCACAAAATCTAACTGAACAAAAAATTGTCTTATTTATGTATAGTAAGCTTCCTTTACAATGTTATTTGTAATAGGGTATTATTCAGTGGCTGGACCACCCTAAATGGAGCTATATGTTTCATGTGATATCACTAAGCTGGTTTAAAATTTAATGGATGCCCAAGGGACTGTTATGGGCTAGTTCAGTAGTTTCAAACAACCAACAGGTGCCTGCTATTTTTACCATTTTCCTTATGTTCACACTTTTTATGTCACCTCCTTTCTTTTATATTCAATAATTTTTTTGATAATACAAAATCTATTTAAGTTCTAAAGCCGGCTTTGAAGTCTTTCCCAAGGTTTTCGTCTTCTTGTGGTCCTGTATCTCAGTAGCAGGAGGAGTTAAAGTAGTTATGGCCCTTAGCACTCATCTTTATCAGTCTAGATTGCCCAGGACATCTCTTGTTGTCAATACTATATTATACTATACTGTACTATACTGTACTGTACTATACTATACTATACTATACTACACTACACTACACTACACTACACTATACTATGCTATTAATTTATTTTTGCATCTAAAATCTATTTGCATGTATATAAACATATGTACTGTGTGTATGTGTTCATGTGCATGTATCCATGTGGGCGTATGTACTTGTGATGACCAGAGGTCAATACCAGTCAGTTGTTATCTTCCTCTATTGATCTCCATCTAGAGTGTTTTATTCAACCTTATTCAGATAGATTGACTGCCCAGAAAACCCTGGTGATCCTTCTGCCTCTACTTGCGCAGTTCTGGGTTTCAGAAATGCAACATTATACTGGCAGTTCAGGAGGATCTGATATTTTCATGCTTGCCTGCCAAGCACTTTACTGACTGAGCCACCCCCACCTTGTGTGTGTATGTGTGCATGTGTATTTATGTGTGTGTGTTTAATTAAAAAAATTATGTAGTTGTGTAGATGGGTGTTTTGCATGCATGTATATCTGTATACTACAGAGGCCAGAAGAGAGCATTGAATCCCCTGAGACTGGAGTTCCAGATGGTTGTGAACCACCATGTGAATGTTGGCAATTAAACCAGGGTCCTCTGGAAGAACAGTCAGTCCTCTTATTGCTTAGTCATCTCTCCAGTCCTTCATGTTGATGTATTTTTGCATCATATTATATACTACTCATGGTCAAGGGTCAAATACTCTTCAGTTCAGTTGGTCTCTAGTTACTGTAAGTCCTGCAAATAGAGAAAGCATGGTCGTACTCTCAGAAGGTTTACACAACAACAGGACAGCTAGAAGGTCCACACATGAAGTGGAAACTAAAGGTGAGAAAGAAATCCTTATCTATTTCAGTCACTGTTACGGATACACAGTTATCCTAGGAGACAGCAAAGGGAGAGAATTTTCTCAGCTCACAAACTAGATGGGAGGTTGAAGAGGGTTTGAGAAAGAAGGGGTGCAGATTAGGTTAAAATTTGATGTGTAAAATGGAAAGATGGTGTTTCGCAAAAGAACAATTCACAATGTACAATGGCATGAAGGCTGCCAAAGGAATGGGAAACCTCTGCCAAGTCTACCAGAGAGGGGCACAGCAGTGAACAATGACTTGATTTCTCATAAGTGGATACTTGATCAGCAGGACAATTGAGAAGCTAATTTTGTTCCATTTCATAAGGAATATATCTCATCTCTTTAACTCATGCTGATGTAGAGAGAAAACAACTTAGCACTCTTATACTCTCTACCTGCAGCAATGCACAGAGTGAAAACAGCAGCCTAAGGTATCCTACAGGGAAAGACAGAGGAAGAACTAGTGGAAGGTGTGTTGCTGCAGCCCCCAAAAGAACAAGTGATTTGAAGAACATCTCCTGACACCAGAGACAATGCTGTGACAACATAGGGATGTTGGAAGCGGCAGGTGGGACCTGTTCAGGAGATCTCAGACACCCATGTTTCATTTTTAGAAAAATCATCTAGTGTTAAATCTTAGCTTGCAAAATCAGTTTAGTCTCACTTTAGGAGCCTATGCAGATACAGGGAGTAGGTATGGAAGCCAAGTGATCTGAAGAGCATAGACCTCTTTTGTGATCTCTGAACCAGCACTGGCCACCAGAACCTCTGTATCATTGAAAGGAGTGAGTATGGTAAAAAATGTCACTTGAATTTGTATTCTTCTGAGTCCCTGGCAATTTATAATCTTTTAGTTTCCCCACTTTCCCTTTCTAAAAATTCTATGCAGATGGAATCATACAATGTGCAGCCTTTTTGTCTGGCTTCTTTACCTCAGCATGCTTTCAAGGTTTAGCTGCACTGTAACATGTACTTTGAAATATGAAAAGCATACTCATATCAAGAATATACCACACTTTGATTATCCACTCATGTCCTTGATAGACATTAGCTGTTGTAAATAATGAACAAGGCTCTGCATGTTTGTGAATATATCTATGCTCAGAATGTTTCTCTTGTTTTTATATCTAAAAGTAGAATGGTTAGGTAACAGGGCAATTTTATGATAACCATTTTAAAAACTGGATAATCTATTTTTCAAATAATTCAGCTAATTCATATTCCAATCAACAAGGCATTTGAGCTTTATTCTACATTTTCTCCATCTTAGCATTATCTTTTAAAATTATAGCTATTTTTATTCTACTTACACTTTAAATTGTGTGTGTGTAAATATCGTGAATTTAAAATTGAACTAAATGTGTATGCCGGTACCCAGACAGCCCAGAAGAGGATATCAGATTCTCTAGAACTGGAATTGCATGTGGTCATGAGCACCAAATGTGAGTGCTGGGAACCAAATGAGTCCTCTCTAAGAGTACCTCTTAACTGCTGGGCCCAAACCTAATTATGTTTATCCAGGACTTTTGGGAAGCAATTAAATTAGATACTATGTCATTAAGGTGAAGATCACGTACCTGAATTCTGGTGGATGTAAAAGGAGACCTCACAAAGAACCATACACATCCTCCTCTCATGCTTTGTGGGGAACAGGAAAAGGGCAGTGTTGAACCTCATGCTAGGCTATCCGGGTGCCTATAGTTTTCTCACTCATAAAGAGATTTCTTATTGCACTAGAGGAAATAAGCTAGGTTTTTCTCTATATCTAAAGGCACCTGCTTCAGGTATTTCATTACAGCAATAAGAAATTGACTAATACACTCTTCCTTTCTGTTCTCCACTTGAAATCTTCATCTCATTTTATGATCAGCACAGACAGTAAGCAGCAAAGCACCCTCCCTTTAAGGCATGACACAAGCTTCCCTCAGATGCACCAAATGCACCTGTCACCACTGATGTTTTTTTTTCCACTGCAGCAATACCATTCAAGTAGGTAATTCCCTTGCAAATTATGCTAGTCACTTCCCTATTGCTGTGACAGAGTGTTGGATAGAAAATATTAAGGGTGATGACACATTTATATTGGTCCACAGTAATGATGCTGACCCACTGTGGACTGAAACAAAGAGGAAAAAGTCACCTTAGACCTGTCTATCTCGTCCCTCCCTAGTGTTCAAGTTACAGGTATATGGTGTTATATCTAGCTTTTACATGAGCGCAGGTGGCACAAACTCAAGGCCTAATGCTCACATTGCAAACACTACACACTGAGCCATCTTCTCAGGCACTGGGATTACTTTTTGGGTAGGTATCGCATGCCTCATCTATCTCACTGTTTATCCTGAGATTCTCTATATTCATAAGCACACAAATAAATATCGTTTATAAAACAACTTATTAAACTTTTTACTAATCTCTATTGCCAAATAAAGTCCATGTTTGCTCTTATTCTTTGACTCTGCCCACTTGACAAAAACTTGTAAATTTTGATCTTTTGTTTACTTATTTTGGCCTGTGTACATATGTGAGGGGTGTGTGTGTGTGTGTGTGTGTGTGTGTGTGTGTGTACATTTGAGTACCATGTGAAAGTCAAAGGTGAATTGGCATATGACTGCTGAACTGCTTCACTGACCCACTTTATTTTAGATAGAATTAGAACAAATCTATCACACTCAATTGGTATGGAGAGTCTGAAAGGTTTGATTTCCACTGATTCAAAAGATGCCCTTTTTATGAGCATGACCTCATTTGAATTATGTAAGTTATCTGCATGACCCAAACTTAGTCACTGAATTTCTGATAGGCTCTTAAGACTGGTCTTGGACTTGACCATACACTGCCGTAAATGCACACATCTTAAGTAGGTGTGCAGGGAGGTGTCTGAGTGGATAATTAATCTCTGGTCTCCGTGGGAATCCCAAATCCCTTCAGATCAATGGAGTCAAGAGGTGGCATTTCAGCAAATAGTCAATAGAATTTTATGCCTCTCGTGAGAAGGTGGGATTAAATGGCCTTTCCTTTAAATTTCACAGAAGGAAACATTCCAAGGCATAAAAGCAGCTTAACAAAGGAAACAAGCAGAACTCTATGCTCATACAATGCCATTCAGAGATGTGGGAGAGCCTTTTGCCAATCAAAATATGTTCTCTGCTTCAAGAAGTGAAAAATAAGAGAGGAGAGAAAAAGGTCAGTAGACTCTAAGCCTAGGATCCCCCATGGACAGGCTAAAGTGGAACTGGGATGGAAAATGTGCTCTAAGTGGTGCCTTCAGACCAAGGGCAGGTATGTCTGTTTGTGTTGCATTTCCTGTGACATCAAACTCAAATTGAGTTTTGTATCCACAGCAACTGGATGATGTCTTCAGGATGGAGGCAGTCAAGAGGGCTAGAAAGAGCACTTGGAAAAGCTTTAATTTTTAGGAAAATGCTTGGACGCAACCCCAATAACACATTTATTACAGCTAAAGACTTCTCTTTTCTTATAACTTTTAAGTATTTTCTCTGCAAGTATTCATGTTTATCCAAGTGTACCCCCAGAGCCCACAGAGTTTAGAAGAGAGGCACCCTAAAACTGGGGTTAGGGCTCGTTGTGAGCTACAAGGTGGGTGCTGGAAACTGAACCTTGGTTCTCATCAATAGAAACAAGAGACTCTTTCCAAACCTGTGGTGGTTTGATTGAGAATGCCTCCATAAGATCATATATTTACATGCACAGACTACAGTTGATGAACTGTTTGACAAGGGAGTAGGTTTGTTCTTGTTGAAGGAGATATGCTGCTGGGGAGGGGTGCTTTGAGATCACATAAGGCCCATTGTCTCTCTCTGCCTGCTGCCTGTGGATCAGGATGGAAAGCTCTCAGTTACTACTCCAGTACCATGCCTGACTGCTTCCTGACATGACAATAATGGACTAAACCTCTAAATAAGTAAGCAAGCTTCCAATTAAATTCTTTTTTTTCTCAGAGCTGCCTTGGTCATGGTGTCTCTTTACAGCAATGTATCACTAAGACAAGCCCTCACTGAAAACTTTTGAGCCATGAGAAACTTCTGTAACTTACCAGATCTGGCAATATGGACTGGTCTTGATCATAATAATCATTTGTAATTTGTTTGGTGTGCTACAGTGGCAAAGAAAATATAGTTAACACACACATATCTGCTTGATTAGCTCAATATATGGGATAAAGGAGGAAATGGAAGCCATAAAAGTAATGCCAGTTACCTTGGCTTGTATAGAAATGTATGTCCTTACTCATACACTGGTGGGTGCTATAGAACTCTAGAGAAACAAGAAATACAGGAACCAAAGGTGTACAGCCTTCTCCAGCAAAGGTTGCTCTTCTACTCCAAATTTAAGAACTAGCTGCACTTAATTGATTTTTACCCTTGGGAACGCACGTGCATGTGCATAAATGTCAGAGGTCATTTTATGGGAGTCAATATCCCTCTTCCACAACATGGGAATTGAACTCAAGCATCAGGCTTGGCAGCAATGATGCTTGTGCGAGAAGCCATCTCGATCACCTAAAGTAGGTCTGCTTAAAAACATGTGTAAGTGGGAGAGACCAAGTTTAGAAATGAGAGAACAATCTTCTATCTTCCTTTTTGAATTTATGTTTATAATCTAGATCTCTGTCTCTGTCTCCCTCCTTGCATCCATCCTTCCCTCTTGCTTGTCTGTCTGTCTGTCTGTCTGTCTGTCTGTCTGTCTGTCTGTCTCTGTGGGGGGGTCACCAACATAGACATCAGTGGACAACTCTCAGTAGTCAATTATGCTTCAGTCATTTAGATTAGATCCTGGAGATCAATTTCAGGTGGTCTGGCTTAGGGCAAGCTTTGTCCCTGCTGAGCTGTCTCTCTTGCCTACACTCTCCTGTTTTCATTGGGTAAACCTCTCTGGGCCAGAGTCTGGATTATGATCACAGCTCTTTGAAATACTGATCCTTTTATCACAGTTAGTAAAGAAAAGACTAGGACTATGTCCATGTCCGTGCTTGTAAAGATCAACTTCATTCATGGAACTTTTCTGTTCAGTCAATATTCCATCACCCCCATTGGTGAATGTCATCAAAGCAAGAAGCAGAGAGCAAAATGCCAGAGGAAAAGACAGGTGAGTTGAAAAGGAGAGAGAAAAAAAAACAGCATTGTAAAACTGTATGATATCACAGTTGGAAGATACCTTTAAACATCAAAAGTTGTGCTCTCATTAAAGAGATGAAAAAGTCAAAATGGTTTGTCTATCACTACTATGAGAAGCAGAGCATTGGCATCAATTAGTAGTCACGGCATCCAGCTAGTACTTGTCATGGAGGTAGTGCTCAACATGTGTCAGCTAAGGGGACAGGCAGAAGAATTAGAGTTCCCAACACAAGCCTAAGCACTTGCTCTCCATAGCACCCTTAGGCTGGGGAATGCTGCAAAGATGGTTAAAAGGTCTTTATCTTGTCACCTTGGCCCTGTGTGCAAAAGGCAGCCTTACCTGGGCCGCTTCCCTCAGGGAGCTTCTCTGCAGTTGGTCATTCTAGATGCCTCTCAGATTTCTATGCCTTTGATATGCTTATAGGGTACTCTGGGTAGACTCCAGAGAATATGGACGGGGGCTGTTCATTAGAACGATTAATCTTCTCACAAGCATGGTGGTACATGCCCTTAATCCCAGCATTTGGCAGGCAGAGACAGTTGATCTTTGTGAGTTTGAGTCAAGCCTGGTCTACATATTGAGTTCAAGGACAGCCAGAAGGACTAAAGGGACTGGCATGGTATTTTGTTTATGATCTAACAAATTAAGCTTGCCTGAGGATCAGAGTGCAGAACTAGCCACACTAGTTAGCCACTGAGGCCAGGCAGTGGTGGCACACACCTTTAATTCCAGCACTTGGGGACAGAGACAGATGAATCTGTTAGTACAAAACCACCCTGGGCTACGTGAAATTGATCCAGTTTACAAGAGAAACAGAGCTCAAACAAAGGTGATCCCAGCTCTTGGGCCGACACACCTTTAATCCCAGCATTAGGGAGGTGGAAATAGGAGACAGGAGTGATAAGACTGGGCAGAGAGAGGAATATAAAGTGGTAGGAGACATGAGGTCATTGCAGTCTGAAGATGCAATCTGAGGATTTGGTAGAGGTAAAAGGTCTCTCTAGTGGTGGCTGCTCTGCTTCTCTAATCTCTCAGCTTTCACCCCCTAATATCTGACTCCTGGTTTTTATTATTAAGACCAATTACAATTTGTGCTACAGAAACCTTGACTCAAAACAAGCGAACAAATAAACTAACTGTAACAAACAAACAAAAATGAATCAAAGGATCAGGAGATTGGAACCAGGGAAGAGAATCAGAGACTGATTGAAACTGAGTGGACATTTTTCATCAGCAAAGCCCACTGATGAGCTGGACCATAAATGTGCCAGGAATATATCCAGACTCCATCAGCACCTACACATAAAGTCCCACATTTCTACTCCGCATTGATCTTTTCATCTGATCTTATCTACTTGATACTTCTTGAGGTCCATCCTTTATTCCATGTGTGTGTGTACATGCACATGTGTTTAGGTAAGTCACACCATGAAGTACATCATAGCCTTGTTCTTGAGACTTTTTTTTTTTTTGCCTCAACTTTTCAGGTCTTGGGACATGTATGTAGTCGTGCACCAGTATACCTTGTATAAAATCAATTTACTTATTTATATATATTTATTGTGTTTTTTTTTTTGTTTCACATGACTGTATATCTGAGCACCACATGCATGCCTGGTGCCTGTGGAAGCCAGAAGATGGCATCAAATTTCCTGGAACTGGGGTTACAGACAGTCGTGAGCGTCCATGTGGGTGCTCAGAATTGAACCAGGGTACTCTGGAAGAGCAGGCAGTGTTTTTAACTACTGAGGCATTTCTCCACCCTCAAATCAAAATCTTAAATATTCCAATTGTAAGCCAAACTCTTGGAGTTGTCAAGTTCCACCAAATATTTGAACTGAGGTCATCATGATCACTGCTAAATTTTCATTCAGTTTTTGTGGAAATAAAAATTGAGACAGCTTTAGTTTGTTGAAGAGAAAGCAAAAGTCCTCTGCAAATTGAAGACTCGTTTGACAGGCTGAAGTTTACATCACACACATTAGCACTTCAACCGTGACCTTCCAGACAACTATGCTGCTGAAAAGATGTGCTCACAGGACAAGAGACTGTGACTGCTCCTTCTCTTGGGACTCCTGATTATGCCTTACTGCTTCAAGGCTACTTCCCACTTCCTCTTCTATCAGCTTCAGTGTAACTGGATTTATGTTGTGGACTCTGGTCCCCCTGGACTTGAGTTTTGTTCAGGGTGACAGATACATTTATTTGCATTTTTTTCTACATGTACACAGCCAGTTAGGCCAACTGGGTTGCCTTGCCCAATTTTGATGCAGGGGAAGGAGCTTGGTCCTGCCTCAACTTGATGTGTCATGCTTTGTTGACTCCCATGGGAGGCTGGCCCCTTTCTGAATGGAGACAGAAGAGGAGTGGTTGAGGGGTGGACAGAAGGGAAGTGTGGGGGAGGAAATTGGAGGAGAGCAGGGAGGGGAATTTATGTTCTCTATGTAAAATAAGTGAAAAAAATTAATAATAAAAAAAACTTACTGCTTACCAACAAATGATGTAGGAGGGTCATCTGCCTATGTATTACTTTCATTGGTTAATAAAGA
>LOEQ01000998.1:604685-615624 GCA_001685075.1 Bramus lutescens | reverse complement strand
CCAAATGAGGAGCAGAAGGAGGGAGAACATGAGCAAGGAAGTCAGGACCGCAAGGGGGGCACCCACCCACTCTCCAGTGATTTATAAAACAGCATGGGATTATTCTTCAGAATCTAAATTTTCATGTTATAGTACCTGAGATGGTAGAGTATGCACAAGAAATTAGACAGAATCTCTGAGATTTATTTTCCACAGCTTCTGATTTTGGGGTTTTTTTTTGTCATTTGTCTATAAATGGGAGATTTTGATTCTAATTAGAGGCTGACTTAGAATTGAGGATCTGTAAGGATCCTAACTTATAAAATATCACAAAAGGAGTGAAAATCTACTTAGCTTCCTTTAGCTCTGGTAGTCTTCCATACTCATCTACCTGATGACTTCTTATTTGGGACTGTAATTTGTTTGCAAACTGTCCCAGAGTGTGTTTTCATCTGGGGTCCAGGACACTGTTCACAGCCATGTCTGGCATAGGCACAAACAACCTTTAGGGCAGGAGCTGTCGTTCCAATTCTCAGGCCACTGGGAATCCTCAGAAAGCAAGAACTGAATTTGTTGGGTTTGCACTGACCCTGAGATACTTTCTACTTGCTTGGGCAGACTGTAGTCTTTTTGTTGTTGTTTGTTTGCTTGGTCATTTGTTGAGATAGGGTTTCTCTGTGTAATTGCCCTAGCTGCCCTGGAACTCACTTTGTAGACCAGGCTAACCTTGAGCTCACAGAGATCTGTCTGCCTCTGTCTCCTGACTGCCTGGCTGACCACCATGATGTTAGACAAGCAGAAACTCAACCTGGTTTTATGAAAAAAACTTGTTGTTCAGTGTTGGACATACCAAAGAGAAGATACTTTTTGGGAAGGAGGCAGTCACTCTGGGAAATATCTTCTTGCCACATAATGAAACACAATTAGGCGACCCTTACCCCTTGGAATATTTACCAGCTCAGTCTTCCTCTTCTGATTAGTTTTTGCTTGTTGCTCTTATTACCTGGATTACACTCATTTTTTCCCCACTTCTCTCCTCAAATGTGCCCTTCTCAGAAGAGATTTTGTGGTTCTTCAGTCTCCCAGGTGTCCCTGTTTTATGCTGCCATCAAATCCCATACTCTCTTGCACATATTGTCACTTGTGGCTATGCACCTGGGTGGCGATCATCCATGAGGGCAGAGAATCCTCTGGTTCTCTTGACATTACAACGAGTAGCAAGTCACATGCCTGAAATCACAGCCTTAATAGGCAACATTTGGTTAAATGACCACTTCAGAAGCTTGCTATGTATCGAATTCAAGATCTACTCTCTCTCAGTGCACGCAATAGCACTAGCTTGATTATGCCCCTTGCAAAATGCATGTATTTTCCCTATGATGTTGTTAAGATACTGTGTTTTTAAGAGGTATTTGAACCACAAGAGTTTCTTTCTTTTTTTTGTGAATGTGATCAAAGGCCTCCTAAAACAGACTTTCACATAGTGTCCGATTAATTTAGCTTTCTGCCTTCCATTTGGGGAGTACATGGTAGAAAGGTATTTGACAGAACAAATGCCCACAGCTTGATCTTGGGCCTTGTAGCCCCTACTCTGTAAGAAATTGAGTCCTACCATTTATAAACAATATCATCTGTCTTACTCGGCTGTAGCAGGTTAAGTTCTAGACTGTCCTAATTTCAGTTCTTTCTTAGTGCCTTTTGTATACCCTCTGTTTCCCTTTCTGTTCTCCACTGGGCTATGTCTATCCTGTTTTCTGAATGCTGCTCAAAGGCAATATGTTTGTTAAAGTTGTGCCAACTGCACTGTATCCTCTGAGAACCAATGGGGAATACGGAAGGGAGAATGTCAGTGAGGGGTGTCCTAAAGTATGAATGAGAGCAAGAAGGGAACCCTGGGGGACAGCATTCTAAGCCTCAGAAACCTTGCAGAAGACTGTGGAGCCAGACAAGTATTTCCTCCTTGATCCTCAAAGGCATCCAGAGGATGTAGGAAATAGCCTGATTTTTTGCTGGGAGCTCATTCTAGAATACACACTCTTTCCACCCCCATCCTCATTCCCACTGAGGCACTGATGAGGAAATTTAGTCATCTAGCCTCTTTACCTTCTGGTCTCTTGTTTGGGGAATATGGTCTATTTCCTGGCTTTATTTCCCAATACTGAGCTCCATAAGGGACTTCTGAGGAAGGAAAAAAAATGATAAAAGCTGTTTAAAAATACTAGGCATCAATTAGCCTTTATGCATTGTGATTAGATGAGGAGGAGTTTGCTGCAATGTCCTGTAATGAGTCACCAAGCTTGCAGTACACCTGGGGTGTGGCTAAGCCACCAAGGATGCACTGTAGGCAAAAAATTGGCAAGAGGCAAGAGTACAGCTGTCGCTGGCCCACGGGCTTCTGAAGAGAGTTTCCCCCACACCCCCAGCCACCCACTACCATCTGCTGCGCCACACAGGACTCAAACACACATCCCAGTGGGTGATGGCATTGGACAAGAGCTTTCTGTGTGCCCACCCGAGTTATTCACACAGCCACTCCCCAGGAAAGAGGACCCCCACAGAGAGTGATGGCGAGCATTAGTAGAATGAACTGCAAGATAACACACATAGCAGAAAATAATACAGACACTACTCCAAGACTATGAGATCCTATATATGCCCGGAAGCAACATCCTCTAGGCAAATCCTATGACTGATAGATGCCCTCTGGCTCCAACTACTTCAACATTAATTTCTCAAAGGGGGAAACTTGAAGAGTGGAAAGAAATCTTGTATTCCTTGGTAAGACCACAGAGACAGATAAGGCCAATATTCAGAATTAGACACTCTGCCACATGTATACATGCCCGACTAGAGATCAGAATATGTGGAAATTAAATATAAAAAATAAACAAAGAAAAATTGCTGCCTAAAAATACTCTAAATTTTAGAATCCCATTGAAAGTGACAGACTGGAGCAATAATTCAGTAGTTAAGAGAGCTTGATGCTCTTTTGTAGAACTTGGGGTCCCAACACTGACACCAGGCAGCTCATAACCATTTGCAACTCCAGCTCCAGAGTATCCAACACCCTCTTCTGGCCTCCACAGGTATCTCAATACACATAGCCAGATATGTGTACACACATGTACACACAAAATGAATGATTAATAAAATGTTTAGATGACTTAATTAGATGGCTCCTAGATAGAATCTAAGAAATTTTACTGCGCAAAAACTTTGAGGTAGCAGAGCAGACTTAGAAGACTATATACCAGAAAGCCATTTGGGTTGTTATCGTATGCCTTGATGACGCAAAAGGAAGGTATCCAAAGATCTAGACAATCATATAGATTAAACCAGACACCAGGAAGAAAACCTGGTAACAACAAGAATAACATGGAAGAACTGAGCTAAAACGGGACACAGCAGCAGCAGCTATGGTGAACTATATAAAGAAGAAACGGATTCTTTGCATGACTCTTTGGGGTAGAGAAAGGTCTCAAAAAGTAGACTGTACATCTTTTACATTGAACAGGTGACAGAGGGTAGAGTGAGCAATTAGAATGCCTTTGTGCTTTTTCACAATAACCTCAATGTTATTGCTACCATCTTTCTTCTGACATTTAAAATCCCTTCTTTCACTAGTGAATGTCCCTTCCTTAGGATAAGGTCTACAGCCAAGTCTGTTTCTGTATTGATGGCAGAGACAACACCGCTACACTCCTGCCCCAACCTGTGCCATACATATTCCCTATCAGACAGTCTTCTGAGTGCCCATTAGCTTCTTGGCCCAGGATAAGAGATATTTTATGTCATATTTTAGTGGGATCAAAGGCAAATATTTTCTTGTATGATTAGTATAGATAGAAACATCTTTAGTTTTCTTTTCAGGGCTGTTCCTAAATGCTCTCCCCCAAAGATATCACTTTATCTCTCTGTATCTTTTTAATAGATATTCATTTCACTACTTCTATTTTTTCTCTCCTACGTGTACATAAACAGCTGACAGACAACCCTTAACTCCTACCTGAACTAGCAACTGTAACAAACACTACCCAATGAAGAGGTATAGAAAGAAAGGCTGAAGAAATAGGAGAATTTCGTTATTATATAGCCCAGGATGACCTCAAACTATCTCAGCCCTCTTATTTGTAGCATCCAAGTGCTAGCTTTACCATGTAAGTATTACTGTGCTTAGCAAAAAAGGACTTTTAATAATAGGATTCCAGGCATCAATCATTAATGAGACAGATGGTGGTGAGCCCTTGATTCTACTGAAATCATAGTCTCCAAATATTTGCCTCTTTTGCCAATCAGGTAAAGAAAAAATGGAAAAGGAAGATATGAATGTCAGGGTATGGGATAATCTCTGTCACATTTTAGTGAGATCAAAGGCAAACACGTTCTTGAATGATTAGTGTATAGACAAATATCAGTACTGCTGGGCCTGATATTCAAATCCAGATTAAATTTCTGGACTTATTTATGAAAATAGGTAAGCTGGGAAATGGAATAGCTATTTGTAGATCACTTTGCTATAACTTTCTCCTCCAATATTCTTAAATGGCAAAATACAATGAATGCTATTTTAGCTTTGAGCAGAAGAAAATAAATCCTCGTGGCAGCCTGCATCTGTCAAGGGATTTGATGTTCTGCAGAGCATTTCTTGGTATGAAGCAAGCAATCTTACACTTCCAAGGGGGGTTCTCATTGATATGTGTGAGCTAAGCACTCTATTATTTATGGGTAAGTGCAAATTCAAATTGGATGTGTTTAAGAAAATGCAAAATTAATGGACGAGTGCATTAAAAGTCCTAACATGATAATTATGAATCCTGTGTGGATAATTTAAATACGCTGACATTATTATATGCTTTAATGTACCTGGATACAGCTTTGGAATGCAAAAATGGGTTCCTTTCAAAAGGCCCTTGTTGAATCACAGTATGTGTTGCTGGAGAGGTGCTCAGTGCTGCCAAGGGTTTCAATGCGACCTGCTGCAGAACAGTGAAATGGGGCTTAAACTAGAGGTTAAAAACAGTTATCCAGTGGAACTTAATGCAGTAATAAAAGATGGAGTATCTGTACCATTCAGTATGGTAGCTAACACTGCCTATGGGTGGATAAAAATTTAAATAGAGGAACACATAGCTAGTGGTTTCCATACTGAAACCTGAGCTTTCATATGAAATTCACCAGACAAGTGTCCGTTGCTTTGCATCCCTCAGTTTTTTTTCATTTGCAAAGTGGTTAACAAAACAATTTATTGAGAATGCCATGCTTAAATATAATATGTTCTGATCAAAACCACTTCATCCCTCCATTCCTTCCCTATGTCATTCACCACTTTTCCCTCTCAACTTCACATGCTCTCTTTTGTTTGTTTGCTTTAAAAAAAACCACAATGAGTCCACTTAGTGCTTCTTGTATGGTCAAGTGTGTAGGGCCATCTATAGGAGCATGGATAGATTCTTGGTGGCCACATCTTTGAAAAAAAAACTGACTCTCCCACACCCAGCAGCAATCAGGTGTCACCAGTTTCTGGCTTAAGGAGGGACTTCATGAGGCCCTCCCCATAATGCATGGATTTTGACAGCTTGATCTTATACATTCTGTGTGCATGCAAACACAGCTGCTGGGATTCAATGTGTGTAGCAGCCCTGTCATGGCCACCTAGCAAATACTTTTGTTGTAGACTTCCACTCCCTCTGGCTCTTACATTCCCCTGTCCCCTGATTCCAGGATGATTTTTGACCCTTGGGAGAAGAGGTAATATAGATGCTCCATTTAGGGTTGAACACTCTAGAGTCTTGTGTTCTCTGCACTTTAACCATTTATGGGTCTCTGCATTAATTATCATCTATTACAATAAGAATTGTCTGTGATAGGGTTTGATAGATGCATTAATACATAGAAATGAAGATAGGAACTCAGGGACATATATTACTAGGCCCATTTAGCAGAATAATAGTACTGAGTTCTCCATGTGTTCTGACCAGGCTAACCATGCATAAGTCAGTATCAGGCATGAGTTTTATCATGTGATATGGGCTTTATGTTCAATTATCAAGTGGTTGGTCACTCACTTAACAGTTCATGTGTGAAATACTTTGAACAAAGTAGTACTCAGTATTTTGTCAGCTTTTAAAAATTTAATTTTCCTCTCCCAACCCACCAAGTGAAACAAGCAAACAAAAACATTGAACATAAGGATATCTGGCTATGACCAAGAAATGAAGCAACTATTTGCCACTCCCATCCAACCAGGTCAAAGGAATGCCCTGAAATGAGTCTTTAGGAATTCCATTCCTGGCTGTTAGGGAGTTTGTGTGAGCTATTATTACTACTATTATTATTTGTTTCATTGCTACTCATTTTAAGATTTGAAACTTTGAAAGTCTTGAGTTCTAGCTCTTGCAAACCTTCTGGAGGCTTTGGCAGTGGGAATGCTAATAGTTAGAACTGATAATGTACAAAGTAACCAACAAGATAGGAGGGGATGACAATATGTCTACATTACTGGTTAAGATGTTACGAGCTCTTATCTGTCTGAAACTTGTAGAGGCTGGCATTCCCCCATAGTGAGGAAAACCTCCCAAGACTCTAGACTTTGAGATGGGTCTTAGAGGTGTATAGAAGAGAAAGAAAAGGGAAGCCTGCCGAGCTACGCAGCTATACAGAACACAAGAATGAAGCACACGTTCAGAGAAGTCAAAGTGAATGAAGAAGCTCTAGAGACATATACTTCCCCAGTAGTTTCATTTAAAAAACTCTCTAAATTATTATAATAAATAAAATAAACATTAATACTGGAAAAGGGAGTTATAATTAATGAAAAAACTCAGAATCACATGTCATATTTATGAGTAACACGTGAAATTGTAAACATAGCATCACTGCAGCAGTGAACCCTGCAAAGGGTTCTATCCCCTTCTATCTTCCAAACAGGAAACTCATTGGTGGGTTGTCTACAAGACAGAACACTCTATGTCTAATAAAAGAGGAAGAATAGAGAAAAGAAACAATTTTCTAGTTACTACCAAATAAGAAGAGATATATGTTAAGAAATATTATTGGCTGCTTCATAGATTTAGGATCACCAAATTCATGATATGGAGGTGCTCATCTACAAAATAAATTCCCTGACATTAATATTTAATATAGTAGGACATATAGTTATATGTAAATAGGTAACAAAATATTCATAGTATTTCTACCCAGGTGATAGAGTCATGGGTGACTTACTGTTCTTGCAAATACATATCCTAGTTTCTGCTAAAATTTGCACATATTTATAATTATATGGGACATTACTGACTCTATTGAAAATTATTTTTTAAGAGGTTGAAGAGACTAGGGTAACAGTGCAATTAGTAGAATGTTTGCTTGTATATAAGATCTACCTTTGATTATTAGAAACTTTGACTTGTTTGTTTGTTTATTTTGTTTTTGATTGGTTTGTTTTTTAGACAGGGCCTCTGTATACCCTACTTGCCTTGAACTTACTATCTAGACTAAGGTGGCCTTGAAGTCACAGAGATTCTTTTGCCTTTGCTTCCTGCACGCTGGTAACGAAGGCATGTGCTTCTATGCCTATCTCCCAGAAACTATGTTGATAACTACAAAGAGATGAGTGTGGTATGTCCATTTGTAGTTCCATCACTGGGAAGACAGAGACAAGCAGATCCCCGGGCTTGCTGACCATTGAGCCAATCAAAATCCAGGCTAGTGAGAGAGCCTGCATCAATAAAACAGATGGGAAACAGCTGAGGAAGATACTTGAGGTAGTTCTTTGGCCTTCAGATACATGCCCCAAAATATGTACTTGCACATAGGAATATCACAACCATATACATACACCTATACCTATCTCCACACATGAAGTGAGGAATGGTGCCACATGCCTTTCATTCTGGAACTAGAGAGGCAGAGGTAGATAGATCAATGTAAACTCAAGGTTAGTCTGGCTGATATAGTGAGATAGACCTTGTCTCAAAAAATAAAAACTGTACAAAGCAGTAAAAAAAATAAAACAACAGAGCAAAAGGCAAGTGTTCAACAATGCAGACATTACTGTATCCCTGGGTAGTGGTTTTTATAGGTATGGCTCCCACAGACTCATCATGTGTTTGAATGCTTAGCCTATAGAGAGGACACTATTAGGAGGTGTGGCCTTGTTGGAGTAGGCATGGCCTTGTTGGAGGAAGTAGGTCTGTGGGGAAAGGTTTTGAGGTCTCATATATTCTTAAGCTATGCCCAACACACAGTCTCCTTCTTCTGCCTTCAGATCAAGATGTAGAACTCTCAGCTCCTACTCCAGCACCGTATCTGCCAGAGAAGAGATCCCCTCCCCATCAACACCTGAGGTAGGTAGAAGAGCTAACCCTGAGGTCTTAAGAGCGGTAGAGCTATTTGTGCCCCCCCCCNTAGCTGCGACACTTGCGAGAGCATGCCTGCACCTTGTCTGGGCAGCACAGTAGAGTTAACCCTGTTGCTGGAGGCATGGGTTAGCCAGCCCCGATGATGTGAGCCTGGGAGAGCTGTCTGCATTACTCATCTGTCATGTTGTAGCATGGGTGGCGAGGGGAGGGGGATAGAGATTCTTCAACCACCCACTCATCAACGCCTCAGGCAACTGGAAGAACTGACCCTGAGGTTGGGAAGAGCCTGAGAGCTGTCCCTGCCCCTTGTCAGCTGCAGCATTTGGGAGGGAGAGTGGCTCCACCTCACCTGGACAGCACAGTAGAGCTGGCCCTGAAAGCGTAGGTGTGAAGAAAGAACTGATCCTGAGGATGGAAGAAATGGCCCTGCCCCTTGCTCTTTCCTGCAAGATGTAAACTAGCCAGGGCAATGCTGGAGAGCTAACGCTGGTGGAAAAGATAAAAGAGAGCTGAAGGGCTGACCAACCCTGCAACTACCCAAGCCCAGAATCAGGGTTATGTATTGGCCCACCCCAACATCCACCCAATCTGTAATGTGCTGGAACACGAGGTGGGAGGGTGGGGAAGAGGGAGAGGGGCAATTCAGTCCAAGGCAGCAATGGATGGCCAGAAAGTGTCCCAGTGAGGACTCAGCATCCATGGTATAGCAGAGACCAGGACCTCCAGACAGACCAATGATTCTTTGCAATAAATGCCTGCATGTAAAATGTGTGAATAAAGGGGTTTACTGCATGACTCACTGTGTCACACTTCAGTTTCCTTGACGCGATTTTCTCCTTCTTTCTTCTTACTTCCTTTTTGTCCTCTTAAATTTCATTTTGGGAGAGGGAGGGAGATGTGCGGGATTGGGAGGCATGATGTGAAAGACACAAATAATAATAGTAAAAAAATGAAAAAAAAAAGAGTTGCCATGGTCATGGTGTCTCTTCACAGCAATAAAATTTAACAAAGACACCCTGGAAAACATATGAGAAATTCATTAGTGAAGTGTAATACGATGTTGTAGTATTCCAGGAATGGATTAACAGTCCTACTGACATATCCTCTTCATACATGAAGAAAATTCAACTTCATTTAATGTCAGATACATCCTAATAAATGGCTGTGCATATTCATCACTTTGTCTTTAGTTTTATGTAAACTGTAAATATAATTTTTAATATTTAAAAACAGCAGAAAATAATGATCTCTTTATGTGTATGTCTGTGTAAATACATGTGCATGTGCATGTGTGTATGTGAGCATGCATGTGTTTGCACGTATATAGAAACCAGAGAGTAGCTTTGAGTGTCATTCCTCAGGTGCCATCCACTTTGTGTGTTGACACAGTGTCTCTGTTACCACATTACTAAAATACCTAGCCAGAGAACCCTAGCGTTCCTCTTTTCTACACATCTTCTGAGCTAGGTTATAAACACTGACCACCATGCCCTGATTTTTATTGGGGTTCTTCCATTTGAACTCAAATCTTTATGCTTGGATAGTAATCACTTCATTGGCTGATTCATCCCCCAACCCCCTGGGATCTCTTTATAGCACTGGAGTTGGACACTAGAACATCAAAAGGCCACATAAGAACCATATGAGCAGTTGAAGATCCACAACCACATGAACAATGACATTTTATCTTGACAATTTAAAGAAGCCAAATCTTCCTCTCTCACTTTATGGAAATAGCTCAAGATAGCTACAAACTGGTGTTAGAAATATATTGGGAGGTGCTTGAAAGCACGCAAACTGCTCTGTAATGAAGTCATTAAACTAGAGGAAGCTAATTTCTGAGGTACATTCTAACCTACAACCTAAGCCAGCAAGCAGGAGTCAATAAACTTTTATGGGGTTCTATAACCAAGCCATCCTAGGAGATAAATTACCAAAGCTCATTATAAGGTGTGTTTGACCAGCAAAGCCCGAACTGACATTTGCTGCACGAGAAAAATAAAGTTAGCAAATGGTCATTAAATTTTCTGCTAACTCCACAAGCATATGTGTGATCTAAGGAGGGTCACCATGCTTATGCAAGAACTGTGAAGTGAGTATCACTTAATGTTTGAACAATGAGCCTGATGACAAGAAATTCAAGTGAGCTTCAAAATGCAAGATTAGCTGGCATTTAGAGCTGTGCGGTCTGGCTGCACCTGAGGAGCCACGAGGTGTTTGGGTGGGCCACTGCACAATCAACTCAAGGAAAGCAAATATCATGCCTGTCCATTAGCTGTTGTAGGTGTCTACATTGGGCCAGGCATATGATGGAAACTAAGTATTTTAAAAGAAATACATTAGTGGTCAGCAGAGAAAAATAAACCTTGTGGTTTCAAACTACTGATCATCAAGGATGACTCCTCCCCACTCTCCCTTTAGCCACTGCTGGGGATTGCAAGGCGAATTGTCACCACTGAAGTATGCCTTCCGCCCTCTGACTCTTCTCTTAAGTTTCTCTGAAACTCCACTATACAAACACATGGGAACTTATTCAAAACACAGGGTGGCTTTGTGAGTGCCTAATCTGGTTGGATGTTCACCTTCTTAGAACTGGATGG
>LOEQ01000998.1:580908-601812 GCA_001685075.1 Bramus lutescens | reverse complement strand
TTAAATGAATACAATTTGTGTGTTGTTATTTCTGGGTATAAGCTAGCTATGCGGGAGCCGGTCAGGACAAAAAACAGGTCCGCTCCCCAATTACTACATCCCAGTGTGGGAGTCACATGCCTTTAATCCTAACACTAGGGAGGTGAAGAAAAGAAGGGATATGGCTGAATGGAGAGAGGAATATGAGGCGGGTAGGAGACAAGAACTCGTTGCATTCAACCTGAGAACTTGTAGAGACAGGATACCCCACCTGCTCTGAGGATTTTGTAGAGGTAAGAACTAGTAGCTGGCTTCTCTGTTTCTCTGATTTTTAGCTTTCACCCTCAATATCTTATTCTGTTTTTTTTATTGTTAAGACCAATTAGAATTTGCACTACAGCTGGCTGTCCCCTCTTTTCTTAGGCAATGCATCTGCAGGCATGTGTCAACCAAATTAAGTTGACTTTCCAAAGACTAAATTTATCCTTGTTTATAAACAACTACAGTCTTCTTAAATAAATAGATAACCTGAAGATTCAAGCCTGGAAGAAGAAAAAAAAGGAAATTTTTCTGGCTTTGGTATGAGAAAAACTGGCTGCAACTGTGCACAGGGTAAGAAGAACTCAGATACAATATAGCTAAAGTCATACAGTAAGAGAAATTTATACTTTTAGCTATCTCTTTATTTTATATCTACCTGCTAAGAATGTACTGTACAATTCTGGGCTGTTAAGATAACAGGTTAGGAAATTTCTTAGAATTAATAGAAATTTCTATGTCTATTGCATACACAATACACCAAAACCTTAAGCAGTTACAGCCTCCACAATGGGCTAAGAAGATGTTGAATTTAACTGCAGATGTAATTGCTGACTCGGAGGTGCCTGGTCTCTGGGTACAACTAAAATTTAGAATGCAAGTGGCAGAGATGATTGCTGGGGTGTGGTTTCACCATGGGATTCTCTGTATCCATAGACAGCAACCTCTGGCCTTCTTTTTCAATCGTTACTTCTCCCTGATGAAGTGCCAGAGGCAGAGTTGTAATGTAAAAGAGAGCATCAATGCTGGGGGAGAAGATGGATTCTCATGAATGTCTCCAGACTAAGCTGCACAGTGCCTGGTAACTCTCAGTCAGGGACTGATGAATCACATTCAGTGGAACTCCTTGAAGACCAACCTTTCAGCCTCTTCCCCTCTGCACTGCATTCATCACCGAGGTGCTACGTGGTGGCCACAGAATGTGATCAATAGTCTCTCTTCCTGTCTGCCATTTCCCAGAGCTTAGAGAGGATCATTAGCATTCACAGGGCTTCCTATATTTTAATAAGTCCTTTTCCACATGCATCATCTTGAATCTTGCCCCTTTGACAATGCTCCTAGGTAGGTGTCATCATTACATTTACTTTAAGATCAGTTAAATACTTTGCCGAGGTTAAAGCTGCCAGTGCAGGGTGGCTTCAGGTTTAGAAGGTAAGATGCCTGAATCTAAATGACCATATATTATATGTACACATACATTCATATTTATGTACATATATCACATTTAATATTTTTAATGACAAGAATTATGAAGACTCATTTCCTGATTAGAAAGACGATCTTTTTTTTCATTTATTGAAAATAGATTCTTCTCTCATGCAATTCATCCTGACCACACTATCTTTACATTTCTGCCAAAAATACAGGAGGGACCACTGAGTGCCATTACTAAGTCAGTAGTCTGCTTCACATAGCAGGTATGTTCAGTTTTTGTAACACCCATTCATTCATGACTTTGCAGGTATCTATCCTGTGTCTAGAACACTTCCTCAGGTGCAGGAAATCTGAACTGGCAGGATGGTTTCTTATAGGCAGGACAAGCGCATCGACAAAAGTTCTGGTGAGTTTCCTAAAGGATCTTGAATTTTTCTAGCAAAGTGGGCTCATTTCCTCGTAACATACTCCTAATTTTTACTGCCTTTTTATTTGGTTGTGCCATAGTATTCTTAATGTACCGGCAGAAGGATAAATCAGAGGAGAGCCACCAGAACATCACTAAGTGGGCCTCAGTACAAGACGCGAAATCCAGAGTGAAGGAGGGAATGCCGCCTGCTAGATAGAGCCCACACACATTTTCTCAAGAGGAATTCGCTGTGACACAGAGGAGGAAAACTGAATTCACACTGCATGGCTGAGGGCAGCCACAATAGGCTGTACCTCTAATGGGTTTCTGAAAATGCCACCTCCAGTCTGTTGGCAAAAGAAGCGTATTAATAAAGGGAGAGTGTCTGGGAACCAGTTACAGATAGTAGGCCTGTGCAGGCTCACTAGGATCAAACAGCTTCATTTAATAAAGCAGTATTATTCTGACATAAATTTGTTAAAAAGCAGATGTCAGTGGGACTAAAGCTCTCAGAGAACATACCACGTCTTGGAAGGAAGATTAGTGGGAAAGGGTGGTTCTCAGTGGTCTCTCTCTATCTCTCCCATCCCCCTCTCTCTGCATGTATACTAATGCAGGTACATGCATATGTGTGTGTGTGTGTGTGTGTGTGTGTGTGTGTACACCAGATGACAAGCTAGGCTGTGACTCCTCAAGTGCAGTCCTGGCTTTGAGACAGGGTATGCCACAAGCCTGGAAACTGTTCAGTAGCCAAGGCTCATTGACCAGCAAGCCCCAGAGATCTACCTGTCTCTGCTTCCCCAGAGTGGGATTACAAATGGGGGACTGAACACAGGCCCTCCCTCACAGTTGGAAGATAAGCATTTTACTGACTGAGCTATTATCTCAGTTCCTAGATTTGCAACTTTCTTCTTTTTTATTTCTTTTTAAATAATGTTTTTTAAAAAAAACAATCTTTTTCATTTTACTTTCAATCCAAGTTCCCACTCCCTTCCCTCCTCCCACTCCCTCCATTTACCCCCAACCCCACTCTCTCATCCACTCCTCAGAAAGGGTAAGGCACATTGCTTTGAGGAACGTCCAAGGCCCTCCCTACTATATCTAGACTGAGCAAGGTATCCATCCAAACAGAATAGGTAAACAAAAAAGCCAGTACAAGCACTAGGGTTAAATCCTGGTGCCACTGCCAAGGGCACCTCATTCTACCCCTTCTATGCAACTGTCAACCACATTCAGAGGGTCTAGTTTGGTCCTATGCTTGTTCCTTTCCAGTCTGAATGATGTTGGTGCGCTCCCATGAGCTCAGGTAGACTGTTTCAGTGGGTGTACCCATTATGGTCTTGACTTCAAAGTTGGAAACATAGGCATGGGTGGAGAAGGGAGGGTGGAAGGGGAAAAGGGGGGAAAAGAGGATGGGTGAGGAGAACTTGAGGGAATGGGGCAGTCAAGATGAGAAAGGACAGAGAAGAGAGAAAGGAAAGAGATATCTTGATCGAGGAATCCATTATAGGGTTAGCAAGAAACCTGGCTCTTGAGAAATTTCCAGGAATCCATAAGGATGACTCCAGCTAAGATCCTAAGCAACAGAGGAGAGGGTGCCCAAACTGGCCTTACCTGTAGTCAGACTAATAAATATCTTAAATATCACCATAGAACCTTCATCCATCAACAGATGGAAACAGAGGCAGAGACCCACATCAGAGCACTGGACTAAGCTCCCAAATCCAGCTAAAGAGTGGGAGGAGTGAGAATGTGAGCAACTTCCTTCTAAAGTCTAAAAGACAGTTTTTGAGAGAATGCTGTTGCTGTTAGTGGTAGTGGAGATGGATAGATGGAAAATAACAGTCAGGGGCTATGTGGGGGGATATTCACATGAGCACACACATTTGCATTAGCTAAACAAATCCATTCATTTACCTTTTCCAAGTGTTTTCATTTCATACCTTTGGCTGAGATAAAACACCCTGACCAACATCAATGTATGGGACAAAGGGTGTTGTCTGGCATACAATGATCAGTCATGGTCCAAAGCTATGGGGAAGTCAAGGCAGGAACTTAAACCATCATGCAAAATGGAAAGGAGAGCAGAGACAGAATGAATTCCTGCTTACTGCTTTGCTTTTTCTCAGCTAGCTTTCTTCACTTTCACACACTTCCAGGGCCCAGCCCATGAAAAAGAAAGTCTTCCATGCTACCTCAGTTAAGACCTTCAAGATGACCCTCCACAGACATGTCCACAGTCCAACCTTATCTAAAGAATTCCTCAGTGGAAACTCTCCTATGAGAGTCTCGTGTCAAGTTGAATGTCACAACTAATCATCACACCAAGGAACCATGAGAACCTCTTAGATTTGCCAATGTAGCTTTCTCCTCAAAAGCATTATTTTTATCTCAGGGAAATGTGGGGCATTTTATTCGGCCGTAACAAAACTAAGTGGGGGTGTTAAAGTATTGAATCTCCAAAAAAAGACAAAGAAATGTGATGGGCAATTTTTCTTGTCAAAATGAGTTAGTCATTTATCTCCCAAGATAATGCAGGCAAGACTCAGAAATCAATTTGAAAGATATCAACATTATAAAATATAAATATGGGAGTGAAGCTCAGCAATTATGCCTCATTCAGATCATTCTCTATTTTCCTTTCTTCCTGAAGGGTGACGGGGAGAGGAAACAGTGGTCAGCTGTGAGGACTAACTGCAGCTTTACTGCCTCACTGTTACACCGACGCAGGAATAAGTAGAGCTCCACTTTCCTGGGATTGTGTGAGGATTCAAACCTGCTTCTGTGAAATAAGCATCTGAAGAGGCCGAGAGCAACCTGAAGTGGGGCTACAGTTTCCGCTAACCCTGAAAGGACAGGGGAATCTCTGGAAACAGACCAATCAAAGGGCAAGCTAATTAGTGACATAGGACCATGGAGAATAGTCACCAGGAGATTGAAATTGAAAGGACTCCAGGGGTTGGGACTAATGCATGCCTCTGGACACATTTTGGCCAACATATAAAGCAGTTTAAGCAAAATACATTCAAAGAAACATAGTAGAATACAAATGATAGCACATTACAACAGAGACAGAAGCAAAACTGAAAAAGATAAAGAATTAAACATTCACTCATAAATGAAAGAGTTCAGCATATTGAAAATCTCCATTTTTTTTTGAGACAGGGTTTCTCTGTAGCTTTGGAGCTTGTCCAGGAACTAGCTCTTGTAGATCAAGCTGGCCTTGAACTCACAGAGATCTGCCTGCCTCTGCCTCCTGAGTTTTGGGATTAAAGGCATACACCACCACAGCCCCGCTAAAGTCTCGATATACCTTAGCTAGGGTTTCTATTATGTGAAGAGACACCAGGAACATAGCAACTCTTATAAAGGAAAACATTTAATTTCAGGGACTTGGTTACAGTTCAGAAATTTAGTCCATTATCATAATGGTTGGAAGCAAGGCAGCATTCAGGCAGAGCATGCAGGCAGACATGTTACTAGAGACAGAGCTGAGAGTTCTTATATCTTAACGTACAGTCAGCAGGCCTTAGTCTGCAACACTGGGCATGGCTTGAGTATGTATGGAACCTCAAAGCCTGCCTATACAATGGCACACTTCCTTTGACAAGACCATACCTACTCCAACAAAGCTGCACCTCCAAATATTGCCGTTCCCTTGGGGACCATTTTCTTTCAACCTACCACATCATAGACATGGATTTCAATTCAACTGGCAAAGCATGTTTGATTTATTATGCAAAATACAAGAAATTTAGCAGAATGTTTCTACTATTAACCTAACTCATAAATACACTCTATGATCTTGCCCCAGGCTGGTTTCACTTGCTAATGCATTCTACCATCCCATAAAAAGTTTTACACAAATAACAGATTTTCTGGTGTGTTTCAATTAATTCCTATTCTATACTCTAATCATTAAATAAAAGAATGGTGAAGCACAAAGAGGCTAATATCTTTCTGGTGAAAGATCTAGGACCATAATCCTTCAACTCTTGATTATCAGTAAGTCTTTTACCAAGTTTAATCCACAATGATGCTTTCAGAGTACATCACACTTCTACCAAATATCAAAACAATAACATGAAGAAATAACAATAAACCGTCAAATCTGGAAGGAGGAGATATTTATTACATGTATGTATATATATATATATATGTGGGGTGTGTGTGTGTGTGCATGCATGCATGACTCTCTCTGTTTCCCTGTCTCTGTCTCTCTCTCTACTCATAACACAGCACCATGTAGAAATTAAACAACTCGCAAGAGTCTGTTTACGCATTCTACCATGTAGGTCCCAGATATCAAACTCAGTCTTGTGGGTGCATAATTTCACCCTCGGAGCCATCTTGTCAAGCTAGGATCTGTTTTTTGTTTGTTTGTTTGTTTGTTTTGTTTGTTTTTGTAAGGTACTAGTGAAAAGAGCCAAAAGGGAGATAAGTGACGATGCAGGTTTTGAGAAAAGGCATATTCATGAAAATAAAGCCAGTGTAGAACCAAAGCAAAGCAATACATGTAGATGAGCAAGCAAATTCAAATCCTACTTAGGGCCGGTAGCGCAGGAAATATTTGCGAGATGTGAAGCAGTAGAGCTGTGTGTGAAACCGCAGAAACCCTGTGTTCTACCTGAACGACTCAGAAATTAGCTAATGCTATGCAGGTGAAACATGATTTAGCTGTCCATATTCTGTTTTAGAGTGAACATGAGAGTGACCGGGAGAAAACAAGTAGCTAAGAGAAATAAAGTTTGAAAGTGAATCAGGTTATCCAAGTTCATTTACTTGGTTGGATGTCATACATGGAAAAACTAATGCTTCAAAAGGAGAGAATAAACTAATAAAGACTGGACAGTCTGCTCGAGTTCTTCAGGCTGAGTAGACAGGAGACGTATCACATAATTGGCTTTAGCACTTTCAGTGTGGTATATTTTCCAACTTCTTTTGTGCTGGGTAAGTTTCAAAAAATAGACACTGAAAAGAAAGATGATGTGAAAATACAGTCTTAGGAAGTGGAGTTGGCTACTGTTTGCAGGGAGGATCAAAGAAGAAAATAAGCGGAAGTGGAGAATTAAATCCTCAGCTGCTCCTTATTTTGTGGCCCAGACATCTTGGTTGGAGTCATCGATATCATTAGTAGTCCTCTCCCCAAGGACTTGATAATTGGAAAATCAAATCTTTTTCGCCCAAAGTTACCAACTTACCACTCCCACCCACCCTACCCATTATGCCTCCTGCAGATATTTCACCTGGCAAATAAGTTGCCTCCTACAAGCCCTCCTGTAACCTCGAGAGCTTGCATAACTTCTATTACAGCAGCAAAGAGCCAAGGAACAATCAATGGCTGGT
The DNA here is from genome assembly GCA_001685075.1 of Bramus lutescens. NCBI lineage: Eukaryota > Metazoa > Chordata > Mammalia > Rodentia > Cricetidae > Bramus > Bramus lutescens. The sequence goes on along the minus strand of LOEQ01000998.1, from coordinate 594,605 downwards.
CATGTTCACAAACACATACTTCTGAGCAGGAAGAGGGCCATTTTTTTCCCATCTGCCCAGATCTGTGTCAACAGTTCACTTTTTGACTTTTGAAACTGCAAAGAGTTTCTGTTGACCAAACTTTATAGAGCTAGTTTAGAAAACACCTAATGTCAGCAAAGGGAACTATTTTTATCACTGTATGTTGTTTACCAGCTCTTGATGGTGATTAAATTTATTATACCTATAAAAGGCAGGACAACCCAGGAGGCTTAGCTAAGTACTTTGAATTTCTAAAGAACTAAGTATTGAAAGGCAAAGATTTGAACTTGCACCTCAGAAGGACACTAGGAATCATGTCACTGTACATGAAAGTGACAACATAAAGAGTTAAGCATAGTGTGCATCCTCAGAAAGGAAACTTCTCTCTGCAACAGATAAAGACCATCACAGAGAACCACAGCAGTCAAAATACAAGGTTTTGGAGCCCTTTCCCAATGGCTACATCTACAAAACACTCCTACACCTGAGACTCGGGAACTTTGCAGTAGAGGGATCAGAATGATACTAAGAACAGGAAGTTTGTTGTGAAATTTTGTTCTAGGAATGGTGGAAGCTACAGCCATATGTCTCACCAACATTATTTTCCAAACATGAGCAGCCAAATGGCTTACCAAAGTGGATGGAAAAAAGTGCCTTAAGTCTCAATTCTATACAAAAAACTATAGGAAACTTCAGAAAGATGGGAGTCAGAGTGGTGCTCTTCCCTAGGGAAGAGCAGACCAATTGATTGTCCAGTACCAAATAGCATGCCCTGACAATATACATACATGTAATATTTCATAGACTGAGTAGGCTTTGTTTAACAATGTATATATATGTATATATTGTATACATATATATATATGTATATATTGTATACACAGAAACAAATGTGTATACAATAACAATTAGTGAAATTAGAGGCCATGAATTTGGTAGAGAGTGGGGGGTGGTATTTGGCAGGGTTTGGAGGAAAGAAAGGGGAGGGGGAAGTGTTGGAATTATATTAAAATTAAAAAAAGAAATAAAATTAAAAAAGAGTTAAGCATATAACCAAATAGACATATTTTCTAAGTACTTTCTAATCCATGAATGGTGGCACATAATTATAACCCCAGCAATTCAGAAGTAGAAGCAGAAGGATTAAGAGTATGAGCCTATCCAGAGCTATAAAGTCAGATGCTGTTTGTAAAATCCAAAGGCTAGAGATACAATTTAGTGATAGAACACATACCAATACCACCACCTCTGCCAGCACCACCACCAGCCAGCCTATCTTCAGAATTTATTGACCCAGAAAACACTTACAGAGAGACTACTGTCCTATGACCAAATTATTGCTCAAAATAAAATAAAACCCAAACCAGGTTCAGATCTTTCTCTTTCAGAGCTGCCGCAATGCTGAGAAGTGCAGCAAGGAGTTTAAAATACTATAACAGAGGTCCAAGCAATGTGCTGAGTTTCCCAGGGACTTGATTCAGGAAACTTTGTAAGAGTTGATGACCATACCAACAAAATCTAACAATTTAGAAGCAATGATATGGACTAAATCAAATTCTTTTGAGTGTAAATCAATTAAAAAGTTCTAATCATTTAAAATGTTGACATCTTATCTATAAGTTTATTAATAGAATAGGGATTTAAAAGTGTGACAGCAATTTTCTTTTGAACGTCAGTTAGTGACTAACTAATCAGTGAGAGAAAAGATCTTTAGCTTGTGTGAACTCCAGTGTTAGCAGGTAGTTGGGGCTTTCCCAGATAGGGAGATTGATGTGATGCCTGAAGATGGGATGGTCTGGTCTTTGTTTCTCTCCTCTCCCCTCTTTTCCTCACTTCTCTTCCCCTCTCCTCCCCCTCCTCTCTGCTCCTCTCATCTTTCCTTTTTCCTTTCTTCTTACCTTCTTAGAATTCAGAAATGAGCAATCATTCTACAGAATTAAAAAAATCATTCTACAGCAGGGAAAACTAGAGCAAACTGCATCAGGATACCTTGGCTACTAACAGGGGAACGTGAGACATCTATGGAATGATAGTCCTTCGTTTCATTTACTTTCCTTATAATGTAATGGGGAAAAGCTTGGTTGGTTTTAGAGGACCCTCCCTGTGTTTCTGCATTTTTTCTTTTCTTGTATAGACTAGAAGGGCCTATGTGAAACTTCTTCTCTTTATGGATTTCCATATTTTAAACTGGGAAGTTGGAGGTCTTCTGAACACAGGACAGTGTTATAGTATTATAGAACACCAGGTAGGAAAGAATGTCAAATCTTAGAAATCTTTGCAAAACTCCCACTGTAGTGCCAATTGGATTGTTGAAAAAGTATTTTTAAAACGACATTTGAATGATGACTAAGCCGAGAGATAAAATTTAAGAAATATACCAGGTGTGACACACATGGTTCAGGATTGCCCTAGTTTGCTTTCTATCACTGTGATAAACACCATGACTGAAAGCAACTTGGGGAGAAAGTGGTTTGTTTCATCTACAATTCTTCAGTCTTACAGTTGTCCATCAGTAAAGGAAGTTAGGGCAGGAGCTCAAGACAGGACCCTGGAGGCAGAAACTGAAACAAAATCTAGGGAGGAATGTTGCTTCCTGTCTTTCTCTTGATGTCTTGCACAGTCTGATTTCTGATACCACCCAGGACTACCTGGCCACCTGTAGCCAATCATTCAGTGATCTGGGCCTTTCTATATCACTGATCAATTAAGAAATGCTTCTCAGACTTGTCTACCAGACAAGTGATGGAGGACTGCTCTCAACTGAGGTTGCCTCTTCACAGATGACCCTAGTTTGTGTCAAGCTGACAAAAAGTAACGAGTATTATGAATGACACAGATACCAAGATGTAGGTTCCCACAATCTCAGAATCTATGCTCTCAATCTATGACTTTAAATTCTTTAGGAATATAGAGGAGAAATAACTAATAATGAAATACCCAAACCCATGTTGCATGCCAGGTACACATCTCAGTGTTTGAAACGAAAACAAATAAATGGTCAGGAAAGTAGCATAATAAGGGGGCCAGATACTTGTCTCTCCTTAATACTTATCTGTCTTAAATTTGAGGAACAAAACAGGTGTATCATTTATCCTTGAATTTTGTCTTAGATGGTTAAAGTTAACTTAACATGTACTATATAAACATTGAATTACAACTGGACATAGGTAATTCATTCAGTAAATGGCACAGCACATACAACTTAAACTAGAAGGGATAACCTATTCCCCAAGGTCATGAGGTACTGGAACCAGATCTAGAAGACCAGTCTATTGATGGTCAGGATGGGTGAAAGGAGAATCAGGTTGCATTGAGAAAAGAAAGTGAGGCAGAAATAAGTAGGTACAAAGGAAGGCCATGTTCGCTGACTATAAGAATAAAATGGAAATATCCACATCACCCAGTGGTATAGATAGGTAATAAGATCATCTGTTCTTATTGGAGTGAGATGATGTCTAACTGTGGTTTCTATTTTGTCTCCTTGGTGACTAGTGACATGGGAATTTTATCCCCTGCGACTACATTGTGTTAAGCTAGGAATGTTATCACTCGTATGTAGAACATGCAAAATTGATCTCATAGTCTCTTAGAATTGTGATCAACTTTTCGGATAGTTTATAGAAGATGATGTGGAGATGTTGAATACAGACAGATTAATGAATATAAAATCTTGATATCTAGAAAAATCACTTTGTATCCTCCACTGTATTTGATCCAAGATCCTTTTGCCTCAGCCTTGTAAGTGCTGGATTGACAGCAATATACCACCATACCTGGCAGTCTAGTGCTGAATTTTTAAAAATGCAAAGGGAATAGCTGGAAATTACTATATGCACACATGAGAAGATAACTGTGTGAGGTGCACATGTTGATTAGTACAGCTTAGTTATTTTACATTATACAGGCTTTTAGACACTATGCTGTATACGCTAAATATTATGACTTTATCTGTCAATATGATTTTTTGTTATTGTAAAACTCTACCACAATGTCCAGAGAAAGGGAAAAAATAAAAGAAGAATCCCAGTGTCTGCCCTAGACTGTGATTCCTTATGTCTTTATGGCTGCCTCGTCTGCTATGATACCAAGCTAGGAAAATGATACCTAGATTGTCATTTTTTTTTCTGCTGAAAAATTCTGCCAATGCTGCGGGAGCCAAAGGTGCTAAGACATCTTTGCAGAAAGAGTGTCTGGTTCTGCCCCGACCCCGTGCTCTCAACGTTCAGCTTTGAGTTAGCCAGGCTTACACTTTCATCACTCTTCCCTCATCTCGATTATTTCTTTTTTNTTTTTTTACCAGTATCAATTCTCATGTGGTCTGAAGTGTGGACATTTTAGTTATCGAATAGGTTCCAAAACTTAATTTAAGAGAAGGTCATGCTTCACTACTCAGTTGTTCCATAGACAGTTTTTATCCATGTCTCCTTTATTTTGGGGAACCAATCGCTTTATGTTCTAGAGGTACTTCCACAGCCATAAAAAGTAAGAAAGGAGTCTGTCCACCATAACCACGTTCATAGCACTTTGCAGGTGGAAATCCTTGGGGATCTCACCAGTCATTATTGAGAAACAGATACTGCAGTGACACAGCTCAGTGGTTGGAAGACAGCAGGCAGATACAAACTGGGCTACAAAGTGACTGTGTTTGTTTCTCATAAATATGACCCAATGTGACAGTAATGGAATGAAACTATTTTTCATGCAGCAAGTCTCCAGAAATAAAAGAAGGCTCTTCAAACCTTTGCTCAGATACTACGGGCACAGTACAAAGGATGGAGGACAAATTAGGGGTCAGAACTCTAGAACCACCTCCTCAGCAAACAAACAGCAGGTTTTAAGTTCCTCTGGCAGGAGATTTATGATCACATCTGAAACAGCGAGAAGGATCTATGAGCTGTTTCCTGAGCAGACGGAGAGAGGCTGTGCTGCCAAGGAAGTCTGAAATCCCATCTATCTTGACAAGAATTTACTCAGCAATGGAAGGGAGAACCTATGCTCTGTGGGCTGAACATCAAAAAGGCCATGGCAGGAATGATCAAAACCCTGGTAGGAATCATCAGAACAGAGAGAAGTGCCAATTAGTTCACAACTGTAGAAGAAAAGATCACAAGTTGCAACACAGATTCTCCGAGTCTGTAACAGAGGTTCTCAACTGATGGCTCATGACTCCACTAGAGTGGCATTTCAGATACTTTGCATATCAAGCTTTTACATTATGATTCATAGCAGTAACAAAATTACAGTTTTGAAGTAACAATGAAATAAATGTATGGTTAGGAGCCACCAGGACATGAGAAACTGTATTAAAGGGTTGCAACATTAGGAAAGTTGAGAACCACTGGTTTAGAAGAATCTGCCCTGGAGGGGAAAGAGGAGTGGGAGGAGAAGAGAAAGAGAGAATATAAATATCACCTTTAAAAACGTTCTAACTAAACACTTCAGTGGGGAAATTTTGGTTTCAGCAACTCACCGGACAAGACAACTTGGTATAATTTACCCGCCTTTCTGAAAATCAAGCCATATAAGAATCAATTTACTTACTCTAATTTTATTTTCCTCCAGACTTCATGCCTTATTAAATTTTGGATATTCCCCCTACATGATTTAAGTTATGTAAGCCTGTGTGTGAATGTTTTTGTTCATTTGTTTTTTTTTAATGTGCCAAAAAGTATTCATTTAAAAAGGATCAGAAACCAGGACATAAGCAATTCAAGAAAGATATCACAGAGGATCCTCAGAATGAAGAATGGTTAGGTAAAACTCTAGGAACCTGAAGAGGCTGATGAGACATGAAAGTGTGAAAACCTGAAGACAATTTAAGCTTCCTCTCCAGTCTCAGCAGGGGACTATTCAAGATACAAGGCATCAGCTAACATCCTTAGAGCTCTGGAAATTGAATCGACTTCATTCTGGTCAGAGTAGGAAAGTTCTCATATGGTCTGGGATAACCGATTACAGAAAGTAGTAAAAGATTTACTGTTGTCTGTTCAAGGCCTCCAGTCTCTACATTTAGTGGTTGAGGGAGGTGAAATCCAAATGTTGGTCAAGTATTAGCAACTTTCCCAGTTACTCTGACAAAATACCAGACAGAAAGGTCTATAGGAGGAAGGATTTATTTTTCTTCACAGTGTCACAGCATTCTGTCCACAGGGGCTTAGCCCATGTGTTTGGCCTGAGCATCCTGGTTGTAGGAACCTGCATCTTTCATAGCTGGTCAGGAAGCACAGAAAGGGAGGAAAATAAGCACCCTGATGCTTGATGAGCTGTGAAAACCATCATTACATTTATGGCATGCACTTTGATATTATGACATCCAGTTTCTAATCTGATGCTCCTAAGAGATATTTATCTCTGGGTACAAGAATATCCAAGATGTCCTTGTTTACCTTTGTGGTGATCTTATTGAGCCTTATATACAATTCTCTTTAATTGACTATATTCAAATTATACCCAATTCATATATTCATTTTTTATGAATAAGTTATTCCTATACTAGCAAAAGGTCAATTTAACAGCAGAAATCAATTTGGAAAAGGCAGGCCAATCTATACCATCTAGCTATAAATGGGCATTAAAATTCACCTTACCACTTCCAGTAGCAAGTTTAAACAGTTGTTGTTTACAGGGATTTATTCCATCTTTTCAGTCATTTCCTGACTTCTCAGCTACACTCAATAAACTCTTGTGAGACCATGAATGAACAAGATTTGGAATGAGTGCTTATGACATTTTCTATTTAGCCAATTATGAAACAGCAGCTAGAGAAAAAAACATATAACTCAGATGTCTTTCTTTTCTTTAGCAGTTGGTCATTCACTCATATACTTCCACCAGTTACTTGCCAATCACCTAATAAAAGCCTGTCACTCAGCTGACCTTTCAGGAAGATGAACATTGCTACAGCAGACACTAAAGTCAAGAACAAGCAGACTGGTCTCGAAGATGGACAAATGTGTACACAGGGCAAGTGCTAAGTAGTGATAACGACTGTAAATTTTAGTTTTAGGTTTAAAATAGAAAAGTTTCCATGAACACCAAATGAATAGAGCTCAGATGATGAGGACAGAAAACTATCACCACATGGGATAAAGGGGAAAAGATATCTCTAGGCTTTATGCGGCTTCATAAATCTTAGGGAAAAGGCAAAATATTAGACCCTGAATGACAAGCAGGACTCAGATGGCAAAAGAAAGAAAAGATGGCAAGAAAGGTAGAGAAGACAGAAGTGAAAGTCACAAAACAGATAACCAGATTGAACAGACATGTGAAGGCCCTGGATACTGTGTAGATATCACTCTCTAAATAAGATGTTCCAGATTACAGAATGATAGAGAGAACTCAAGTGGCATGCATTCAAGGAGCTACTTAAGTCAATGTAGGCATTTCAAAATAACTATTACCAAAAACAAATGGGCGGAAAGGTGTCCCCGAATAGTGTTTTCCATCAGGTTTCATGTTTACCAAAGACTAAGTAAGAGGTGGAGTTCATTATAAAGACCATGCAATCAGCAAAACAAGTCTGTGAAGGCTGCACCTTTTGCCTATCACCTCCAGAAACTAGCAGTCATAACAGCACACATTGCTGCCCTGGCATTCCAAAGCAAACATTGTCTTGAGATAATAAATTCCAAAAGGGGAATTCAAGTGTGAACACTTTGCAAGGCTCAGCAGTGTAGAAAATCCTTTAGTGCACTTTATAATTTTCTGTTTGTTTTAGTCCCTGCACAGTAAGAAGGCCTGCTTCGGAGCAAGCTCATATAAGGTAGATTCAGGTGCAGGAGGGGGTCAACCACCTGCATCCACCTGCAGATGTGCTAGTTTCTCCATGTGGGTTTCCTCTGTTCTCTGCTGCGGTGTCTGAGGTAGTTTAGAAATGACAACAAAACTCAGGTGTTTCTCTGTAAACACCATCCATTTTTAGGGTGATTGGTTCTTCATTTGGGGGGATAAATATGCCAGATAGCAAATATTTTAATAGCACTTGCTCCATCTAAGATGTAACCTCTGTATTTCCCACCAGCTGACAACTCCTGAATCTGTGGGGCCAACATTCTGGAGGAGAATTTATTGTGGGAAAGTGCATAAAAGAGGTAGAATTCGTATTTATATATAAAATTTTGAGTTTCTCTTTTCTCATTACTTCACAAATATAAATACCAAATGCCCAAAAGCTTTTGTCATTGAGCCTTGATTTTAGACAGCATTTAGTAAGATACTAATTTAGGTTTATGACTTAGACAAAGTTATTATTTTATTTGCTGCAGGAAGAGAATCCCACATATGGCAGAGAATTAAAGAATAGATTAAATGAGATAGATTATATAAAAAGAGTCTAGCAGAGTATCTCACTAAAAATATTAACTTCATTTTGATATGCCTTTCTCTATGGATATTTCCCTATGGTGCTCTGTCTGTGAGCTGAACTTGACCTTCACACATGAAGCCACATGTACAATGATGTATTATTACAGCTCTTCACACATGAAGCCACATATACAATAATATAAAAGTATTATAGCTCATATGTTAGAGATTTGGTATTGAGTTGATAGTAGTATTCAGGGGTAACTAGATCATGAAGGCTTTAACATTTAATGTTGATAATATTAATAATGCTAATAAGAGTTTATACATAAGTATGCTATTAATAGGTGAGATTAAGTTGGAGAAAGCAGGTCACAAGCATGGTCATGAAGTGAATAACTTGTGCCAAGTTGCTTCCTATTTCTTTCTGCTTCCAAACTACCATTTGATAAGTAACTTTACTCAACCATGAGTCTTCCACCATGGCATTTTATCACTCAGCACACAAATGAAGTCAAATGATCATGGGCAGAAATATTTGAAATCAATTTTCCTTGTTGTAGTTGATTATTTTGCCACAGTGACAAAATTGGGCTAATTCTCTTTTATTAATATTTAAAAGGTGAACTCTGTGTGTGTGTGAGTGTGTGTATGTGTATGAGAGAGAGAGAGAAGAGAGAGAGAGAGAGAGAGAGANAGAGAGAGAGGAGAGAGAGAGAGAGAGAGAGAGAGAGAGAGAGAGAGAGAGAAAACAGTGCCTGCAGAAGACAGAAGAGGGCATTGGTTCCTCCAATGTGGGTTTTGGGAACCAAACTTAAGTCTTCTATAAGAGCAATAAGTACCCTTGACTGCCAAGCCATCTCCCAACCACTACATTCTCTTTGCATATTTAATGGCATGTAAATATCTTAATACTAGGTTACCGTTGCAGATGAAATTCTGCAAAAACATTACATCCAATGTTTTGCTTCTCATTTTGGCTAAATATTGTATAGATAAATGCAAGGATAATGAATACATTATTGTGTAATAAATGAAGATGCTCCAAGCAAAACATCTTCAAGTCCATTTCCATTCTCTGAATTAATCAGCAAAGTTTTGGCACCCACTCTGGCCATTGTTTTGTAAAATATATGAGCCTTGACATTCCATCAGTTCCTGCTCACTTAATTTTTCTGCTCCTCAAAGACCCTGTCCTGGGGCTCGAGGGATGCATCATTACTTAAGAGCACTTGCTGCTTTTGCAGATCTGGGCTTAGTTACCAGTATTCACATTGGGCACCTTAAAACTTCCTGTAACTCCAGCTACAGAGATTTGGCTCCCTCTTCTAGCTTCCATGGGCACTTGCATACACATGGTGCACACACATATATACAGGTACACACATGGGAGATAAAGTAAGTAAAACTCTAAAGACCAGTCTTGTCACATCTCTGCTCTCTGATGCTTCCACCTAAATACAAAAAAAATAAGTTTATTGATGTATTCATTCTAACTTTTAAAGATCTTGCCCATACTCTAACAGGGAACACTTGTAAGACCTCTACAATCCTATAAAATCTCAACCCCCCTCCACTGCTCTAATTATTATGGGAGAAGATGGGGATGACTCTCTTTATTGGCCCTTGCAAAGGGTTCTACTATTTAGTAGGAAATATCTGAATAAAGCATGGCTGGACATAAAGAATTATATATAACTATCTCAGAGCAACAGAGGGTTTGAGATAGTAGGGTTTTTTTCTGTTGTCGTTGTTTCTCAGATTTTCTATTGTAATGGGTTAACTGGTCCAGAAAGGACTTGACTCATCACACCAGTGACAGAACAGCACACAATTCAGCACATAATTATTTGTATTATCCTCACCTTAGAATTAAAGAAACATAACTAAAACACATGCAAAAGGTGTACTAACTTCAGTTCTATGTGCCCCATGCTTCTGCCCCTCCAGTTGTGACTGCTGTGAGCTCAAGGAGGAGCAAAATTTGTTATTTGAATGATATGCTGAAGAGTGTAGGCTCTTCATTTGAATAGACGGTAACAGTAGTTTGATTCTTTTATTTTTCCCCTCACCTTGCTCTTTCTTTAAGTGAAGAGACTCTTTTTTAATTGAATTGGCAACAGCTCTTGTAATGAATGTAGACAAATATCTTGTGAAAATAGGTGGGGAAAAGAGGGTCTCAAGCCTTTGCAAAGAACTGCAAGGAATGCTGAGAGTGGGAGATGGAGTATTCCCCAGGACATTAATTGGAATACAATACCAAATGATCAGTCCTGAAAACACATATACAGGGAAAGTTTTACAGACTGAGTAGGTTATGTTTAGGAATATATATATATATTCATTTGTAACAACAATTAATGAAAAAGAGGCCTTGAATTTGAAAGAGAACAAGGAGTGCTTGGAGGGAGGAAAGGGGGTGTGGAAATGACATAATTGCAATCTCAAAAACAAAAATAAATTGCTGTGGGACAATAGTTTTGTATCTTGCAAAGATTTATTACTTGTATTTTAATAAAACACTGATCGGCCGGTAGCCAGGAAGGAAGTAGAGGTGTAACAACCAGGCAGGAAGTAGAGGTGGGGTAATGAGAACAGGAGAATTATGGGAAGAGGAAAGGCTCAGTCTGCCATGACACAGAGGAAGCAAGATGAGAACACCTCAATGATAAAAGGTACTCAGCCATGTGGCTGACACAGACAAAAATTATGGGCTAATTTAAGATGTAAGAAAAAGTTAATGAGAAGTCTGAGGTAATAGGTCAACCAGTTTATTATTAATGTAGACCTCTGTGTGTTTCTTTGGGACTGAGCAGCTGTGGGACCGGGCATGACAGAAACCTCTGTCAACGAGAAATAATTTAAAAAATTTTTCCATTTGTTAAAACCTTGACCCATATCATTGGCTTCTCCAGATAGAGTTTAGGTTGTGTTAAATTGTAAGAAGACACAGATTGAACTTCTGTTATAGAAATTTAGGATAAGTAGCACAGGAAATTGCTTCTTTGCATGAATATAAATCTAAGGTATATTTTAAAACATATTATCACATTTTAATCAACATGTGAGCAATATTTACTGGTTTTTGTGAAATAAAGGACAATGTATGTTCACTTCTGGGAATTTGAAAGATGGTTCGGATGTTAAAAAAGCTTGTCAGACAAGCATGGGGACTGAAGAATTTAGATCCCTAGAATCTACATAAATCCTTGACAGGTGTGACTGCCTGTCTCTAATTCCAGTCTTAGAAAGCAAAAATAGGGAATCACTAGCTAGCAAGTGTCTAGCACTAATAACTGTCTAACAAGATTAGCCATATATGCAAGCTCTTAGTTTGACTGAGAGTACCTACCACAATGAATAAGGTGGAAGGGTGAATGCAGATATCAATATCTTGCCCCACATATGTACACATGTACACACATATAAATATACTACAGACATGTAGAAAACATGAATACATACATGCATGCACCACACACATAAGAAGAAAGTAAGTTGACTTGATTTTAATTCCACAAAATAGAGGTCAGGAATTTTTATCCATATTAGTATTTTGATACTTGATTCTGTTAGTCTGAAAAGTCCATTTCTTCCTTCCTTCCTTCCTTCCTTCCTTCCTTCCTTCCNNNNTTCCTTCCTTCCTTCCTTCCTTCCTTCCTTCCTTCCCTCCCTCCTTCCTTCCTTTCTTCCTTTTTTTCTCTCTCTCTTTCTTCTTTTGTACCTCATAAGATATATAATTCATTTTAACATAAGGTTATTAATATCCTTCAGTCTAGTGTTTTCTTTCTTTGCTGAACTCAAACTTTGAACCTGATGTGTGGGTAGAAATAAAAGAGCATCCTAAATGTATGTGTTCATATGGCTAGTCATATCTATCCCAGGAGGAATAATAAAATAAAACCAAACACAAAGCAAGCCAGGATGTGTTATGAGGTGGAGGGATTTGGATTTGATGCTCGACAAATTCTTAAAACCTTGAGAGTAATTTCATAGAACCCTATTCCAAGACTATATATCCACTCAATAGTAACTATTTTACTTCTATACATTATCAAGAGAAATAAAATCATAAAAGACCCCAAGCACAAATGTTAAACATAGCTTTATTTCCAGTTGCCTCAATGTGGAAAAAAATGAAATGTATGTTTATGAGGACTGGAAGAACAAACTGCAGCATATAAGTTGTCACTCAGAAAGAAGAAAGAATGTGTGATACAAGTCCAAGATGGATGAATCCAAAGATAATTATGCTGAAGACAAGAAGCTGAGACCTGAATAGCACATATAGTGTGATGCCATTTATACAAAAGTCTAGAAAGTATAAAGTTACTTATAGCAATGGAAAACATATGTAGTTGTCTAGATGTGGAAGTAGGATGGGAAGGGGCAGCAGGAAAGAAGTATGAAGCATCCAAGAAAAATTACAAGAGTTATGAATTCATTATCCTGACTGTGGAGACGAGTCATAGAACATATGAAATAAAAAAAACAGCTTGCCATTTAAAACATGAACATCAGATATACTTCAATATGCATGATTCAGATAATAGTCTGGGCATAAAAGGAGATTAGGTATGTATACCCATGGCATCTTTAGGATAAGCCCATCAATTATTTATTTATACTCAAAAATGAGGTAAAATCCGAACAGATAACATAATTGTGTGTGAAAAAGAAAGTGCCATCTGAACATACAGACCATCATTCTCTCTTAAGATTGTATGTGTATATGTGTGAGGGTGGGCTAGAGAGATGGCTCAGCAGTTAAGAGCACTGCCTGTTATTCCAAAGGTTCTGAGTTCAATTCCCAGCAACCACTTGGTGGCTGACAACCATCTGTAATGAGATCTGGTGCTCTTTTGAAGAAGAGACCTACTCAGTCATCCTCATCAACTTAGACCTTGAAACCCAATATGGATAAGTTCAACAGAAATAACATATACAGGCTACCCATGCAAGCTTCAGGAAAAATGTGGGATGGCAAGTTGCATGTGTGCACAGGTGGGAGCATCTTTTATAGGCCCCACAAGAGGACATCTGGTGTTTTGCTCCATCATTCTCCATCTTATTACAAATAAAGGACTTTGAGCTGCTGTTTCTCAGCTACACTGGCAGGGAAATAAGACTCACTGATCCTCGGGTCCCTCTACCCCAACTTAAGTGTTGGGTTTACAGAGGCATGGTCACATTTGATGTCTTTTGTGGGTTTTGGGGATTTTAACTCAGGCCTTTGTGCTTATAAGAAAATAAATACTCGACATCTCTGTTTTTGTCGACCAATGGAATTGAATAGAAGACCCAGATATTAACTCGCATACTATGAACACCTGATTTTCGACAAAGGAGCTAAAAGTATACAATGGAAGAAA